>CM035165.1:103625771-103870167 GCA_020205615.1 Panax quinquefolius
TTTTATTAAATGGGAGGTTTAATAGGAAACTATAAATGGCATCGGTTCAGACAAAAGGAACTAATATAAGACTAATGAAGGCCCAAAATATACACGCCATCAAGCCTCGTCGGTGAACATCAAATGGCAACATAAATTAAGATTGGAAGTCCATTTAAAGAGCCCGCTCCAAATTTAACATACAACAACAAATATTTCACCGCCTCTCGAACAACCCAACCTTTCGCCACAAAAACCATTCTCTTACGAATCTAGGTTCAAGTCATGGCGACATCGATGATCATCGGTTCGGCAATAATTCCATCATGGAACCGATGGGTGAAGGAGTGAAATACCGGACTAAAGGAAGTTGAGATTTGACCATCAATCAATCGATTGATTAATATTGGTCATCTGCAAAGTAAACATCGTCTTCGTGTGTTTCCGCCCAAATACAAAGAAGCCAAAAGGATACCAAGATAATGCCAAGAGAATACCAAGAAGATAATGCCAAAGATAATGCTGGAAGGAATCTAGAAGATAATCCAAGAGAATACCAAGAGAATGCCAAGGAATAATCAAGAGAATGTCAGAAGATAATGCCAAGGAATACCAAGAGAATGTCAAGATAATGCCAAGGAGAAAGCCATTTCAAGTCGTGTTTGGCAAAAGGAAAGAAGAACCTTGACATTGTTCTTCTCAACAATGAATGCCTTCGGAAGGATATCGACAAGGTCAAAGAAGAACTGAAACGACCAAGGCCACTCATCGGGTCATCACTGATATAAATGTCGATCTGTCAAGCTAAAGGATCAAAGCATCTGGTACATCGTCAGAAGCTCGAAGAAGAGCTCAAAGAGATTCGGGCCCTTAGAGATTTGGGTCCGCCACTGACCGAAGACTTTCGTAAGGAGATCCAGACAGAATACAGAAAATCCGCCGAGCTGAACAATAAGATCGTCCCATATGTATGCCAAAGGATATGAAATCTGCCAAGTAAAGGCAAGAAAAAGCTCGGGCCAAGGTAGATCCATCTCTTACAGACTCTTTAGATGGTGATGATGATGACAAGGAAGAAGCCCTGAAGATGACCTCTCCTTATCCTTAGTGTAGAACTTTTCAGTAAAAATTTAACTTGTTGTGAGCAGTTAATATTAAAATATCAACTTCATGCTGGTTACTTTCGAAAGTGAACATTTCTTGTCAATAATTGAAGATCAATTAACTGTATGAACTTAACTTAGGGACATGAACTAGATAAGGCGTATAACAATTAATTTATGAAATGAAGTGAAATGAATTTAATGGATAGAATTTAATGAACAAGATTGAATGAACTCGAACTCAACACTTGAACAAAATAAAGTAATGTATACTTATCGTTTCCAAGTGTGAGATCGGTACGTATGTGAGGTGAATTCTACCGATCCTCCTTTGATCATCAAAATCTTGCTTACCACTCTCGGGGTAGAAAGTATATAAGGACCAAGATACAAGAATCGATAGTGACCATTGATTTACCACCGGTAAAATCAATATAGGATCATAAGGACCTTTATGGGTCGCCATCGAATGGCCAATGAGTCCTACCGTACCTCCTTACACCATTGTGACCTTAGGACAAATAGGACCGGGATCGATAGTGACCATTGATTTACCACCGGGTAAAATCAATATAGGATCATAAGGACCTTTATGGGCTGCCATCGAATGGCTAGCGAGTCCTACCATACCTCCTTACACCATTGTGACCTTAGGACAAATAGGACCAGGATCAATAGTGACCATTGATTTACCACTCGGGTAAAATCAATATAGGATCATAAGGACCTTTATGGGCTGCCATCGAATAGCCAGCGAGTCCTACCATACCTCCTTACACCATTGTGACCTTAGGACAAATAGGACCAGGATCAATAGTGACCATTGATTTACCACGGGTAAAATCATTATAGGATCATAAGGACCTTTATGGGTCGCCATCGAATGGCCAATGAGTCCTACTATACCTCCTTACACCATTGTGACCTTAGGACAATAGGACCGGGATCGATAGTAAAAAAGTGAATGTGGATGAGCCATCGAAATCGTGTCGTCTTGACTTCCGGTTCTTTCATGAATATCCTCGCCGAAGCGCTTTATAAGCCAACAACTTCGGTCAAATGATCGCCACAGATGTCTTTGTGAGTTTCAAGAACATACTACTGCCGGATATAACCAAATGTTTGAGCAATGATGACGAAAAAGGTCTTTCGATAAAGATTCTCATCAATGAGAGCAAAATTGACACTCTTGTACTTGATCTTCTTTAGCCAAGATCATCGATCGGAAGGAAGGACACCATATGCCATCAAAGTTATAAGCATCCGTAGTAGCCAACTTCGATAATGCATCAAGAACGGAATTGTTATTGTGATCGACCCTCGATAGCCTCAACAGATCGATGTCCAAAATAGAATATCCATCTGCATGCAAAGTCCACGAACTCGCTTCTCTTTGAAGAAGCTGCAATGCTTACGTCCGGACTCCTCGGCTTCTCTTTAACTATTATCGACTTTAGAAAAGAATTGTCCACCATAATGTCAACCGACTTTGGAAATATTTACCGAAGTGTTCGAATTTTCAAGAGTGCGGCTTATAGATCGCTTTGGATTTGAGTCCTTGTGCATGGCGAAACGGTCAAGGCAGAGTGCCTTTTTGCATTCTCGGTGAATATATTCTTGAATTGCTCCTCGTCTGTTTGTGCCATAGTCCGAGAACCCTAGGATGAGGTACCCTCTTGGATGCTTAGGAATATGAGTGCATTTTGTGTGTTTGAATCTGAACTCGATGACCTTAGACAGGCATCTCCAGAAGAAAAGTATCTACAGGTGGTGTGCCCTCGGTGGACTCTCGGGAGTGTAATTTCGGATCTACTTGGTGAAACTCTCTCACTTGCGGTGGTGAGGATACTCGGAGGAGAATGTCTTATTAGTGATTCGAGGTGCATACTCCCTGGATCGATCTCTTCGTCCGCCACGACCATAATCCCGAAAACCGATAGAGGCGGAATACCCTTCTTCGATCAATTAGGAAAATGGTTGTTGAATCTTCATCTACTCGCTTGACCATAATCCTCACGAACCGATAGGGTGGAGTACCCTCTTGGTCAATTAGGAAAATAGTCATTGGGTCTTCATCTACTTTCTTTCGACCATAATCCACGAAGACCAATAGGGTGGAGTACCCTCTTCGGATGCTCAGGAATATGGTTCTTTGGTCTTCTTTGGTCATGAGGATCACCTTAAGACATGTCCTCAAAGTGTATAGACTACTTTCCCACTCATGGTTGTCCATCTTTAGGCGTACCACATCTTCGAATTTGGACATAATTGAACGCTTTGTCCCTCAACTTGGCAATCCGAAGAATCTGCACAACTATATCCTTA
Source organism: Panax quinquefolius (assembly GCA_020205615.1). NCBI lineage: Eukaryota > Viridiplantae > Streptophyta > Magnoliopsida > Apiales > Araliaceae > Panax > Panax quinquefolius. The sequence continues at coordinate 103,629,179 of CM035165.1, forward strand.
CTCTGCTCAGCTACATCCTCGCTCCGCTCCAAGAGAACCTCCAAAGCTCCATCTGCTTCGTCCACCATCTTTATCACCGACCACTTTGATTGCCAGATTCTAAAGGGGTGTTTTTACTTGCCTTCGGCCATAATCATGCTCTTTGTCAGCAACAAAGACCAACCATCTTCGGGCTTCGCCGCGGGATCTCGAACGAGAACCCCCTGATTGGTGACATAACTTCCGATGTAGAACAACTGAAAATATTGTGATTGATAGCTCAAGAACACTAGAAAAGGGCCCCCTCCTTCTAGCGCCAATGTTAACGCCAGGATCTTCTGCAACGTCCCAATCACGTAAGACGCCCTGATCCTGCACAGTAAACACGATAAACACCACAAGCTTGACGGCGGTTCCGTCGGGGGATAGCTCAGGCGTGAGAGTCAGTATACGTGTTCACAAGGTTAACCCATGGAAGAATGTCATGTCTAATGCCTGAGAGAGAGAGATAATAATTCTCGGTTGTGTGTATGTGATTATGAATGAAGACGTACCTGCTTGTGTAGACCTCCTTGCTATGATACACTACAGGACCTGGTTTACCGTGCCACTAACCCTCCTGACACCTGTTAATCCTATCCCCTCTCTCCACCGCTGGCCAACTGTCCAATCCTTATTAATGCCATGTAAGATAACAGTCGGCCATATCTTTGTCATCATCACCGGTCAAAGATGTAGATATTTAAGTATATGATGGGTCGACCCACTGATTTGGTCCGATATTAGAAGGACTTAACAAAGATAATAAAGTGACTAGATCCAATAATGTCAACACCCAATAGTGAAGACCCAATGGACTAACTGAATATGTAGGCCCAATCCATTCGGCCCAATAGGAGAAATATCACGACCCAACAATACATATGCACAATTTCACCTTTGACTGCACAAAAAACCTCACTATTAAATCTCCAACCAGGAAGCTAGTGCAGCAATTTCTGGAGCTGATGTGTACGGAAGACTAAAATTTGAGAGTGGAATTCATAGAGTGCAGGTTCCATACCTCCTCCTTTCTCATAGTCAAGTTTAGTCGCTGTTTCATTCTTTTGAGTGGTTTAAATTATACTCCCACAGGTAGATGTGCATTTGAGGAATGAAGATCTGAGAATTGATACATATAGATCTTTTGCAGGTAGATGTGCATTTGAGGAATGAAGATCTTTTGTTTTGCTATAATAAGGCTGTGATTTATATGACATGTTGTATTTGACATGTGTTGTGACATGTTGCTTAATTGTTGCTGTGTACTGGGTTGCAGAGCAGGAATTGTAATTGAATTGAGGTTGCTTGTGGGAAGGAATTTGTGTTTTGTGATGTACAGGAATTGTAATTGAATTGAGTGACATGTTGCTTAACTGTTGCTGTGGGAAGGAATTCGTGCTGTACAGGAATTGTAATTGAATTAATGTAAAAGTGCAACTGTTGCTGTGTACTCTGGAATTGTAATTGAATTAATGTAAAAGTGCAAATGTTGCTGTGTACTCTGTGTACTCTGTTGCTGTGGGAAGGAATTCGTGCTGTACAGGAATTGTAATTGAATTAATGTAAAAGTTGGAAGGAATTCTTGTATGATATGTTTTTATCCATCCGCTAGTATGACCAGCGGATGCTGTGTTATATTTGACATGTGAGGGCAAAATGGGCTAAATAATTCATTAACTCCATCCGCTAGTAATTCTAGCGGACGTAGTTTTCCCACTTTTAATCACAGCCATTTATTTCTTAAACGGGATGATATAGATGTTATATGCCATTTTTTTATCCATAACAAATAGACGCACATGTATCATTCCCCATATATATATATATATATATATATATATATATATATATATATATATTAAAACCGATTCATTCAAGTTCACGTAAACTCAATTCATATCAGTCTAAACTTACTTAAAATCGTGACAATAATCTACTTGATTATAATTATCCCTAATAAATTTTAAAATAATTAAACTTAGAACAACTATCCAACATTAAACTGCTTTAAGTCGACTAACTAACAAAAAATGAATCTAAAGTAACAAATGTTTGTTCTGAAGAAAAAACAAGAAGGTACAAAATTGATACCAGCACAACAAGCGCAAATAAAGTCAAAATAAAGGCATCAAAAAGGGGTGGAAAGATTAAATAGAAAATAGAATGAAATAATAAAAAATGAATTTTATTCATTTATAAATTTAATAGTTCTACGTACACTTCCAGTAAGGATTTGAAGCAACCCCACTTTTATTTTAATCTCCTAAAATTAATCTTATGGTTGAGTTTGCAAATTCCCGTAAGGATTTGAAGCAACCCCATTAATGGTATGATATTGACTACAATGATCAGTGATCACTACCACTATTATAATTATTTCATGTTGATGAAATACTTATTACAGTCGTCGTCTCTATCGGTAATTCAGATGATCTCTTTTCCGGCATCAACCGAAGAATCCTCTTTAATTCTCTTGCTTTTCCCCATAGCACTGCGTATAGTCCACACACTATCAACACTGCTCCAACCACACTGTCGATCACAAAAATTTTAAAATTTTAAAAATTTTCTTTTTTTAATAAAAAAAGATCGATATTCCAATACTTTTTATTTCTTCTTTGAAGAAGAAGAAGAATTTGAAAGTAGTGTACCTTCCTACGTGTAACTTCTCATCGAGTACCAAAGATCCAACAATGGCCACAATCACAAGCAACAGAGGGTTAAAAACAGATACAAATAGCGGACCTCTCATTTGCACGCACCATGCAATTAGCGTAAACATCACTCCAGAAGCCATAACTCCCTCTATATATATATATATATATATATATATATATATATATATATGTATGTATGTACAGACACACATCAAGCGCAAAACAAAGAGGAAGAAATAAATCAACAACTTATATATATATATATATACGGTTTTGCCTTTTAAAGCGAAACTTTAAAACGAAAACAAAAACGAATCGTTGCTTTTTAAGGTTTACACATGACAGTTTTGCGTCATTTTGCCTTCTTTTAAAAAATTGTTTTGTAGCCTCCCATATATATATATATATATATATAGAGAGAGAGAAAGAGAAAGAGTTAATTTATGGAATTTATATAGTGTTAATTATAAGGAGTAAATTAATATTACCGAGAAAGCAATGGTGAGGAGTCTGATGTTCCATCCCAACTTCCATTGGCTCCAATCTCTCTGCATGCCAAGGGAAAATACGATGCTTTGAATTGATCCCATTGCAATCGTTAGGGCAGTGATGGAGTAGGGACAAGGATATCCTTCGATCATCTTTGCCTATCACGTCCCATATATATATATATATATATATATATATATATAACTCCAAAATAATATGAATAATTGCTCAACATATATATATATATATATATATATATATATATATATAGTTCTACTAAATTAATTACTCTCTTCTGTCGTCCCATAAAAAAATGTCCCAGTTAAATTAGATTTTAACCTTGTAATGTTAATCCGTATTTGAAAACTTGACATGGATACGTACACAGTAGCATGCAATATATTGATGCAAAAAGACAATTTCAATCATCTTAATTTACTTGTACAAACAACAAATATAACCCCAAAAAACCAAAAAAAAATGTGGGACAAATTAGAGGGAGTATTAATTGCTTTGGAGGGTGCTTTAATTTAATTACCTGAATAACGAGCCAAACTGCATAAGAAACACAGCTGCCAAGTGCCAACAAGGCACCCAGTACCATATTGGGGTGGATGCTTGCCACTTGTCCAGCATGGGATTGACCAAGTTTGAGAAGGTCAACGTGGGTTGTCCAGATGGTTATATCTGGGCCTTTGTAAAACGTGATGACCATTGCCCCAACTATACCTATTAATGTCCCCAACAACTTTGCTGCTGCTGCTTTTCCCCAGCCCAACTTCTCCAGCCTATATAATCATTCATACGGGTCAACCTTATAATTAACGTTTCACTTTTTAAATTATGTACCCGAATGACAAGTGAGTACAGTTAGTAATATAAAATTAATAATGTTAATTATTATATCATAAAATAATATTATATTATTTTAAGTGAAGAATTTGCTAATTAATCAAATTTAAGAATAATAAGTAAAGTCAGGAAGTGGTTAACATGAAGTTAACTTTGGTCAACTAATTATTATAGTATTGACACGCATGCGGGAGATGATATCTCTATCTGCGTGTCAACACTGTATTCGTCAATTGACCAACTTACCACTTCATGGTAACCGGATTCATAAGTAAGTTACCTGAAGCTTACGGACAAGACAAAGGTAATGGCAGGAATGAGATTGGTGCTGGCTGAAGCAAACGTTGCGGAAGTTAAAGCCAATGACTGTAAATATAAATTTTGCGCCAGAGATCCTCTGAAATAATTTTTGAATTGCAAAAGAATATTCTAATTAATGAAAAAACTCATGACTAAAAGAGTCGCATTTAGATTATTATTTTTCTACTAAATTTGTCTACTTCTAGTTGCTACAAATTTGAATATTTTTAACCATCTAAAAAATTACTAATAATTTCAAAAATTATTACTTTTAAATATTAACTTCTTATTTTTTTTACAAAGTATATAACATTTTAATCCCAAAATCAAAAATAGATTATCTTTTTTTGTCGAACAGTTCTATGCACACAAAAAAAAATATATATATATTAAATAAAAATAAGTCTCATTATTAAAATTGTAATATATTTTTATCGATATGCAATATATGGATGTTATTGTTGTGTACGTAGATTTGTTCTTTTTGTCATTATCTTCTTTCCTTCGTTAATTCAGAATAAAATGATTGTGAACCCCTACTAAAACACATTAGGCAATATTAAATCAGCACGTAAAGCTGTAATAAGGTAATGAATTTTAGGCAAGATTAAATTAGCACGTAAAAAGATATATATATATATATATATATATATATATATATATATAGAAGTAATCATTAAATAAAGAAACGTTTCTACTACGGATCTTGTCAACAAATTAGCTCTTATTCGTTGATCTAGACATTTAATGGTTTAGATTGGTCAAAAATTTCACCTGCCGCTACGGCTGTAGCGACAGTCCCTTTTCCTTTTTGTCTTTAGGCTTTTTACATTACTGCCCCTACCATTTAATACATGTTTGCCGCTACAGACCATTTAATACATGTTTGCCGCTACAGACTGGTCTGTAGCGGCAGTGTCCATATGGCTATAATGTAAAGATGAGTTTATTTTTAGGTATACATAATGTAAAAATACATAATGTAAGAATAAAAGATAATGATATGATAAGTTCAATAAAATATAAATTTATTTTTATAAATACATAATGTAAAAATAAGATAAGTTTGAATAAAAGATAAATTTATCTTTTATAATAAAATAAATTTATCTTTTATTCAGACTTATCTTATCATTATCTTTTATTTTTACATTATGTATCTTTACATTATCTTTTATTTTTACATTATGTATTTATAAAAATAAATTTATCTTTTATTCAGACTTATCTTATCATTATCTTTTATTTTTACATTATGTATCTTTATATTATCTTTTATTTTTACATTATGTATACCTAAAAATAAATTATCTTTACATTATAGTCATATGGACCACTTGACACCGCTGCTTTGTAGTAAGTAAGGCATATGTATTAAATGGTAGGGGCGGTAATGTAAAAAGTCTAAAGACAAAAAGAAAAAGGGACTGCGGTTACAAGCTGTATGGGTAGGTGAAATTTTTGACCAATCTAAGTCATTAAACGCTCAGATCAACTGGAATGGTAGCCTAATTTAATTTATGAATGTCATTCAGAATAAACGTTACTATATATATATATATATAGAGAGAGAGAGAGAGAAAGAAAGAGGGGAGGGGAGGGGAGGGGAGGGGAGGGGGAATGATTAAGGGTGAGTAGTTGTAAAGATTATGGGGCCATAAAAAAGACCAATTGTAACGTTCAAAGAGATAATGAATGAAGATAATTATTTTTATATGTATTTTTAATATTTTCACATGTTTATTTTTAACATAAAATTGAAACGTATTATATGCTCATGAGAGAGAGAATTATATGAAAATATCAAAAATACATATAAAATATCAATTCGCAAAATAAAATTTTGCGGTTATTATAAATAACAGGAAAATTATAAGGGCATTTATTATTTTATACAGCTTGCTAAACTAAATTTGTTTCTTCATCTTCCTTAAAGAATAGAAAATTATGTATTTAATACATTTAATTTTATAAACATGGAAAAAAAATTAAATACCATGAAAACCCTATTTTGGGAAAATTATAAATTTAAAATAAAAAAAACCCGATAAAAGTTTTTCTCGAAAAACATGCAGAAATCGGACAAAATAAAATTGACGAAAAGTATGATTATGTACTTATCGATCATTTAACTACGTTTTGGAAAAACGTGGCGAAAAATAATACTCCCTCCGTCCCAAATTAATTGCTCAATTTTGACTTTTTAAAGTCAAATTGACCTTTTTAAAACTAATCTTTAAACTATTTTTACTAAAATTTAGGTGAAGAGATTATAACCAACAGAAAGTATATACAATTTATTATTAATTCCAATTTTTATAATTTTAGAAATATATTTATATATGCTTAATTATTAATACTAAAAATAGTCAATTTGACTTAAAAAATCAAAACTGAGCAATTAATTTGGGACGGATGGAGTATTTATCAAAAAGTGTTTTTCAATTTTTAAATTTTCAAAAAACACATAAAAATTAATCTATAGAGAAAAGACTCAACAAATATAACAACCGTACAAATATAAGGCAATTACTTAACTATCCATTTTAGGTAGAAATTTATTAACTACATGGTATTTAAATTTTTTGTCTTAGGTTGAAATGTATGAAGTAATGGTATTTAGGACTTAACCATTTTAGGTAGAAATTTATGAAATATTTATTATATAATGAAAGAGGTAGTGAGTCACATTATGTAATTTATGTCACAAAATATCAATTATATACCTCTTCATGCTAACCACTTCAAGCTCGAATCCGAGTCTCCACATAATAATTAATTTTATAATAAATATAATTATAAATTAAATTTGTTATTTTACTTAAAAATGAAAAAATATATTTATTATTACAATTTACAAATTTAAAATAACAATTAAAATTAAAAACAAAACAAAACAATAACTAATTATCCTAATTTAATTTAAATTTGTATATATTATAAGAGAATGTATCGAACATCTAATCGAATATATTATTAACAAGGTAGATATTGAATCACAATAAAAATTGAGTAGTTTAATCTTAAACGAATTAAAGTATAACATCGCTTTCATATTCTACTCATATTTTTATTCTAACTATTTTTAATGCTTGATTTGGATCATATTATTAACGAATAACTCAGCCTCGCCATTTCGTATTTTTCAAATCTAAATTAATCGGTTTTTAAATCGTGTTGGTTCGTTTACAACTTTATTCCTTATTACATATTAGAAGGGGGGAGTCGTTTCACAAAATATATACATAGTATATAACATTTTAATCAAAATCAAAAATAGATTATCTTTTTTTGTCGAGCAATTTTATGTACCCAAAAAAAATTATATATATATTAAATAAAAAATAAGTCTCATTATTAAAATTTTAATATATTTTTTTTCGATATGCAATATATGGATCTTATTATTGTGCACGTAGACTTGTTCTTTTTTGTCAATATCTTCATACTTTCGTGAATTCAAAATAAAATGATTGTGGACCCTACTAAAACACATTAGGCAAGATTAAATTAGCACGTAAATATTATATATATATATATAGAGGAAGGGGAGGGGGGGGAGGGGGGGGAGGGGGATAATTAAGGGCGGGTAGTTGTAACTTGTAAAGATTATGAGGCGGTAAAAAAGACCAATTATAACGTTCAAAGAGATAATGAAAGGAAAGTACTATTTACACATGTATTTTTAATATTTTTATATGTTTATTTTTAACATGAAAGTGAGATCTATTATATGCTCATGTGAGATATCAAAAATACATATAAAAATATCAATTTTCAAAATAAATTTTTGCACGGTTATTATAAATAACGGGAGAATTATAAGGGCATTTACTATTTTATACAGCTGGCTAAACTAAATTTATTTCTTCATCTTCCTCAAAGAATAAAAAAATATGTATTTAATACATTTAATTTTATAAACATGGAAAAAATTAAATACCATAAAAACCCTATTTTGGAAAAATTATAAATTTAAAATAAAAAAACTTACCCTAATAACCCACAAAGATTTGCTTGAAGAAGCACCAACCATGTCATCTTTGGCCTTTTGTTCCTACATTTAACAATTAGAACAATAACATCTCAAAACATTAATCACAACAAATTAATAAATACTCAAGAAAGATTCAAATAATTTAGAAAGTTTCATTAAATTGTTTCTTGGTTAATTAGGGAAAAAAGTTAAATAATTAAATACTAAAAATATCTTAGCTAGAAAAAAAAGCATGCCAAGAATAATTTGAAAAATATACAAAGTTTAATTAAACTGCTTTCTTGATTAAGTAAAAATTAGATAATTAATTGCTAATAATGCATTTAGAACAAAAATATGCCGATTCTTGTTGTACTTTGACACAAAGTTTTAACCTTTAAAATTAAATTGACTATTTTTAAAACTAATTTTTGTACCATTTTCACCAAAATATGGGGAAGAGATTATATATAACAAAAAGAAAGTATTACTACTAATCCTAATTTTTATAATTTTAAAAATATTTATATATATATATATATATGTTTAATTATTAATTCTAAATATAATCAAATTGAGTAAAAAAATCAAATGAGACAGAAAATACATGAGAAGAACTTTGTAAACTATTACTTTTTTTGATGAACCCGAAATATGTATAGAAAGAAGAATAAAATAAGAGAGGAAAGTGCATATATATATATATATATAGAGAGAGAGAGAGAGAGAGAGAGAGAGAGGAAGGATCAAGAGCATTTCTTTTATTTAACATTCTTCTTTAAATAGCATTTCTTTATTAAAACTACGTCGTTTTGAAGTGGCCGCGGGTGACATTTTTGTAAATAAAAGAAAAATAAGTGGGACCACTCTCTTTTAAGTCACTCCAAAATGACGTAATTTTAATAAAAAAGTGCTATTTAAGGAGGAATGTTATTTAAGAGGAATACTCTTGATCCTTGCTCTATATATATATATATATACGGAGAGGCTCTAAAGCGAACTTTAAAAAGTGAATCAAAGACGAACCGTCGTCTTTGGTGTCTATGGCGACGGTTCGACCCGTCGCCAAAGACTACATGGCTATGGCGACGGATCGAACCGTCGCCATGATTAAAAAAACGATTTATGATTGCTTTTGGTTCGTTCTTTAAGGTTCGCTTAGAATTTGACCATATATATATATATATATATATATATATATATATATATATATATATATATAAGTACAAACCATTCAACGATGAGTGCAACCGGACAATAAACGCATTCAAAAAATGAAGTGATAAGCGATCATAACACTCAAATCTATACCATCATTTATGGCCAATTTGTACAAAACATTCACACCGGCAAGTATAATCTGTACCATCACCATTAGTATGGTTGGCTTTAGCCCATGTATTACATTCCACACTTTCTCCATATTCAATTTACTACCCCCCCAACCCCACCCCCACCCCCATTTTTCTATATATATATTTTCAAACCCTAAATGGTTTAGGATTTTTCAAAACATGGCAAGCAAAATGTGTGTTTAAGGTTAAAACAAGCAAGAAGATGACGAATTATGTAAATTATTCGTAGTTTCTGGCTATCTTGTTAAAGGAAAGAAATGGGACAAAAATTAAGTGAAATGGAAATGGGGAGAGGTGAATATATAAGGAAGAGAAAGACAAAGTTTAGAAAGAGAGAGAGATAATGAGTCGTTTGGCTATGTTCTCGAAATACTTTTTCATTGACGCTTTAGAAGAAAAATTTATTCTAATTTATTTGTCGTTTATAATTTTTTAGGAGAATAAATTATTTATTTTCCTATATCAATCATACCTTCTCTCATTTTTTCAAGAAATTTTCTCCCTTGTATTAATACTTAATAGTTTTCAATTTCCCATAAAGAGGTAATGATAGAATTTCAAACAAATTTTAATTGTTAAATGATACTACCTCCGTTCCTTAATATAAGTCGATTTAAAGAAATATTTTTGTTCCTATAAGTCGTTTGAGAATTTCAAATAAGCATTAATTACTTAGTTTCTAATATTACCCTAAGTATTAAATGTAACTTTGGTTCTCTCACTATTTTCTGTCCAATAAATAACAATATCTTCTTCCAATATAAGGGCAATATAGACAATTGATATTATAGTTAATATTATACAATCATTTTCTTAATACTTTTGCACAACTCTAAAACGACCTATATTGAGGAACGGAGGGAATATAATATTAAATGACTTTCTTAATGCATATGCAAAAATCTTAAACGACAATCTTTTAGGAACGAATGTAGTACTTGTCACACAAAAAGAGAGAAAGAAAAAGTTGTATGCATAAATGTGCAAGAGAAGAAAGAAAAGAAGAGTTGATGGTAAATCTTCTAAAATTAGATATGTATTTATAAAATGATGATTTTTAATGAGACTTACATTTATGTTGATAAATATATCAAATTTTGATTGTCCAAATGACAATTTGCTAATTTTATGTTATCAAATATAGTCTTAATATTAGTTAAGAATTCAACTATATATGGTGATTTGATATTGAAAATGATAGTAAAAAAGTTATGATAAATTATGAATATCATACTACTTTATAATCTTAAAATGTAAATATATCTCTAATTTTGGAAAGAATAAAAAAGAAAAATATATCTCTAAGTTTAGAACCGATAATATTACTCTCTCCGTCCTTTAATATAAGACGTTTTAGAGAAGTTTTTGTGTCCCTTAATATATCATTTTAGAATTCCAGGTAAGCATTAATTACTTAGTTTTCAATATTACCCCAAATATTAAATGTAACTTTGGTTCTCTCATTATAGACAAGGGCCATATAGACATTTGATATTATATTTAATGTTATACAATCATTTATTTAATACTTATTCACAACTCTAAAAAATCTAATATTAAGAGACAGTGGGAGTAATTTGGAGGCTTCGTTCTTTCCCTATATATATGAAGATTTTCTCCAACAAACTGGTAAAGACGAATCGACTATAGCGACGGTTCATCCGTCGCTAAATCACCAAAAAATCAATTTTCTAAACTATAGCGATAGTACGAATCGTCGTCATAACGGTGTCGTCGATTTTTTATGTTATAGTAACGGATTGAACCAAAAGGGTCCTATATATATATATATATATATGAAATTGATATTTCAAGTTTTATTTGATATTTTCGCAAGTGAGGGACTACTTTTAAAGTAAACTGAGCTTGTATGTCCCCAAGAGTCCAAGACTATACCCAGTTGTCCTCCTGCAACTTATTCTCCCTCTACACTAAAAAACTCAAAACATGATTTTACCCGGTTTGAGAGAATTTATTGAGTTTATTTCAATTTCAAGTGCTTCTTGCCGTATGTAATATCACAAAGGTTTTGGTAACAACATGATTTGTGAAAACTGAAACCAAACTTAGATTTTTAAAAGACAATTTAATAAATTTTTAAATTCAAAATTTAAATGATTACATTAGATATTATAAAATAATAAATTTTATAATAAATAATACTCGTTAAATAGTTTACAATATTCATATAATATTGACTAAACTGAAAGAACTTTATGTTAATTTTAATATCGAAAATATCTTATATTGAATCTTATAGTTTGTAACAAAAAACAAGTATTTAAGATCAGACAATTGTGAAGTTCGACACGTAAGGGAAAGGAATTCTCGAAATTTTTGAATATGGAAAAAGAAGAATTGCAATGATGATCAAACACTTCATGCTTTTTATTTTATGAAAATAAAATATGTGTCAAACACTACTAAAAGTAAATATTAAAAACTTAATTATAGGTACCAAAATTTAAAATATTATTAATTACACGTGTCTTTAATTTTAAATTAGAAAGATTATATATATTTACTTTGCCATTAAATTAAAATTATCACAAATATATATAGAAAATACTTCTTATCCCAAGTACATAGCAAAGTAAACAATAACAATAATTTTTTTTAAAAAAATTAGTAATATTTACACAATGTCATTTGTATAATGACATATATATGCCAACTCATCATCAACTAGAATAATGAATACAATGCAAAATTGACTACTGTACTAATAGTATATTTGGATATTGTGCCTCTTTTTATTGGTCAATGCAAAATAAGCCTTTTACTATATAAAAATTTGGATAACAAACTTTTATGTGACTGTTGGGCATTCACTATTCTCCGTGGCAACGATGACATGGAAATAAGCTAAACTAAGACTAAAAAATTCATTTCCGTTAAAATTCGAACTCAAAACCTCAATAAATTTTATTTATACAATATTTTCCATTTAAACCAAAAAAACGAAAAGATAAATATGTTTGTAAGCAAGTTTTCTTTGATATTGATTTATAGGGGGAGTTTTAAGTTTATTTTGATAATCATAAGATTTTTTTCAAAAAAATTAATTGCATTTATTGAATACTATAATGAACTGTATTTTTTGATCTTTCTTAACATACTAAAACAATGGACGCATCAACCAAATCTATATTTATCTAATTTATTTATTGATTAGGAATTATCCTAATAATATGTATTTCCATTGGCATAAAGAATTTTTTAAGACTAAAGATGATATATAGCTAGAGCCCTATAGAAAAAAAAGGATTTCTCATATTCTTTGCCTTAATTCAACTGTTTCAAAATTTTGTATATTAAGTTGCAGTATTAAAATGAAAATTTTAACTTATTTACTAATTTAATTTACACTTTTTATTCATCAAGTCGGAGAATACTATTTGACGCACCTTTATTAAAACATCTTAATTATTATAAAACTAAAGTGTTATTTTTGGCCAAATAAAGATCAAAATATTTACTTAAAATATCCAATATTAACCTTTTTGTTTTTAATTGCAATAAAAATGTTAATTGAACGTACTCAATTTATAATGGAGAAGCTTGTATAAATAAAATTTGTGTTGTTTTATTTACAATTATATCATGTATAGTTGGACAATTACTTAAAGTTATGAGGTTGATGTTTTGAGTTCAAATCTTGACGGAAGCAGATTTTTTAGTCTTAGTTTGACTTATTTTACATGTCAACGTATTTTTTAGTATTAGTTTGGTTTACTTTACAAGTCATCATTGCCACGTAAGATAGTCAATGCCCAACTGTCATAGAAGGGTTTATTATAGTTTGGCTTACTTAACATGTCATCATTACTACGTAGGATAGTCAATGCCCAACTGTTATTGGGTTTATTATCCAAATTTTTCTATAGTAGATGGTTTATTTTGCATTGACCAACAAAAAGAGACACAATATCCAAATATATTAAGAGTACAGTGATCACTTTTGCATTTTATTCCTAGAATAACGTCTAGCAGACTAGTTATTGCCACAATTCTGCCCATTATACCCCCACATCATAAATGAAAATATCTAAGCCGCTAGTTATTTTGATTCCTATTTGATTTTTGAATGAAAAATATTGTAGTGTGACTTCTTTCCTATGATATTTGGTTCGTTTTGATCTGATTTCAGGTATATTAATAGTATTTCATTTTCAAATCTGGATTCTTGGTTTTCTGTCATTACTGGTACCTTTTTGGTTTCTAATATCTTGCCGGTGATCTTCATCAGAATTCATTTTCTTTAATTTAGTTACGATTCCTATTTGATTTTTGAATGATCGAATTATGTGGTTTTGTTGTTGCTCCCCCTCGTCTTCGGTATGAGAAGCTTTCTCCGATCTGATTTGATTGTTCTTCCATCTTTAATCTGCTATGTTAACGCCAAGATCCTTTCACGCGCCTCAATCACGTAACACGCGTCTATATCCTGAATAGTAAACAAGACAACACCAAAAGCTTGACGGCTTGAACTGTCCGGGGATAGCTTCGGCGTGAGAGTCAGTACAGGCGATCACAATGTTAACAATGGAGGAATAATAATATCTAGTGCTTGAGAGAGAAATTAATTTAGTTTGTTACCTCTAGATGGTGTGTTATCCTTGCCTCATATACTCCAAAGTCCGATTTGTCCCAGATGAATCGACTTCCCTGCCCTGACCTTTAGCCGATAATCCTCGTTTCTATCCTCATTAAATACAATGCAAAGATGACAGTCAAAGTTTTATCCCCATAATCATCACCGGTCAAAGTCCCAGCCAAGATATTATTTGTTTAATGGGTCAGCCCAACGATCCGGCCCAACACATTCAAGACACAATAAATGTAATCCAAGGGATGAGCCCATTCGGTCTGGCCCAGTTCGTAAAGTATCATGGCCTAACATTGCCCCCCCCAGTATTTTATTAAACAGGATGTTTAATGAAAGAACGTAAATAATATAGGTCCATAATGAAAGGAATTGTAATAGAATTAAAAGATGTCTAAAGTGAAGCTCACCGAGGCCCAAATGATGAATATCAATCAACAATTTAAATAGAATCAGAAGCCCATTCGAGAAGCCCACTCCGGTTAACAGCTAAGACCAAAGCCGTACGCCACCCCTTCAAATTCTCATAATTGCTGGCATTAAATGAGCCGCCCTTGAACCTCGTGAAAAATGGAAGAGACTGTTGGTATAAAAGGTGACTTTCCCTAAATCTGACAGTTTTACCTGCCAATTTGAATTTCAGACGTCTCCCGCCTTCTTCATCCTCTAGATTTTTCTTTCTTCCTGCAAATCAACATCCATGGCTTTTTAAAGTTCCGGCGAAGCGGTTCCCCTTTCTGTGACTCCCATCACTTCTATTCCTCCAAGCCCTATCAAAGAAGCTTCGGATCCAAACCCTAAATCCGTCGCTACCCCTAGCAAGAATACACCATCAACTCCTTCAGAGTTCTTCAAGAGTGAAGAACACTTCTCACATGCCAATACCCCTTCTACTGTCACAGAAAACGAGCTGCGTGACATTCAGATTTGATATCAGATTCCGTACACCCATCTGGTGAGGATTCTAACTCCCAAGGAACGAATGTACCAGCGGACCGAAGGGTGGACTGCCATACCGGTGACCCTTCTCCAAAAGGGAATTCGCCTACCCCTCCATGCCTTCGTCCTCACTTTACTAGGGTTCGTAGGCGTGGGACTTGCCCAGCTCGTCCCAAACTCCTACATCCACATTCTGGCATTTATCGCCTTCTGCCACGAACAAGGGATTCCTCCTGCCGTCGACTTCTTCTTCAGCCTGTTCATAGCCGGTAAATCTCGGGAACGTGGCTTCAAGATGCTGAGCAAATAATCCCCCAAACCTAATGCCAAATTCGAGAAGCGACCTCTGATGGATACTCATTCGAACGACGAGGAATGGCATAAGGAATGGTTCTTTGTCAAAGGACCCGAAATCTCATCCATTCCAGACTGGACCACTTCAGAACGTACCTCTGCAGACTTCGGATATATTTCAAAAGAACGTGTGAGAGAGATGGTGAGTCTTCTGGAGAAGATTCCTATGAAGGAATGGAGTTCCGGACTTTTGAGCAAGCAAGCATGGTTATACGACCATAAACGTATGCCCCGAACCCAAATTATTGTATAACTTACAACCTCCATCAGTAATTTATTTTGAATAATTGTTCTTCATCTTTCGCAGTGTCGCTGATCAAATCGACGTCGATTGACCGAAGGGATCTAGACAGATTCCTTTCGGGTGCATCTTCGCCGACCTTTACCGAAGTACCCACTGAAGAGCCTTCAACTATTGAAGCTCAAACCGCCGAATCCATTCCCACTGAAGGGACAAGCCAACCTCGCCAAAAATCCAAACACACCTCCATACAAACTCACCCCGAGTGCCTCCTCGACATGCCCCTCGACGAATGGACCCGAATTCTTCGCACCAAAAAGAGGAAAACCCAAGAAAATCCTCCAGCCTCCGAAGAACCATAAGTACCTCTCACAGAAGTCGATCCTCCGCCGGATATCCCGGTAGAAATCGTTGTTTCTGAAGAAGAACCCGAAGAACACGTAGAGCACACACCCAAACTTGCTTGAAAAAAAATAAAAAAACCAACCCCCTCGAACTGCAAGTCCGATGCCATTGGATCCCCCACTCTCTAGTCAGAATCTAATGAGAAATTCCTATTTCAGCTCTACAACTCCTTCGTCCGTGACAACGATGATCATCGGTTCGGTAACATCTCCATCATGGACCTAATCGATGAGGGAATGAAGTACCAAGCTAGAGTAAGCTGTTATTTAACTTATCCAGTTACATCTCGGCCCCCCAAACTGAACTGATTGGTTAACATTGATCATCTGCAGGCAAACGCTATCTTCGGACGCCTTCGTCCCAAATACAAAGAAGCTGAAGCCGAAGAGGAAGTCGCTCGAAGAGAGAATGCCACACTTAAGTCTGCATTGGCGAAAGAGCGAAGCAATCTTGAAATTGCTCTCCTCAACAATATTGAGTGCCTTCAGAAAGATCTTGCTCAAATGAAAGAAGATTTGAAGACGTCCAGGGGCACTCATCAAGTTATCACTAATATAAATGTCGATTTTCTAAAGAAAAACAAAATTTTGACGAAGAAGATCTGGCCCAATCCAACTCAGTCCTGTCGATGCGAAATAAAGATATTCAAGTTAAAGAAGCAAAGCATATGGCCTATCGTCAAAAGCTTGAAGAGGAACTTCGAGAACTCCGGGCTCTCAGGGATTTAGGCCCACCATTAACTGACCATCTTCGCCAGGAGATTGAACCAAATTATAAGAAGTCTTCCGAGCTGAACAATGAAATTGTCCACATGTACTCCGAAGGGTACGAGGTCTGCCGAAGTAAATACAAAGCCAAACTTATAGCGGCAAATGTTAACGCCAAGATCCTTACACGCGCCTCAATCATGTAACACGCGTCTATATCCTGCATAGTAAACACGACAACACCAAAAGCTTGACGACTTGGACCGTCGGGGGATAGCTCCGGCGTGAGAGTCAGTAAAGGCGATCACAAGGTTAACAATGGAGGAATAATAATATCTAGTGTTTGAGTGAGAAATTAATTCAGTTTGTTACCTCTAGATGGTGTGTTATCCTTGCCTCATATACTCCAAATTTCGGTTTGTCCTGTATGCAACTGACTTCCCCGGGCCCACATCCTTTAGCCACCTAAGCCCTGTCCCATCCTCATTAAATACAATGCAAAGATGATAGTCAAAGTTCTATTCCCATAATCATCACCGGTTAAAGCCCCAACCAAAATATTATTTGTCTAATGGGTCAGCCCAACGATCCGGCCCAACACATTCAAGACACAATAAATGTAATCCAAGGGATGAGTCCATTCGGTCTGGCTTGGTTCGTAAAGTATCATGGCCCAACATGCTATATGCTAAATTTTGGGCTTGACTCAGTAATACAACCCACTAATTATTCTACCGGATTATGAGTTTTGTTTTTTAATCATAATCCTTGATAATTGTAATGAAAAGTAAAAATGGTGTTTGTCATTTTTAAATATATAACAAATACACGTTATGGATCATTTCATATATATATATACATATATATAGGGGAATGATCCATAACATCTATTTGCTATGGTTTAAAAAGTGGTATATAACATCTTAATCATCCATTAAAAACATGAAGGGCTGGGATTTAATATTAACATATGTCGTCCGCTAGAGGTACTAGCGGATTGAGTTAATAAAATTCTTTGACAAAAATACCCCCAAATCCGCTAGTACTTCTAGCGGATGCATATCCATTAAAAAAAGAATTGGAAAAAATCTTTTTTGCCTAATCCTGTATTATATTGGACAAACCCTTTCTCCTTTTATGTGAATTATTGGGTTGATTTGGAAATGGGTTAAGAATTTATGCTCACCTTCCTCAACAAACTCCTTGAACTTCGGCTTGGTATTTGGTCTTGCAGGTATCTAAAACTACGAAAACTATCTTTGAGAGAGAAAGAGCGTCATACGTATTCAGAGACAAAAGCTCAGGGCTCGATCATCTTCATCTAATGCGAAAGGTTTGAATCATCTGCCTTTTTTGGAAGAAGAACTTGAAATGCAACATCTTAAAATCCGCAGGCTTTTGGGTGAAAATCGGAGACTAGTCGATGATCGAATTGCTATGCAGCAAGAGTTAGGTTCTGCTAAAGAAGAACTTCATCAGATGAATCTTGCCATCACTGACATACATGCAGAACAAGAACTTCATTTAAGAGAGCTTGTTGAGAGATGTTTGAAGCTGGAAGCTGATCTTCGTGCTACTGAGCCTTTGAAAAATGAGGTTGCTCAACTCCGCGGTGAAGTTCAGAGGATATACAAGATTAGGCAGAAAGGATTTTTCCCAATTCTTTTTTCAATGGATATGCATCCGCTAAGTACTTAATGGATTTGGGAAAAATTATTAACCCAAATTCGCTAGTATTTCTAATGACGATTTATTAATGTTAATATTAAATCACGCCCTTCATGTTTTTAATGGATGGTTAAGATGTTATATGCCACTTTTTGATCTATAAGAATTAGATGATATGGATCATTTCCCATATATATATATATATATATATATATATATATATATATATATATATATATAGGGTTGGTTCTTTCTTATCCTGAGTCCGCATTTTCTTAAAACATTGTATTATGTAAAATTTCAGCCCATAAAATATTAAAAAAAAATTAGTTGTTTTTAAAAAAAGCAAAAAATATATAAATTTTTTTTGCATTTTAAGAAAACGCGGACTCTCACACTCTAATCCTAGTTATATATATATATATATATATATATATATATATATATATATATATATATATATATATATTACGATTTCTACAAATAAATTCACTTATTTTTAAAACTTTTCAAACTAATTAACTTAACATGTGTATCCCAACTCTACATATACAAAGATATTACAATTTTCAACTTATATATATGACATATATATGTTAACTCAACATACATATTACCTTTGACAAATATAAAACACTTAATTTTCAAACTAAATATAGATAATAAAAGTTTCTAAAATAAATAATATTTATATATATATGAAGTGATACTTGTATATCAACTTATCATATATATTTGATGAACCTGAAATATGTATAGAAAGAAGAATAAAATAATTATCGTGTTGTTGGTCGTTACCTTTTGGTTGAGCTAACTCAACGGTCTCATGTGCTTCATTGCTTATCTCAGCATTTTCAGATGCCATTTTCAAACACTGTCACAAAACAAGAGTTAATTAACATATCACATATTATCCCTATACTCTGACCGACCAATTAAATACCAAATAAACTTAGGTAGATCATACTAGCGAAGGAATTCTCCATCTCTCCCCTCCTAGTTCTTGTCTCACATCTCAGCCAGTGATCATATCCCTAAGCTATAATACCAACTGTGATGCCCCCAAAACAAGTATACATCACCCATCTTGAGTCGCCAGATATAAGGTACTGAATACAAATACAACTTAATTATACAACAGTCATGTAAAATACGACAAAACATAGGCTGTGAGTTTTAATACAAATATTGTCATCTAGACAATATCCACTGTAAGACCCAACTTATTATAAATAAAATCGAATTTTCTCTAATTATTATTGTGAATAATAAGGTATTAATTTGATATAATTCTCTGGTTATGGGTGAAATGTGCAAATTTTGCAAAATAAGTAAGTGGTTATAAAATAATCATTGTTGTCGGGGAATATTTGTTTTGGTCGTGGAATATTCTTTGTTTCGGGGAATATTAAATACTGACGACTATGCCATCATTTGTGGGCCCCATAACAAAATAACTCGTCGGATGAAGAAAATGACAAGTTTGAGTTTTTATAAATAACGACGTAGTTTGTTACTGAATTAAATTGTTGGAATACACCGTGGTTAAAGTACGATGTGAATACGGCGTGGATGCAGATTGATGAATTATTGATCCTTACGTAAGAAGTGTGACGCCCTCAAAATAGGTATACAACACCCATTCTGAGTCGTCAAAATACATGGTACGGAAACAACTACAACTTTATTAATACAACATAAAAACTGTGAGTTTAAATACAAATATTATCATCTAGACAATATCCACACTCAAATAAGTCCTCAGTACAATTATTGATACATTATTTTACAAAAATGGTGAGGACTACTAAAACGACTTCTAGAACCATCATTCTACACCCCGACTAGTACTCGCTACATTCTCGCCTCCTGATAAGAAAAATGGAACAACAAGGAAAAGGGTGAGCTCAACTAGCCCAGTAAAGAATATTATGACTAAGATAATATAAAACAAATTATCATTAGTCTTCAACAGGAAAAAATCTAATAGAATACAATAGACAACAAGTTTTAAATCAATATTCGCAGCGATAATAATAATTCATTAGAAGAGTTAAGTAGAGAATGCAAACTACTATCTTCTATATATGAATTTAAAAGTTCATCGCTCATCTTTTATCCCTCGTAACATCAATCAATATATATCCGAATCAAATATTCATCTTTGCCTCTACAGCCAAAGATATTCATCGATTAATGGTCATGTTCATCTAAACACATGTTCATCTTTGCACTACTAGCCAAAGATATTCATCGAAATCATTCATCTTTGCACTACGTGCCAAAGATATTCAGGTTATATCATCATTTAGGACCGAGGATGATGAAAATATTTTAAAGAAAACGAATCCGAGTGAAACAAAAGAACAAATATTAAGGATTCAGTATTTCAACTATTCCATGTCCAAAAAATACCTCATAAATAATCATAGTGGAGTAAAATTCAAGAATGATCAAAACATGGATACAATCAAAGCTAGTATCCGTAATAGATATTTTGGACAAAAGAAGAAAATTTCATTTTTCTATGAATAAAGTCGATTCGTGAATATTCATGAATAAAGGTCAGATACGTGAATAGTAACGAGTATACTCAAAATAAGAATTTCACAAAAAACACTAAAAGATAAAAATTTCAAAAAAAGATCATCATGCTTTATGAATAGAACTCATGAATAAGAACTCCCGACATGAAAAAGTTCCAAATTTGATAAAAAGTTCCAACCAATATTTTAAAGATAATGATATTGAAGAAATAATATCATTCGAGAAGAAAATAACATCCCTTACTTGTAAAGACAAGATTTTTAGTTGAAACATCGGATATAAGCTATGACTTGAACTTATACCAGATAAAGCAACACTCAAAGTATTAAAATACTCACAAGAATACGCCTAATATATATAGAGAGATAAAGAGAGAGAAATCATAGTTTTCGTGTGATTTTTAATTCTAACCTAAGCACCCTATTTATAGGAAAATGCTTAGAACACCAAAGTAGAAAATTTAATAAAATATTAATATATATATTAAAATTTTCTACACTCATACCAGATGATTTCCAACTCTTAACACATGCCTACAAATAACAAAAAACGCGTTTTTCTAACTAAAATAATTAAAACTTCCAAAATCAATTATTTCGGAACTACGGAACTTCAATAATTCATAATAAATAGCCCTTTAATTAGAAAATTTGAATCTCGCAAATTTTTATAGGAAATTCAATTCTCTACAACTTTACAGAAGAAAGTTTTTCCAAATTCCAAACAGAAATTGACCGAAATCCACAAACGGATGATTTTATAAACTATAATCAAATTTCATTCAAGAAATGAGCCCACGGACATGTTTAACATGTTTTTAACAACTTTTGCAACAAAAATACTCTTTCTCCTCATATACTCATATATCCCACATTCATTATAAAAATATCATCATTATTATATTATAATAATATAATAAAATATTATTTTATTAGAAAAGATAAAATATCGATTTTCAACAATTGTCACTTTAAAAATTTTCTCCATCTATATCCACATAAAATCAATATTTTCTCATCATATAAATCAATAATTAATTATTCACAAATAATATTACGTAATCACAAAGATCGCAACCAGCCGCTCCCAGGAAAGAGGGGCTTTCCAAAAGAATTTCTCTTCATCTGCCGCCGCAATTAGGTGACCAAACCTCTCCTAGACAAAACTTTCTAGATATTTCCAATAATATTTTCTAATAATATTATTCAGATAATATGAATTATTGCTTCGATAATGGAAAATACGTGTAGTGATAATTATTGAAAAACAACAAGAATATAAAATATCAACGCAACAATTATTGAATCAATAAAATAAAATATCGAACAAGAATTACTATAACAATTATCGAGTAAGGCCTTCTTCACGTAAGAATCAATAATTGGTGCAATATCGTGTGCCATCGCGCAACAACGCCAGACATCGTGTTTTAACCACCGGTATTCCAATGATCTTAATTCAGAATAACTACGCCTGTTATTTATAAACAACTTATACTTGTCGCTTTCTTCATCCAATCGCTTTTAGTTATGGGGGCCCACAAAAGATCGCTACCGTCGCATTTAATATTCCCCGACAGCAAGAATATTCCACGACCAAACTAATATTCCCGACAACAATGAATATTTTATAACCACCGCTTATTTAAAATATTCACAAGCATTTTACCCATAACTAACCACATTAATCAAATCAACCCTTACTATTTCAAAATGATAAATAGAGGAAACTAAATTTCATTTATTAAAAATTTGGGGTCTTACAACCTCACCTCCTTATGAAATTTCGTCCTCGAAATTGACGTACGTACCTGGTGTTTCGAAAAGATGAGGATACCTCGCTTTCATTTCCATTTCCAACTCCCAGGTCATTTCCTTAATAGCATGGTTTCTCCATAAAACTTTAACTTGTGGTATGACCTTCGTGCGTAGGACATACTCTTTCCTATCCAAGATTTTGACAGGTACCTCCTCGTACGTTAAATCTTCGGCTATCTCGTCCGGTTCTAACTCAATAACGTGGTTCGGGTCTTTCACATATTTACGAAGCACGGATACGTGAAAAATGTTATGAACTCGAGACATGCTTGGAGGTAACGCGAGTCTATAGGCCACCTTTCCTACTCGGTTAAGAATCTGAAATGGACCAATAAATCATGGATTGAACTTTCCTCTCTTCCCGAATCTTGTAACTCCCTTCCATGGAGCCACACGCAACAATACATGATCCCCAATACTAAATTCCACGTCTTTTCGATGAAGATCCGCGATAACTCTTTTGTCGATCCTGCGTGCTTTTGTATACGTTGTCGAATCATTTGGATCTTTTCCGTAGTCATATGTATCAACTCGGGTCCCAACAATGTTGCTTCACCTACCTCATCCCAACATATTGAGAGAGCGACACTTTCGTCCATACAATGCTTCAATGGAGCCACACCTATACTTGCTCGATAATCGTTGTTGTAGGAGAATTCCACCAATGGTAAATACTTATCCCAATTCCCTTTGAAGTCTAGGACACGTAGTCTTAATAGATCTTCAAGAGTTTGAATAGTCCTCTCGATTGT
This sequence comes from Panax quinquefolius, assembly GCA_020205615.1. NCBI lineage: Eukaryota > Viridiplantae > Streptophyta > Magnoliopsida > Apiales > Araliaceae > Panax > Panax quinquefolius. The sequence continues at coordinate 103,652,865 of CM035165.1, forward strand.
CCGTCCGCTTTGAGAATGGTATGCAGAACTAAATCAGAATCCGTGCCCATAGCTTTTTGCAATCTAACCCAAAATCTTGAAGTGAATCTTGGGTCACGATCCAAACTATGGATACCGACATGCCATGCAATCTCACAATCTCATCTATGTATATACGAAAGCAAGACGCTCAAGGAATAAGTCTCCAGATCGGCAAGAAATGAGCGAGATTTGGTTAATCTGTCAACAATAACCCAAATAGCATTTATGCCTTGAGAAACCGTGGGAAGACCCAGAACGAAATCCATGGTAATGTGTTCCCACTTCCATTTTGGAATCTCAAATGGTTGCAATGGACCCTTAGGCACTTGATGCTCCGCCTTTACACGTTGACAAGTTAAACACCTCGAGATAAACTTCATGATCTCTCTCTTCATATTGTTCCACCAAAATGTATGTCAAGATCACGATACATTTTGGTACTCCCCAGATGGATGGATTGCAAAACGTGTGTGTTGTGTGCTCCATCATGATTCTATGCTTCAAGTCGTAATCGTTAGAACACAAAGTCCGGAGTGGACTCAAGTATTCCTTCTTCATCGATTCTCGCTTCGAATAGCACCTTCTTGACTTTTCTTCTTCATACGATCACCCGGGTCGTGGCTCGAACAACTTTAACTTTTTCGATTAAAGTCGGTTTTATACGATATTTGACATCATCGCACCTGCTTCGCGCATATGATCTTCTACTCAACGCGTCAGCTACCACGTTTGCTTTTCCAGGATGGTATTGTATAGTGTGGTCGTAATCTTTCAACAACTCGAGCCAACGTCATTGTCGCATGTTGAGTTCTTTTTGAGTGAAGAAATATTTGAGGCTTTTATGGTCTGAATATATCTCCACTTTCTCCCCATATAGATAGTGCCTCCATATCTTTAAGCAATAAAACGATCGGGCCGCTAACTCTAGATCATGAGTATGATAATTCCTCTCATATTCTTTAAGTCAGAACGAGGCATAGGCTATGACTTTCCCACGTTGCATGAGAACACATCCTAACCCTTTGCTCAAGCATCATCAGAGATAACAAATCCATTCGAACCAGATGGTATTGTCAAAACAGTACCGAAATGAGTCTCCTCTCGAGATCTTGGAAACTCTTCTCGCATTCCTCGCTTCCATACTTAATTTTGTATCTTTACGAGTCACCGAGTTAACGAGAGTAGCGATTCTAGAAAATCCTTCCACAAATCTCCGATAATAACCAATTTAAGCCAAAAAGCTACGTATTTGATCCACCGTCTTTGGTTGCTCCTAACTTTGTATTGCTTCAATCTTCGCCGTCAATAGACACTCCATGTTTTGACACCATGTGCCCAAGGAATGCTACTTTCTCTCGCCGTAACTTGCATTTCTTCACTTGGCATATAGCTTGTTATCACGAAGCCTTTGCAATTACAAACTTCAAAACGGCGCCTTCATGATCTTCACGGCTTTTGGAATAGATGAGGATGTCATCAATAAAGACAACAACGAATCGATCCAAATATTCCTTGAATACTTGGTTCATCATATCCATGAAAGAAGCAGGAGCATTAGTCAATCCAAAAGACATAACTAAGAATTCAAAATGCCCGCATCGAAGTTCGAAGCGTCTTTTGAATATCCTCGTTTTAACCTTCAATTGATGATATCCGTAACTAAGATCGATCTTTGAAAAGAATTGTGTTCCTTGCAATCGGGTCAAACAGTCATCAATACGAGGGTAGCGGATACCTATTCTTGATTGTGACATGGTTCAAATTCTCGATAGTCAATACAAAGTCGCATATACCCCGTCTTTTTTCTTTTTACGAATAAAACAGAGCACCCCAAGGAGATGTACTAGACGAATGAAACCGATGTCCAACAACTCCTCGTAGTTGGACCTTTAACTCTTGAAGTTCAATAGAGCCATTCGATATGGGGTTTTAGAAATGGGCTTTGTACCAGTTCAAGGTCAATAAAGAATTCAACTTCACGCTCGGGGTAGACCGGAAGTTCTTCAGAAATACATCGGAAAGTCAATAACAATAGGAATATTATTCAAATCGACGTGTCTTTATTCAAATCCATAACATGGGCTAAGAAAGCTTGACATCCGCTTTTTAATAAACGAATAGCTTTATGACTTGATATACGATGACAAATGATTGATTTTAATGGTTTAGTTGCTTGAATTCGCACAACAAAGTTGATTAGGAATTTGAAAACTAACAACCTTACGTAAAACAATCAATTTTTTTGGCATGATGAGTAGTTAACCAATCAATCCCTAAAATCACATCAAAAGCAAGTATCTTTAAAGAGATAAGGTCAATGTGTAATGTGATGGTGCCAACTTGGATCAAACAAGATTTATAAACAGTGGATGTGATAAAAGTTTCTCCTAACGGAGTTTTCACAGATAGGTCAAAGTCTAATTTCTCCGGAGTCAAAGTTTAAATGTTGAGCACAAGCAGGAGAGATAAATGAATGGGTAGCACCGGTATCTAGTAATGTATAAACTTCGCATGAATTTATGATTAGCTTACCCGTGATCACCTCGTTTGGGTTCCTCGCATGTTGACCAGTCACTACAAAAGCTCTTCCAGGAACCGTTGACTTTGACTTTTTTGGGACAGCCTTTTGAGTCACCATCCCCGCTGGATTTGGTTTCGCTTACATAAAGGCAATCTCGAAGCGATATGTCCTTCCTTTCCACGATTATAACATACCTTAAACTATTGGGCGTTTCAATGATATGTCCTTCTTTTCAGATTTATATATACGATGGGTTGTCGTTCTCCTACCTTGGAACTAGTTGTTCTTTGGTCCGACGTCTTCACATTATCATTGTTGAATCTCCTCTTTTAAAATCTCCCCGAGTCGCTTCTTCTATTTTCATGGCCACGATTACCACCGAGTAGTGGTTACCGCTTTTTATCTCAATGTTTTCCTCCCCATTGGTTTTCATTACTCCTACGATCACGCCACCCCAGATGATTCGTTGCGGTCCTCCTTGGTTGAAACGTACTTTCGTTATCTCGCTTCTAATAATTGAGCCCATTGACAACATCCGAATATAAAGCAAATTTATGAGAGATAAGATATTGCTTAATCTCGAGTTTTAAACCTCTAGAAACATCCTCGTCATTCGTTCCTCATTCTCTACCAAATGAGGTGCAAACTCGATAACTCTACGAACTTCGCCCTCGATTGGGACAACCGCCATGTTGTTTTGTTCTAGTCTAATAAACTCTACCTCCTTCATATGGCGAATACTTTCAGAAAGTATTTTTCGTTGAAAAGTTTTCAAACGCTTCCCAAAACATGCTTTAAGCGCAGCAGCCGGGTACGTTTCACGACTTCCACCGAAGAATCGCCTCACCGCGGAACATAAAGGTGGCGAATGGAACCTACGTTCCTCCGTGCATCCCAAGACATCGAATATCTTGGTAATTTGTTTTGACCCACGTTTCCGCCATGATCGGATCCCGCTTTCTCTTAAATTCGTGGTCCCAACTCTTCGAATCGCTTGGTTGTGATAAGACGCGTTCTTATCATTTCCACCAGTATTCGTATGCACGAAGTCTCCTCATCCGGTTTTGCATGAATCGCAAAAAGCTCCTAAATATCCCATCGTTCATCGCTCTACTCGGTGGTGTTGTTTACAGGAGGAATATTGCCTTCCCGTCAGACGTTCCCTCAGGTGGTGATTAAAGGTGTTTCCACGGCCTCATTAACTCCAATCATAATATTCTCACCACCATTCTTAAACATCGCCATAAAACAAGGGTTAATTAAACAAATTAACATATCACATATTAACCATATACTTCAATCGACCAACAAATAAGCTTAGGTACACACAAGCGAAGGATTACTCTGCCTCTCCCTCCTAGTATTATTCCCGATCTCCGCCAGAGACCATATCCCTAAGCTCGATATTAACCGTGACGCCCCCAAAACAGTATACAACACCCATTCTCGAGTCGTCAAAATACATGGTACAGAATCAACTACAACTTTATTAATACAACATAAAAACTGTGAGTTTAAATACAAATATTGTCATCTAGACAATATCCACACTCAAATAAGTCCTCAATACAATTATTGATACATTATTTTACAAAAATGGTGAGGACTACTAAAATGACTTCTAGAACCATCATTCCACACCCCGACTAGTACTCGTTACATTCTCCCCTCCTGAGAAGAAAAATGGAACAACAAGGAAAAGGGTGAGCTCAACTAGCCCAGTAAAGAATATTATGACTAAGATAATATAAAACAAATTATCGTTAGTCTTCAACAGGGAAAAATCTAATAGAATACAATAGACAACAAGTTTTAAATCAATATTCGCAGAGGAAATAATAATTCATTAGAAGAGTTAAGTAGAGAATGCAAACTACTATCTTCTATGTGACGCCCCCAAAATTAGGTATACATCACCCATCTTGGGTCGCCACTTACATGGTACAGAATTTAAATACAACTTACTAACATAAGCGCCGTGTACAATACGACATAAATCGTGAGTTTAAATACAAATATCGCTTCTACTAGATATTATACAAACTCAAAAAAGGAGTCCTCATTACAATTATTATCACACTATTTCACGTAATAGTGAGGACTACTAATGCTATCTTCAGACCATCACTGCTTTCCCGACTCGTCCCAAATTTATATTCTCATTTCTGAAGAGAACGGTTGAAAGAAAAGGTGAGCTCAACTAGCCCAAGAAGAAATATTATGACTAAGATAATGCGTAATAAATTATCAATAGTCTTCAACAATGTTAAACCGATAAAATACAATAGATAAACCGCTTTAATCTGCAGCATTGAATATGTAATCCATTAAAAGAGTCAAGTAGAAAATAAAGTCTACTATCTTTTAGGTTTTAAAAGTTTTTCATCATTATATAATTTGAGACTCAGACTTTAATAAATATTCCACATCATCGAATCACCCGCACACTACGGCCAAGGATATTCTTTAAGATATCACGACCACAATTATTCACGACTACGGGCCAAGAATATTTGTGTATTCATTAATGGTCATGATCATGCCAACAATCGTCCATCAATGCACTACTACCACCGAGGATTTTTACCACATCATTTGTAACATTACGGTCATGATTACACCGAATAGTCTCTCGGTCATAATCATACCAAGTCTATCTATGCACTACGTGCCATGAGATGACTTTAAAAAATATAAACATGAGGATGATGACAATGATATAAGAATTCAATAAAACAAGTTCAAGAATTATTTTATCCAGTGAATTATTAACGCCCAAATTATCAACATGATCATTTGTTTTGTAGAGTAAAATTCAAGAATGATCGGAAGAATATTTTCATGAAAAGATCTTTGGATGAAACGCAAATATCAAGGATATTCCACTAATTTCATGGAGTATATAAGTCAAAGTTTTAACCATTTGGGTATAATAAAGAATGGAATAACAAAAGAAATCACCATGCATGCGATAGATCGCATGCAGAAAAGTTATTCCAAATGTAATAATAAATAACGGAACCAGTCGTCGTGAAATTCACACCGACAGGATGTTCCAATGTAATAATAAAGATGGAAACGGATCGGTAAAACACATGAGATAGGATATTCTAACTTAATGATAAAGACGGAACCAGTCCGGTGTAAAACACACATCTGAGGATGTTCCAATGTAATAATAAAGATTTAAACCAGTCGGGTGTAAAACACATGCATGTGATGTTCCAACAAAATAATAAAGAGCGGAACCAGTCAAGGTGTAAAACACACAGACAGGATGTTCCAACGGGATAATAGAAGAATGTCACCAAGTATAGGGTAAACCACGTATACAGGTTATTCCAACAGAATAATAAGCAATGGAATAACAACAGTTCTCTTCATGAATAAGAAAGAATAACACCCCTTACATTTGGTAGGAGATTGAATCATCGCAAAGAAGGTGTAGTAAAAAAATACTCTTCTTCTTCTCTCTTATTCTCTCTATACTTTTTCTCTCTATAGCTTGAATGAATTCGTGAAAATAATGAAGCCCTAGGCCTCTATTTATAGAAGATTTCTAGCTTAAAGACTGCCGTGTGAAAAGGCAAGTGGCTCGACGACTAATGATGTGAAAAGAAAAGTGGTTCGACGCTCAGAATGTGAAACGACAAGTGGTTCGGACGCTTTGTAATGTGAAACGACAAGTGGTTCGACGTCTGGTAAAGATAATTACTATTAACGAAGGTAAATACTATTGACGAAGGTAAATACTATTCACAAGGGTAATTACTATTGACGAAGGTAATTATTATTGACGAAGGTAAATACTATTCACAAGGTTAATTACTATTGACGAAGGTAATTACTATTGACGAAGAGACTCTTAGATGATGACATATGAGCCCCCCATAAAATAATCAAACTTACCACAAATCATTTTTTTTCATCAACACATATTTAATCTTTCAACAATTATTAATCATTTATAACTTGTTGTCTCAATTATTGATTTAATACTATAACATATTATGCAGATGATACTGTGACAATAATTGAATCAATAATATAAGAGATATGATGCAACAATTCATCAGAATAATAATTGAAAGCATAGCCGAGTGACTTCTCACGTAAGCATCAATAATCAATACCGTGTGCTACTACTGCAACCACAATGCCAGACATCGCACTTTTACCACCGGGTAGTTCAACGCTTTTAGCAGTAACACCTCCCGTAGTTATTTTTATAAAATATTTTTGTCGTTTTCTCAATCCGGCAATAATAATTACATTGTGGGGTCCACCAATGATTGAGCCATCAGTATTTAATATTCCCTAACAAAAGAATATTCCCACAAAAAAGAATATTTTATAACAACTTGCATACTTTGCAAAATTTATAAATATTACCCACAACTATAACATTATATCAAATTTATTCCATAATATTCAAAAATAATATTTATAGAAAAATTCATCTTTATTTATAAAAGCTGGGGTCTTACATTCTATATATGAATTTAAAAGTTCATCGTCTATCTTTTATCCCAGTAACATCAATCAATATATATCTGGAATCAAATATTCATCTTTGCTCTACAGGCCAAAGATATTCATCAGTTGGTCATGTTCATCTAAACACCTGTTCATCTTTGCACTACGGGCCAAAGATATTCATCAGAAATCATTCATCTTTGCACTACAGGCCAAAGATATTCAATTATATCATCATTTAGGACTGAGGATGATGAAAAATATTTTAAAGAAAACGAATCCAGTGAAACAAAAGAATAAATATTAAGGATTCGTATTTCAACTATTCCATGTCCAAAAATACCTCATAAATAATCATAGTGGAGTAAAATTCAAGAATGATCAAAACATGGATACAATCAAAGCTAGTATCCAGAATAGATATTTTGGACAAAAAGAAGAAAATTTCATTTTTCGGTGAATAATGCCAGATTTTGAATAATAAGGTCGATACGTGAATAGTAATCTCACACTAAAAGATAGAAATTTCACAAAAAAGATCATCATACTTTGTGAATAGTAACTCGTGAATAGTAACTCATGAATAGTAACTCATAAATAGTAACCCCGACATGAAAAAGTTCCAAATTTGATAAAAAGTTCCAACCAATATTTTAAAGATAATGATATTGAAGAAATAATATCATTCGAGAAGAAAATAACATCCCTTACCTTGTAAAGACAAGATTTAGTTGAAACACCGGATATAAGCTATGACTTGAACTTATACCAGTATAAAGAACACTCAAAGTATTAAAATACTCACAAGAATACTCAATATAGAGAGAAAGAGAGAGAAATCATAGCTTTTACGGTGTGATTTTCAATTCTAACCTAAGCACCCTATTTATAGAAAAATGCTTTAACACCAAAGTAGAAAATTTAATAAAATATTAATATATATATTAAAATTTTCTACGCACTCATACCAAATTGATTTCCAACTCTTAACACATGCCTGCAAATAACAAAAACGTTTTTCTAACTAAAAATAATTAAAACTTCCAAAATCAATTATTTCGGAACTACGGAACTTCAATAATTCATAATAAATAGCCCTTTAATCAGAAAATTCGAATCTCGCAAATTTTTATAGGAAATTCAATTCTCTACAACTTTGCAGAAGAAAGTTTTTCCAAATTCCAAACAGAAATTGACCGAAATCCACATACGGATGATTTTACAGGCTATAATCAAATTTCAGTCAAAAAATGGGCCCACAGACATGTTCAACATGTTTTAAACAACTTTTGCAACAAAAATACTCTTTCTCCTCATATACTCATATATCCCACATTCATTATAAAAATATTATCATTATTTTATTATAATAATATAATAAAATATTATTTTATTAGAAAAGATAAATTATCGATTTTCAACAATTGTCACTTTAAAAATTTTCTCCATCTATATCCACATAAAATCAATATTTTCCTCATCATATAAATCAATAATTAATTATTCATAAATAATATTACAGAATCATGATCTTCGGGCAACTGTGTAGCTCCAGTGAAGAGGGCTTTCAATAAGAATTTCTCTTCTTGGCATGCAATTAGGTGACCAAACCTCTCCTTAGATGTAACTTTCTAGACATTGCCAATAATGTTTTTAATAATATTATTCAGATAATATGAATTATTGCTTCGATAATGGAAAATACCGTAAAGTGACAATTATTGAAACAACAAGAATATAAAATATCAACGCAAAGAATTATTGAATCAATAAAATAAAATATCGAATAAAGAATTCATCGTAACAATTATTGAGTATTGTTTTCACGTAAGAATCAGTGAATTGGTGCAATACCGCAGTCTTCATCGTGCAACAACGCGTAGACATCGTGTTTTAACCACCGGGTATTCCAACATTGTTAATCTCAGAATAACTACGCCGTTATTTATAAACAACTTATACTGCTCGTTTTCTTCATCCAATCGCTTTCCATTATGGGGCCCATTAAAGAAAAGGTACTTATTGCATTTAATATTCCCCGACAAAGAAGAATATTCCACGACCAAACGAATATTCCCCGACAACAATAATGAATATTTTATAACCATCTGCTTATTTAAAATATTTGCGCATTTTACCCATAACTAACCACATTAATCAAATCAACCCTTACTATTTCAAAATGATAAATAGAGGAAACTAAATTTCATTTATTAATAATTTGGGGTCTTACAAGAAGGCACTACTCAATAATTGTTACAGTAGTTACTGTTCAATATTTTATTTTATTGAAGAGTCAAGTAAAGTATAAAATCTACTATCTTCTATGCTTTAAAAAGTTTTTCATCAACTTTATCGCTGAGACTCAGCTTAATAAACAAAATCGAATCATCCCTGCTCCACGGCCAAGGATATTCATGTAATCATCAATGGTCATGACTATACCGAATAATCCCTGGTTATAATCATACCAACAACTGTCCACCAATGAACTACAGGCCAATGAGGACTTTTACCACATCATTCGTCACATTACGGTCATGATTATACCGAATAATTCTTGGTCATAATCATACCAAGTCCATCTATGCACGTATGCCAAAGATGACTTTCATCACAATATAAGTATGAGGATGATGACAATGACATAATAATTCAATAAAACAAGTTCAAGAATAAATTTTAAAGATTGATAAATTAATTTATCCAGGAACCAATAACGTCCAAATTGTCAACATGATACTGCTTTGTAAAGTAAAATTCAAGAATGCTCAGAAGAATATTTTCATGAAAAGATACTGGATGATGCGCAAATATCAAGGATATTCCACTAATTTCATGGAGTATAGAAGCCAAAGCTTTAACCAACTGAGTATAATAAAATATATGAAACGCAAATGGATTTTTCGCCACATGCGATAATCCACGCGTAAATGAATCATTTCTACAATTTAATAAGGAATGAATACGAAGGATCATTCACCATGCATGTGGTAATCCACATGATGAGTTATTTCAATGTAATAATAAAGAGTGGAATAATGAAGGATTCATCATGCGTGCGATAGATCGCACAAAACATGTTATTCCCAATGTAATAATAAATAATGGAACCAGTGTCCGGCCAGAAACGCATGCAGATAGGATATTCCGATAAAATAATAAATAATGGAAACCAGTCCCAGGCAGAACGCACACGCATGTGATATTCCGATAGAATAATAAAGAACGGAATATTAGAAGAATTTCACCAAGTACGCGATACTTGCGATAAACAAAGTTATTCCAACAGAATAATAAGAATGGAATAACAATGAAATTCACTGTGCATGCGATAGATCGCATGCATGGTTATTCCAACAGAATAATAAAGAATGAAATAACAGAAATATTTCACTATGTATGCGATACTTCGCATAAACAGGTTATTTTAACATAATAATAAAGAATGGAATAACAGAAGTTCTCTTCATGAATACGAAAGGAATAATACCCCTTACAAGTACAACAAATAATATCCCTTACCTTAGAAAAACTGAATACTAAAGTAGTGAAGTAGCAGAATACTTTTCTTCTTTCTCTCTAGAGTTTCTCTCTCTAGAATTTCAGTGAATTCTTAAGAAATAATGAAGGAATGAGCTTCTATTTATAGGAGAATGGGTGAATAAGAATTAATTCATGAAGCGGTCAGATTGATTTACTTTTTAAACGGACGGTCCATATTAGTTTACTATTAAAACTTAAAGCAACGGTCCATACTGATTTACTATTAAAACTTTAAACCAACGATCCATATTGATTTACTATTATAACTTTCCACCAGCGGTCCATATTGATTTACTATTATATCTTCAACCAACAGTCTGAAAAATTAGCACATCTCCTCATGGAATAATATTGTACCCAAAAATAATTTGGACCGAAAAGAAATATAATTTGGACCAAAAATAATAGTACCCCATAAATAGTAACTCGTGAATAGTACTCCTACACGAAAAGTGCCCCGAATACTCGATTGAACAATATAACCTCCAGACATCAATTATTATCGAAACAAATGTCAATTTCCACTAACACAAATAATTTCAACACAATAGAACTATAAAATTCATCTTTAATCAACACGAACTTATTCATCATTAATATTATAATTCACAATATTTAACAACCGTGTCGTTCACAGGAAGAGGGGCTTTCAGATAAGGATTTCTCCTTATTGGTAGCGCAATTAGGTGACCAAACCTCTCCTCGATGTAACTTTTAGACATTGTCGATATTGTAAATAATAATATGAATAACTTTCTTGCCGTCTCAATTATTGATTTAATAATATATCATATTATGCAGATGATACTGTAAGAATAATTGAATCAATAATATGAGAGATATAATGCAAAGAATTATCGTAGCAATAATTGAGTATAACTAAGTGACTTATCACTTAAGCATCAATAATCAATCCGTATACTACGCAACCACGCCAGACATTCTTTTTTTTACTACCGAGTAGTTCAACTGTTTTAACGGTAAGTCTTTCGTCGTTATTTTTATAAAATGATAATTCTGTCGTTTTCTAACTACGACAATACTTCCGTTGTGGGGTCCACCAATGATTGTGCCGTCGTACGAATATTCCCCGACAAAAAGAAATGGGATAAAAATTAAACAAAATAAAAATGGGGAGAGGTGAATATATAAGGAAGAGAAAGAGAAAGTGTAGAAAGAAAGAGAGATAATGAGTTGTTTGGCTATGTTCTCGAAATACTTATTACAGAAAAGCGAGAAAAAAAGTTGTATGCATAAATATCCAAGAAGAGAGAGAAAATAAGAGTAGATGATAAATCTTTTAAAATTAGTTACGTATTTGGGAGAGGCACTACCGCTACAGCTTGTAGCGGTAAAGGGTGTGCCAAACCAGTCTTTGCAGTCAAATTGCGAGTCTGAGCAGTCAAAGTGTCAGCCGGTCAGATTTTAGTGCCCTGCCGCTTGAGCCTTTAGTGGCAAGGGGCAATAAATATGGAGCCTTTACATTTAATATGGAGGGGCATTAAGGTAACTTTTGCACGTTTTTTTGGAATGCAATCCATTCAACGATGAGTGCAACCGGGACAATAAACGCGGCTCCAAAAATGAAGCGATATGCGATCATATATAAACCTCAAATCCATACTATCATTTACGGCCAATATATACAAAACATTCACACTGACATATATAGTCTGTACCACCACCATTAGTATGGTTGGCTTTAGCCCATGTATTACATTCCAAACTTTCCCCATATTCAATTTACTACCCCCCCCATTTTCCTATATATATCTTTTCAAACGCTGAATGGTTTAGGGTTTTTCAAAACCTGGAAGGCAAAATGTGTGTTTAAGATTAAAACAAGTAAAAATATGATGAATTATGTAAATTATTCGTAGTCTTCTAGCTATTTTTTTAGGGCAAGGAAATGGGACAAAAATTAAATGGAATGAAAATAGGGAGAGGTGAATATATAAAGAAGAGAAATAGAAAGTGTAGAAATAGAGAGATAATGAGTCGTTTGGCTATGTTCTCAAAATACTTGTTATAGAAAAGAGAGAAAAGGAGAGTTGATGGTAAATCTTTTAAAATTAGATATGTATTTAGGAGAGGGATCGCTGCCACAAACAGAATAGTAGAGTAGAAAAGCGCTATGGCCCGGTCTGTGCATTCAAAGCACGGTGAGAGCAATGCGATTAAAGTGCGAGTCTCATGCAATCAAAGTATAAATTGATTTGGAGGGTGTTTTAATTTAATTCCCACTGAATAACGAGCTAGAATGCATAAGAAACACAACGCTAAGTGCCAACAAGGCACCCATTACCATATTGGGGTGGATGTCCGCCACGTGTCGGCATGGTGTTGACCAAGTTTGAGAAGGTCAATGTGGGTTGTCCGGATGGTTATATCTGGGCCTTTGTAAAGCGTGAGGACTATCGCCTAACTATACCCATTAATGTCCCCAACACCTTTGTTTCTTGCTACTTTTCCCCATCCAAGCTTCTCCAAATTTATATAATCATTCATCTTTGGTCAACCTTATAATAAACGTCTCACTTTTAAAAAACATGTACCCGAATGACAAGTGAGTATAGTTAGTAATATAAAATTAATAATGTTAGTTATTATATCATAAAATAATATTATATTACTTTAAGTGAAGAATTTGCTAATTAATCAAATTTAAGAACAATAAGTAAGGCCAGAGAGTAGTTAGCATGAAGTTAACTTTGGTCAATTCATCACTACAATATCGACACGCAGGCGAGATGTGATATCTCTATTTGCGTGTCAGCATTGTATTCGTCAATTGACCAACTTACCACGTCATGGTAACTGGATTCACAAATAAGGTACCTAAAGCTTACGGCTAAGACAAAGGTAATGGCAGGAATGATATTGGTGGTTGCTGAAGCAAACGTTGTGGTTTTTCATCACTTTAAAAGGTAATGAGTCAAGTTGGGAATAAAATCTACTATCTTCTACGATTTAAAAGGTTTTTCATCACTTTTATCGCTGGGACTCAGCTTAATAAATAATCCACATCATCGAATCACCCATGCACTACACGGCCAAGGATATTCTTTAAGTATCACGACCATTTAATTTTCTATACGACTACGGCTTAAGATAATCATGTTTTCATCAACTGGTCTTGATCATGCCATAAAACAATTCATCTTTGTGACTACTACCAAAGAGAATCCATAGCCATAATCACACCAAAAGCGCCCATCAATGCACTACGGGCCAACGAGGACTTTTTCCATATCATTTGTAACATTACGGTTATGATTATACCGAATAATCCGGTCATAATCATACCAAGTCCATCTATGCACTACTGAGCCACGGATGACTTTCAACATAATATAAACATGAGGATGATGACAATGATATAAGAATTTAATAAAACAAGTTGAAGAATTAATTTATCCAGGAACTGATAACGTTCAAATTGTCAACATGATACTGCTTTGTAGAGTAAAATTCAAGAATGCTCAGAAGAATATTTTCATGAAAAGTTACTGGATGAAGCGCAAATATCAAAGATATTCCACTAATTTCATGAGTATAAGTCAAAGTTTTAACCAACCGAGTATAATAAAGAATGGAATAACAAAAGAAACCACCACGCATACGATGAATCAAGACAGCAAAAGTTATTCCAACAGAATAATAGAGGATGAAACCAGTCCCAAGATAAACGCACGCACGTGATATTCCGGAGGAATAATAAATAATGGAACCAGTCCCCAGAATCAAGACGTAAAAGATATTCAAGCGTAATAATAAATAATGGAACCCGGTCCGTAAGAACGCATGCATGTGATATTCCGGCAGAATAATAAATAATAGAACCAGTGTCCGCAGAACGTGACGCATGTGATATTCCACGTAATAATAATGAACGGAATATTGAAGAATGTCACCATGTATAGGGTAAATACAGACGTATCTGAGTTATTCCAATAGAATAATAAATAATGGAATAACAGAAGTTCTCTTCATGAATACAAAAGAAATAATACCCCTTACGAGTACAACAAATAATATCTCTTACCATAAAAGAACTGGATATAAGAGTAGGGAAGTAGCAGATTACTTTTCTATAGTTTCTCTATAATTTCTCTCTCTTGAGTTTCAGTGAATTCGTAAGAAATAATGAAGGAATGAGCTTCTATTTATAAGAGAATGGAAATGCACTGTGTAATTAACTGGCTGAAATCATACGCTAGATTTTAAAAATCAAAATTTATAATATATATATAATATAACACCTGCTATATTAGAAAATTCTACCACCCATGCATCATTTGTCAAGGTGCTGGCCAATTAGAAGAAAGAGAAAAAAACTAGTACACGCCAAGTTTGAGAAAATGGTTTTATGCACATGTTTGATTGCATTATTGGTTTGCTCAACCAATAAGGTGCAAGCTTGAAAATCATATCACATATCATGCCAAACTTTATCCTCCACCATAACCTACTCACCCACATTTAATATATATAAATATTTACTATTCTCACACACCCACCCTTCACCACTCCCCCCCATTTACGGTTAAAAATTTCTCTACCCAAATAACTTGCTAGATTTCTTTTCTCCAAATTCATTTTCAACACCCCGTGGGCCCCACGTGTTACCCTCCCACCAACATTTCATAATCACACACATCCACATCCACACACATCATTCTCACCATCCTCCCACCCCTATTTCCAAAATCAGTTTTCAACACACACACACACACACACACATATATATATATATATATATATATATATATATATATATAAAATCCCTCCCCTTTACGTATACTTCCCCCCACCCCTATTTCCAAAATCAGTTTTCAACACATATGGGCCCCACATATGGCCCCCACATGTGGGCCCCACCTTTAAATAAATTCTACCGATAATTTTGAAAAATAGGTAAATGGGAGTCTATAAAATAAGTAAAACTGAGTAACTTCTCACATAAGCATCAATAATCAATACTGGTATTACTATACAACCACGCCAGACATTCATTTCTTTACTCCCGAGTAGTTCAACAAGATTAACTGTGAAACTTCCGTCGTTATTTTCATAAAGTATTTTTGTCGTTTTCATAATCTGACAATAATTTCGCTGTGGGGTCCACCAATGATTGTGCCGTCGTACGGATATTCCCCGACAAAAAGAATATTCCTCGACCAATTGAATATTATATAACAACTTGCGTACTTTGCAAAATTTATAAATATTACCCAAAACTATAACATTATATCAAATCCACACCATAATAAAAAAAATTATTTCAAGAAAATTAAATATTTATTCATAAAATCTAGGGTCTCACAATCTCCCCTCCTTATAAAATTTCGCCCTCGAAATTTACGTACGTACCTGGTATGCCGAAGAGGTGAGGATACCTCGACTTCATTTCAAATTCTAACTCTTAAGGTATAACCTTTGAGTGTTGAATACAATTCTTCTTATCCAAGATGTTAACACGTATCTCCTCATACGTTAAATCTTCTGCTATCTCGTCCGGTTCTAAATTACTAATGTGGTTCGGGTCCTCCACATATTTACGTAACATCGATACGTTAAAAACGTTATGAACACGCGACATACTTGAATATAAAACGAGTCTATAAGCCATAGTTCCTACTTGATCGAGGATTTAAAATGGGTCAATTAAATCGAGAGTTGAGATTTCCTCTCTTCGTCGATTCTTGCTTCTAGAATAACGCCCTCTTGAACCTTCTTCTTCACATTCATCAGCTCTGAGTATGTAGCTTGAGCGGCTTTAACTTTATCGATTAAAGTCGATTCTAATCGTATATTCGTTATCTTCACGTGGGTTCGTATATTCATTCTTGTAACCGCATATGATCTTCTACTCAACGCGTCAGCTACCACGTTCGCATTTTCACGATGATATTGAGTGGTACGATCGTAATCTTCAATAGCTTGAGCCAACGTCTTTGGCGCATTATACGTTCGTTTTGGTTGAAGAATTATTTGAGGGTTTAAGAAATGGGTTTTGTACTGGGGTCAATACAAAATTCTATTTCACGCTCTAGGGGTAAGAAGTCTTCAAGAATACATCAGGAAATTTATTAACAATAGAAATATCATTCAAAAATGTGACTCTCATCCAAGACTTGGATAACACGTCACATTGATACCTATCAACTTGCCATCGTCATTCATGATGTTGCCTACAGAAAGTCTGGCTTCGGTGCATTCCACACAAGAAAGTTAACAACGAAAGGATCGGGGTTCTTTATTTATGGCTTGATATGACAATTATTGACTTTAGTGGTTTAGTTGCTTGAATTCGCATAACAAGTTGGTTAGGAATATGAAAGCTAACAACCTTACGAAAAGCATGATGAGTAGTTAACCAATCGTTTCCAAAAATCACATCAAAGGAAAGTGTTTTCAAAGAGATAAGATCAACAGGTAACGTGAAAGTGTCGATTTGAATCAAACAAGATTTATAAATAGTGGAGTTAACGAAGGTTCCTCCTAACAGAGTTTCAACAGATAAGTCAAAGTCAAATTTTTTTTTAAGAGCCAAGTTCAAACGTTGAACACAACTAGGTGAGATACAAGAGTGGGTAGAACCCGAAGATCGAATAAGGTACAAACTTCGTGAGGTTTATTATTAGCTTACCCGCCGATAACTTCATTGGGTTCTCACTTGTTGGGAAGTCATGACAACCGCTCTCCCTTGAACTACCCGGCTTTGACTTGTCTGGGGTAGCATTTGGTGTCATCACTATCGTTGGAATTGACTTTAATATAGGGCATATTCCACCCTCAACTTCTTCATCGTACTCCTGATTTATGATCTGAATCATCAATCCTCGATCCATATCGAGTTCAGATTGACCGCTCTGTACATAGTAATTCAAAACTCGATGTTGGGTTCTTCCAATTGCTGTCCAAAAAGAGAAATGTATATCATCTATTTTAGCCTTTTTGGATCGGACGTCTATTTCTACAATATCAACACGTCGTGCGGCTTTTACCCATGTCGTTGCGGAGGTTAAAGCCAAGGACTGTTGTGAGACCCCAGATTTTATCAATAAAGATTTAAATTTTGTCGAAATAATTTTTAATATTATGGTGTGAATTTGAGATAATATTATAGTTGTGGGTAGTATTTATTAATTTTGCAAAGTATGCAAGTGGTTATATTATATTCGATTGGTGGGGAATATTGACTTTAGCAGGAATATTCGACATAACGACTCAATCATTGGTGGACCCTAATGTAATTATTGCCGGATCGAGAAAACGACAAAAATATTTTATTGAAATAACGGCGAAAAGTTTTACCATTGATACTATTGAACTAATCGGTAGTAAAAGTACAAGAATACGTGTGGTTGCATAAGAAAGACACCAGTATTGATTATTGATGCTTATGTGAGAAGTCACTCGGTTTGATTCCATTATTGTCGATTAATAATATGAATTATTATAGCGATAATGACGTTTTGTTTTATTCAGTATTATTAACGTAATAAAAGCGTAAACATCTTTTTATATAAAATGTAATACTTTATTAAAGTTATTTTATAAATAGAATATATTATATTTTATTACGCATAGTGTTGCATAGTGGTTTTGATATAGTGTCAGATAAGTGTTTGATAGTAAAATATTTTTATGTAAATAGAATATATGATATTTTATTTAAAAGATTTTGCTTTAAATATGGATCGTCGATTAAAGTAAATTAAACGGACCGTTCATGGATTAATTACTATGCATTCTATTTTCCTATAAATGAAGCTCATTCCTTCATTATTTTCTTTTAATTCATTGAAACTCTGCTAGAGAGAAACTATAGAGAAAGAAGAAAAGTATTCTCGCTACTTCACTTTTCCAATATTCGCTTTTTCTAAGGTAAGGAATATTATTTGTTGTACCGTAAGGGGTGTTATTCTTTCTTATTCATGAAGAGAACTTACATTATTCCATTCATTATTATTCTCATTGGAATAACCTATAAAAGTGGCATACCCTATACATAACTCTGTATATGCTAGGCATACCCTATACTTGGTGAAATCCTTATATTATTCCATTCTTATTTATTCGTTGGAATAACTTTTCAGATCATGGAATCCCCCTATACTTGGTAATCTTCTTCGTTATTCCATTCTTTATTATTACATTTGGAATATCCATCATGTGTTTTACGGGACACAGTTCCATTGTTTATTATTCCGCATTTATTATTTTGTTGGAATATCACATGCGTGTGTTTTACAGGACTCGGTTCCATTGTTTATTATTCAAAGCATTTATTATTCTGTTGGATCATCCTGCTTTGTGAATTTCACCTAACTTTGGTTCCGTTATTATTATTACATTGAATAACTCGTCTATGCCAAGCACCGCATGCATGGTGATTTCCTTTGTTATTCCATTCTTTATTATACCCGGTTGGTTAAAACTTTGACTTCTATACTCCATGAAATTAGTAGAATATTCTCGATATTTGCGTTTCATCCAAAGATCTTTTCATGGAAATATTCTTCCGATCATTCTTGAATTTTACTCTATAAAACAAAGATCTTGTTGACAATTTGGACGTTACTAATTCTCGGATAAAATAATTTTGAACTTGTTTTATTGAATTATTATGTCATTGTCATCATCCTCATGTTATAATATGTTATCTTTGGCTTACGTGCATAGATGAACTTAGTATGATTATGACCGAGGATCATTCGGTATAATCATGGCTTGTTATAAATGATGTGATAAAAGTCCTCAAATGGCTTTCAGAATGCACGTTGATGGATAGTTTTTGGTATGATTATGACCAGGGTGATTTGGTATAGTCATGACCATTGATAATTTGATGAAAATCCTCGACTGTAGGTATGTGGGATGATTAGATATTGTGGTTTATTCATTAAACCGAGTCTTAGTGATATAAATTTATGAAAACCTTTTAAAACCTAAAAGATAGTAGACTTTATTTTCTACTTGACTCTTTTTAATAGATTGCGTATATTCATTGCAGATTAAACTGGTTGTCTATTGTATTTTATCGGTTTAACTTTGTTGAAAGGCTAATGATAATTTATTCGCATTATCTTAGTCATAATATTTCTTATCGGGCTAGTTGAGCTCACCCTTTCTTTTCACCGTTCTCTTCGTGAAATGAGAACATAGCGGGACGACGAGTCGGGAACGGAGTAATGGTCCGAGAGGATAGCATTAGTAGTCCTCACTATTCTCGTGAAATAGTGTGAAAATAATTGTAATGAGGACTCCTTTTGAGTTTGTATAATATCTAGTAGACAATATTTGTATTCAAACTCACGCTTTATGTCGTATTGCATACACTACGCTTATATTAGTAAGTTGTATTTGAATTTATGTACCATGTAAGTGGCGACCCAAGATGGGTGACGATACCTAATTTTGGGGCGCCACCGTTGGTATCGAGCTTAGGATATGATCCCTGCTAAGATGTGAGAATAGTACTAGGAGGGAGAGGCAGGGAATACCTTCGCATTAGTATGACCTACCTAAGTTTATTTGGTATTTAATTAGTCAATTGAGTATAGTGATAATATGTTGCATGTCAATTAACCCTTATTTTGTGGCGGTGTTTGAAAATGGCATCCGAGAATGTTGAGAATAAGAATGGAGCATGTGAGACCTGTTGATTCTCCACATATCAATAATCGGACAATGTGCAACAGGATGGCGATAATCCTCTCCGTAAACAACAACACCGATCAATTGACGAACGACCAGACGTTTAAGAAGTTTTAGAATTCATGCAACATCAAAGTAAAGTGACTCTGTCCAAAACGTAGGTGGAAACACGGAAAACTCTCGAGGCGATCACCGCTAAACAATTCAAGGAGCTGGGACCAACGGGAGTTTAAGGGAGAGCAAAACCACTTGGCGGAAGCATGGATAAAGCAGATTACCAAGATATTTGATGTCTTGGGATTCTCCGAGGAGCAAAAGGTTCCTTTTTTTGCGCTTTATGTTCTTGCGGAGAGGCAGACATTGGTGGGAATCCAGAAAACGTACTCAACCTCTTTGTCAGATCTTGAAGATATCTTGGGAGAAGTTCCAGAGTCGTTTCAACAACAAATACTTTCCGAAAGTATTCGCCACATGAAGGAGGTGGAGTTTATAAAGTTGGAACAAAACAATATGACCGTGTCGCAATACGAGGCAAAATTTTATGAGTTATCACGATTTGCGCCCCACTTGGTGGATAATGAAGAGAGAATGGCGCGAATGTTTTTAAGAGGTTTGAAGTCGGGAGATACGTCAACATCTTATTTCTCATAAAGCGTGTTTGTATTCAGATGTTGTAAATAGGGCTCGATTAGTGGAGAGCGATAACGAGTCAACGCAACTAAAAAGAGAGCAACCGACAAAATTATAATACCGGTGAGAGTAGTCATCAAGCGGTGACAACAAGCGTGGAGGGAATCAACAGGCGGATATGGTAACCACTTTATGGTAATCAGGCCAAAATAATAAGAATGGACATTTCAAGAAAAGGAGATTCAACAATGATGGAAAGACGTCAAAGACCAAAGACCCGTTGTTAAGGAAGGAGAAAGACCACCTATCATATGCTTCAAATGCGGAGGAGAGGGACACATCCGTCCGAATCTGCGTCATGCCGTCAAAGCATGTTATAATTGTGGAAGAGAAGGTCACTTAGCTCGATTTTGTCATTTCATCAAGACAAATTCAACTAGGATGGAGGCACCAAAGGTCATTCCCAAACAAACCAAGCCAGTGAGTTTAAGAGAGAATTTTTTTTTCTCGTGACGAGGAACCGAATAAAATTATCATGGGTAAGTTAATCATAAGCTCTTGCGAAGTCTATACCGTGTTAGATACCGTTCTACCCACTCTTTTATTTCACCTAGTTGTGTTCAACGCTTAAATTTGACTCAAGAAGTTAAACTTTGACTTATTGGTTGAAACTTCGTTAGTAGGGAGCCTTCGTTACCTCTCTCGTTTTTAAATCTTGTTTGATTCAAATAAACATTTTCATGTTACCTGTCGATCTTATCTCTTTGAAAATATTTGTCTTTGATGTGACTTTAGAAATCGATTGGTTAAATACTCATCATGATTTTTGTAAGGTTGTTAGCTTTCAAACTCTTAACCAACCTGTTATGCGAATTCAAAGTAACCAAACCACTAAAGTCAATCATTGTCATATCAAGCCATAAGTAAAGAGCTCCGATCCTTTCGTTGTTGACTTCCTTGTGTGGAATGCACCGCGGACTTTACGTCAGAGGCGACGTCGTGATGAAGATGGCAAGTTGATAGGTATCATTGTGAGGTGCTTTATCGGGTTAAGGGATAGAAGTCACAGTTGGTATTAATGTGACGTACTTATCCAAGTCTTGGACGAGAATAATGATTTTGAATGATATTTCTATCATTAATAAATTTCCTGGCGTATTCTTGAAGACTTCTTAGCCTACTTAGAGCGTGAAATCGAATTTTGTATTGACCCCAGTACAAAACCCATTTCTTAAACCCTCAAATATTTCTTCAACTAAAATGAACAGTTTACGTGGTTTATGATGAAAGTCATAATAAAAGAATTGGACTAATGAAAATCATGGGTATTCGTGGTATTAGTAAGTGTTATGATGAGTTATGTTGGTTAGTATGTGAAAACATGAAAGTTTCTTAGAAATCACAAAGAGTTGAAAATCAGATTTTGGTGAAAAACGTAACATGAAATTCAATTGACCAAATCTCTTATTATATTTTGAATTTTTGAGCGTGGTCAAGTCCTAGAGTTAGATCTATGAGTTACCTAACTAATCCAAGTGGAATTACTGGAAAAGGTGTTGTAGATTTTTGTGTGGACTGATTTTAGCAAAGGAGTGCAAAGCTGCAAAAAACCAAAAAAGCTGCTGCCATGATTTTAGAGGGGCTGTTTCGGCCACTTAAATTATGAGAAAAATTCTGGACTTTTGGGACATGAAAGTATATGGTATAAAGTACCTCCTGTCCAAAAATGAGCTCATTCTGACTTAAAATGAGCAAGTTATGACTATTTCAATATTTAGGTTTTTCCGATTTAAAACGCTATAACCGAGTTCTATAATTCGATGGCCATGAAATTTAAACTAGAAGCTCACGTTAACATGTGTAAGGTCCTGCCAAGATTTGGGAATTTTGGAGTTAAACTTGAGGTAGCTAATTTCTTAAGGAATTAATTAGAAATTGATTTTTGAAAAATAGTAAATGAATTTTAAAATTCCGAGAAAAATATATTTTCATTATGGGACTATATTATGCTAAATCCCAGAAAAGAAATATTTTTGGGACTAATTTGGTATTTTTCATGAAAATAGTTTAAGTTATTTAACATATGAGTTAAATATGTTATGTGAAGAATAAAAGTTGAAAAATAGGATTTTATGGCTAGAGAATCTTATATAGAGTATATGCATATTTTTTTGATGAGGATTTGATAATTGGTGATGATATCTTATGAGTATGACATTTTTGAATGATTAAATGCATTATATGGTAAAGCGTAAACAATTGAGATAAATTGTTTATAAATTTAAAAAGTGATTAAAATATTGTTATAATATTAATGATATTAGATTATGAGATTATTAAGTGATTGATAACATGGGGATATTCTTGAATCTCTGGATAAATTATATTATAAATGTTTAATATTTATCCTTTATCTCATTTGATTGATTCTTTATATTATTATCCTCACGCTTATATTATGTTGAAAGTCATCTCGTATTCTGTAGTGCATAGATGGACTTGGTATGATTATGACCAGGGATTGTTCGGTATAATCATAACCGTAATTGAAAATACGATTATCTTTGGCCGTAGTGCATGGATAATTTGTGGTCGTGATACTAATGAATACACGATTATCTTTGGCCGTAGTGCATGGATAATTTGTGGTCGTGATACTAATGAATACACGATTATCTTTGGCCGTAGTGCATGGATAATTTGTGGTCGTGATACTAATGAATACACGATTATCTTTGGCAGTAGTGCATGGATAATTTGTGGACGTGATACTAATGAATACACGATTATCTTTGGACGTAGTGCATGGATAATTTGTGGTCGTGATACTAATGAATACAAAATTATCTTTGGCCGTAGTGCATGGATAATTCGTGGTCGTGATACTAATGAATATCCTCGGCACGTAGTGCGAGTGGATGATTCGATGATATGGATTAATTATTGAGCCGAGTCTCAAAGAATGAAATATTAATTCATGGATGTGGTAAAAGTCATCTTTGGTAGTAGTGCATTGATAGACTTGGTATGATTATGACCAAGGATTATTCGGTATAATCATAATAGTAATTGAAAACACGAATATCCTTGGCGATTGGTGCATAGATAATTCGTGGTCGTGATACTATTAAGTGCGTCAAAGATTATTGGTTTTACAGCTTATATATCTTTGGCTGTAGTGCAAAGATGAATTGTTAATGAATATCTTTGGTAGGATTGCAAATATGAATTTAATGTTTTCAACGATAAAGGTATTCAAGGTATCCTCACCTCTTTATCATACCATGTACGTACCACTAATTTTGGGCTTAAATTCCATAAGGAGGGGAGATTGTGAGACCCCAGATTTTATCAATAAAGATTTAAATTTTTGTCGAAATAATTTTTAATATTATGGTGTGAATTTGAGATAATATTATAGTTGTGGGTAGTATTTATAAATTTTGCAAAGTATGCAGTGGTTATATTATATTCGATTGGTGGGGAATATTAGGTTTAGCGAGGGAATATTCGCACAACCACTCAATCATTGGTTATGACGCCCTAAAATTAGGTATCGCCACCCATCTTGGGTCGCCACTTACATGGTACATAAATTCAAATACAACTTACTTAACCTAAGCGCCGGGTGTACAATCGACATAAAGCATGAGTTTGAATACATATATTGTCTACTAGATATTATACAAACTCAAAAGAGTCCTCATTACAACTATTATCACTTTATTTCACGAATAGTGAGGACTACTAATGCTATCCTCCGGACCATTACTCGTTCCCCAGAGCTACGTCCCAAATTATGTTCTCATTTCACGAAGAAACGGTGAAAGAAAGGGTGAGCTCAACTAGCCCAAGAAGAAATATTATGACTAAGATAATGCGAGAATAAATTATCATTAGCCTTCAACGATGTTAAGCGATAAAATACAATAAACAACCGGTTTAAGCTGCTGCGGAATATACAATCCATTAAAAGAGTCAGTAGAGAATAAAATCTACTATCTTTTAGGTTTTAAAGGTTTTCATCAATTTTTTATCATTTGAGACTCAAAACAATAAATAAACCACCACATCTAATCATCCTCGTATTCACGGTCAAGGATTTTCATCAAATTATCAATGGTCATGACTATCTTAGAATCACCCCTCGGTCATAATCATACCAAAAACTATCCATCATTTGCATTACAGCCACTTTGAGGACTTTTATCACATCATTTATAACAAGCCGTGATTATACCGAATGATCCCTGGTCATAATCATACTAAGTTCATCTATGCGCGTAAGCCAAAGATAACATAATATATCATGAGGATGATGACAATGACATAATAATTCAATAAAACAAGTTCAAGAATTATTTTATCCGAGGAATTAGTAACGTCAAATTGTCAACAAGAATCTTTGTTTTGTAGAGTAAAATTCAAGAATGATCGGAAGAATATTTCCATGAAAAGATCTTTGGATGAAGCGCAAATATCGAGGATATTCTACTAATTTCATGGAGTATAGAAGTCAAAGTTTTAACTTATTTGGGTATAATAAAGAATGGAATAACAAAATAAATCACCGTAAATGCGATGCGATGTATGCGAGTTATTCAATGAGAATAATAATAACGGAACCGGTCGGTGAAATTCACACGCGATGGATGATCAATGAATAATAAATCTTTGAATAATAAACAATGGAACCAGTAGGGTGTAAAACACACAGACGAGGATATTCCAATGAGAATAATAAATGCGGAATAATAAGCAATGGAACCGAGTGCGGTGTAAAACACATGACAGGATATTCCAACAGAATAATAAAGAATGGAATAACAGAAGAAGATCACCAAGTATAGGGGATTCCGCGTATACAGGTTATTCCAACAGAATAAATAAGGATGGAATAACATAAGGATTTCACCAAGTATAGGGTATGCCGCGTATACAGGTTATGTATAGGGTATGCCACTTTTACAGGTTATTCCAACAGAATAATAATGAATGGAATAATGAGAGATTCTCTTCATGAATACAAGCGAATAATATCCCTTACAGGCACAACAAATAATACCCTTACCTTAGAAGAACTGAATATTGGAAAAGTGAAGTAGCAGAATCATTTTTTCTTTTTCTCTATAGATTTTCTCTCTATAGCTTCTCTCTATAATTTCTCTCTCAGAGTTTGGTGAATTAAGTAAGAAAATAATGAAGGAATGAGCTTTATTTATAGGAAAATAGAATGCGTAGTAATTAATCCATGAGCGGTCAGATTGATTTACTTTTAATCGACGGTCCATATTTAAAGCAAAATCTTTTAAATAAAATATAATATATTCTATTTATATAAAAACATTTTACTATGCAAAACTTTATGCAACACTATGCAAAACACTACGCAAAACACTACGCAACACTACGCATAATAAAATATAATATATTCTATTTATAGAATAACTTTAATAAAGATTACATTTTATATAAAAGATGTTTACATTTTATTACGTTAATAATACTGAATAAAACAAAACGTCATTATCGCTATAATAATTCATATTATTAATAGATAATAATGGAATCAAACCGAGTGACTTTCACATAAGTATCAATAATCAATACCGTGTGCTACTATGCAACCACACGTACATCGTATTTTTACTACTGAAAGTAGTTCAACAGTATCAACGGTAAAACTTCCGTCGTTATTTTAATAAAATATTTTTGTCGTTTTCTCAATCAAATAATAATTCTATTATGGGGTCCACCAATGATCGAGTAGTTATCACGAATATTCCCGCTAAACCGAATATTCCCTGACCAATCGAATATAATATAACCACTGCATACTTTGCAAAATTTATAAATACTACCCACAACTATAATATTATCTCAAATTCACACCATAATATTAAAAATTATTTCGACAAAATTTAAATCTTTATTGATAAAACTGGGTCTCACATTGGTGGACCCCATAATGTAATTATCATTTGATTGAGAAAACGACGAAAAAATATTTTATTAAAATAACGGCGGAAGTTTTACCGCTGACCGTTGAACTACTAAGAGTAGTAAAAGTACAAAGAATACGATGTGGTCAGACAAGAAAGACATTACCAGATTGATTATCGACGCTTATGGAGTGTTTCACTCACCGATTCCATTATCACGATTAATAATATGAATTATTATAATGATAACGACGCTTTTGTTTTATTCAGTATTATTAACGTAATAAAATGTAAACATCTTTTATATAAAATGTAATACTTTTTATTAAAGTTTATTCTATAAATGTAATATATTATATTTTATTACGCATAGTGTCTAATAAGATGTTTTGTGAGCAAAGTGTTTTCAGATAATAGTTTTTTCAGAGTAAAATGTTTTTATATAAATAGAATATATGATATTTTATTTAAAAGATTTTGCTTTTAAATATGGACCGCCGATTAAAGTAAATCAACTGGACCGCTCATGGATTAATTACTACGCATTCTATTTTCCTATAAATAGAAGCTCATTCCTTCATTATTTTCTTACTTAATTCATTGAAACTCAGAGAGAAACTATAGTAGAGAAAGAAGAAAAGTATTCTCGCTACTTCATTTTTCCAATATTCATTCTTCTAAGGTAAGGAATATTATTTGTTGTACCTGTAAGTGGGTGTTATTCTTTCTTATTCACGAAGAGAACTTCGTTATTCCATTCATTATTATTCGTTGAATAACTCGTAAAAGTGGCATACCCTATACATAACTCTCAGATATGCAGATACCCTATACTTGGTGAAATCCTTATATTATTCCATTCTTATTTATTCTCATTGAATAACTCAGATAATGCGAATCCCCTATACTTGGTGATCTTCTTCGTTATTCCATTCTTTATTATTCTGCTGAATATCCTCGCTCGTGGTGTTTTACGGACCGGGTTCCATTGTTTATTATTCCGCATTTATTATTCTCGTTGGAATATCCGTCGCGTGTTTTACAGGACTCGGTTCCATTGTTTATTATTATTCAAAGATTTATTATTTCTGTTGATCATCCCGCTTGGGTGAATTTCACCCCGACCGGTTCCGTTATTATTATTCTCGTTGAATAACTCGCCTACGCCAAGTACCGCACGCACGGTGATTTCCTTTGTTATTCCATTCTTTATTATACCCAAATTGGTTAAAACTTTGACTTCTATACTCCATGAAATTAGTAGAATATTCTTGATATTTCGTTTCATCCAAAGATCTTTCATGGAAATATTCTTCCGATCATTCTTGAATTTTATTCTACAAAACAATATCTTGTTGACAATTTGGACGTTATTAATTCCTCGGATAAAATAATTCTTGAATTGTTTTTATGAATTATTATGTCATTGTCATCATCCTCATGTTATAATATGTTATCTTCGCTTACGCAAGATAGATGAACTTTAGTAATGATTATGACTGAGGATCATTCTAAGATAATCACGACTTGTTATAAATGATGTGATAAAAGTCCTCGGTGGGCTTGTGAATGCGTTGATGGATAGTTTTTGGTATGATTATGACTGTGGGTGATTCTAAGATAGTCTTGACCATTGATAATTTGATGAAAATCCTCGACCGTGGTACTGGGGATGATTAGATATTGTGGTTTATTCAAGAACCGAGTCTTAGTGATATAAATTTATGAAAACCTTTAAAACCTAAAAGATAGTAGACTTTATTTTCTACTCGACTCTTTTAATGGATCGCATATTCATTCACGCAGATTAAACTGGTTGTCTATTGTATTTTATCGCTTTAACATCTTTGTTGAAGGCTAATGATAATTTATTCGCATTATCTTAGTCATAATATTTCTTATCGGGTTAGTTGAGCTCACCTTTCTTTTCATCGTTCTCTTCGTGAAATGAGAACATAAATTTGGGATTTAGTCTGGGAGCGGAGTAATGGTCCAGAGGATAAGATTAGTAGTCTCTCACTATTCGTGAAATAGTGTGATAATAATTGTAATGAGGACTCCTTTCGAGTTTGTATAATATCTAGTAGACAATATTTGTATTCAAACTCACGGATTTATGTCAGATTGCATACTACATGCTTATATTAGTAAGTTGTATTTGAATTTATGTACCATGTAAGTGGCGACCCAAGATGGGTGACGTATACCTAATTTTGGGGGCGTCACAACTGTAAATACAAACTTTGCGCCAGAGATCATCTGAAATAATTTTTGAATTTCAAAAGAATATTTTAATTAATGAAAAAACTCATGACAAAAAGAATCGCATTTAGATTATTATTTTTTTACTAAATTTGTCTACTTCTAGTTGCTACAAATTTATTCATTCATCTCCCTCAAAGAATAGAAAAATATGTATTTTAATACATTTATTTTTATAAACATAGAAAAAAATTAAATACCATTTTTGGGAAAATTATAAATTTAAACTAAAAAAACTCAATAAAAGTTTTTCTCGAAAAACGTGCATAAATTGTGCAAAATAAAAATGATGAAAAGTATGATTATGTATTTATCGATCGTTTAACTACGTTTTGGAAAAACGTGACAAAAAATAATATTTATCAAAAAGTGTTTTTCAATTTTTAAATTTTCAAAAATGCATAAAATTTAATTAATAGAGGAAAGACTCGCAAATATAACGACTGTACAAATATAAGGCAATTACTTAATTATCCATTTTACGTAGAAATTTATTAACTACATGATATTTAAACTTTTTTGTTTTAGGTTGAAATGTATGAAGTAAGAGAAACATATGAAAATATTAAAAATATATTTAAAATATTTATTCTCAAAATGAATTTTTGCACAATTATTATAAATAACAAAAGAATTATAAGGGCATTTATTATTTTATACAGCTGGCTAAACAAAATTTGTTTCTTCATCTTCCTCAAAGAATAGAAAAATATGTATTTAATACATTTAATTTTATAAACATGGAAAAAATTAAATACCATAAAAACCCTATTTTGGGAAAATTATAAATTTAAAATAAAAAACTTACCCTAATAACCCACAAAGATTTACTTGGAGAAGCACCAACCATGTAATATTTGGCCTCTTGTTCCTACATATAACAATAAGAACAATAACACCTCAAAACATTAAACACAACAAATTAATAAATACTCAAGAAAGATACAAATACATATTTATGAACCATTTAGAAACTATTTTTGTACCATTTTCACCAAAATATAAAGGAAGAGATTATAACGAAAAGAAAGTATTACTACTAATCCCAATTTTTATAATTTAAAAAACATATTTATATATATGTTTAATTATTAATTCTAAATATAATCAAATTGAGTAAAAAAATCAAATGAGACAGAAAATATATGAGAAGAACTTTGTAAAACTATTACTTTATTTGATGAACCCGAAATATGTATAGAAAGAATGAATAAAATAAGAGGGAGAATTGCACACACACACACACACACACACACACATATATATATATATATATATATATATATATATATATATATAGGTTCAAATCATTCAACAATGAGTGCGACCGGGACAATAAGCGCGACTCCGAAAATGAAACGATAAGCGATCATAACACTCAAATCCATACCATCATTTACGACCAATTTGTACAAAACTTTCACACCGACAAGTATAGTCTATACCACCACCATTAGTATGGTTGACTTTAGCCCATGTATTACATTCCACACTTTTCCCATATTCAATTTACTACCCCCCATTTTCTTATATATATCTTTTCAAACCCTGAATGGTCTATGGTTTTTCAAAACCTGACAAGCAAAATGAGTGTTTAAGATTAAAACAAGTAAGAAGATGACGAATTATGTAAATTATTCATAGTCTTCTAGCTATCTTGTTAGGGCAAAGAAATGGGACAAAAATTAAATAAAATGAAAATGGGGAGAGGTGAATATATAAGGAAGAGAAAGAGAAAATGTAGAAAGAAAGATAGATAATGAGTCGTTTGGCTATGTTTTCGAAATACTTGTTAAATGAGAGAAAGAAAAAGTTGTATGCATATATATCCAAGAGGTGAGAGAAGTGAAGATTAGATGGTTAATCTTTTAAAATTAGATATGTATTCGGGAGAGGCACTACCGCTACAAACTTTAGAAGTGAAAAGGGCGTCTACAAACCAGTTATGAGCAAACAAAGTACAATTGAGTGTGCAATCAAAGTGCTAGTCTCTGGTAATCAAAGTGTCACTTATTCAGATTTCATTTCCGCGCTTGGCAGAGCTCAGAGCGACAAGGGGCAATAAATATGGAGCCTTTACATTAAATATGGAGGGGCAATAAGGTAACTTGGGCACGTTTTTTCGGAGTGCCAACCATTCAACGATGAGTGAAACCAGGACAATAAACGCGACTCCGAAAATGAAGCGATAAGCGATCATATATAAACCTCAAATCCATACTATCATTTATGGCCAATATGTACAAAACATTCACACCTGCATGTATAGTCTGTACCACCACCATTAGTATGGTTGGCTTTAGCCCATGTATTACATTCCAAAATTTCGCCATATTCAATTTACTACCCCCCCCCCCCCCCATTTTCCTATATATATCTTTTCAAACGCTGAATGGTTTAGGATTTTTCAAAACATGGAAGGCAAAATGTGTGTTTAAGATTAAAACAAGTAAAAAGATGATGAATTATGAAAATTATCCGTAGTCTTCTAGCTATCTTGTTAGGGCAAGGAAATGGGACAAAAATTAAATGGAATGAAAATGGGGAGAGGTGAATATATAAGGAAGAGAAAGTGTAGAAAGAGAGAGATAATGAGTCGTTTGGCTATGTTCTCAAAATACTTGTTATAGAAAAGAGAGAAAAGGAGAGTTGATGGTAAAGGATAGTTGATGGTAAATCTTTTAAAATTAGATATGTATTTGGGAGAGGGACTGCCGCTACAGCTTATAGCGGTAAAAGGCGTGCTAAGCCAGTCTGTGCATTCAAAGTGTAGTGAGTCTGTGCAGTTAAAGTGCGAGTCTGTGCAGTCAAAGTATTAATTTCTTTGGAGGGTGTTTTAATTTAATTCCCTGAATAACGAGCCAGAGTGCATAAGAAACACAGCTGCCAAGTGCCAACAAGGCACCCATTACCATATTGGGGTGGATGTCTGCCACGTGTCCAGCATGGTGTTGACCAAGTTTGAGAAGGTCAACGTGGGTTGTCCAGATGGTTATATCTGGGCCTTTGTAAAGCGTGAGGACTATCGCCCCAACTATACCCATTAATGTCTCTAACACCTTTATTGCTGCTACTTTTCCCCATCCAAGCTTCTCCAGCCTATATAATCATTCATACTAGTCAACCTTATAATAAACGTCTCACTTTTAAAAACATGTACCCGAATGACAAGTGAGTATAGTTAGTAATATAAAATTAATAATGTTAGTTATTATATCATAAAATAATATTATATTACTTTAAGTGAAGAATTTGCTAATTAATCAAATTTAAGAACAATAAGTAAGGCAGTGGAGAAGTTAGCGTAGAAGTTAACTTTTGATTAATTCATCACTACAATATCGACATTACTTATGGAGGAGGTGATATCTCTATTCATGCTGTCAAGATCAGATTCATTAATCGACCAACTTACCACGTCATGGTAACTGGATTCACAAGTAAGGTACCTAAAGCTTACAGCTAAGACAAAGGTAATGGCAGGAATGATATTGGTGGTTGCTGAAGCAAACGTTGCGGAGGTTAAAGCTAAGGACTGTAAATACAAACTTTGCGCCAGAGATCCTCTGAAATAATTTTTGAATTGCAAAAGAATATTCTAATTATGAAAAAACTCATGACAAAAAGAATCGCATTTAGATTATTATTTTTCTACTAAATTTGTCTACTTCTAGTTGCTACAAATTTATTCATTCATCTCCCTCAAAGAATAGAAAAATATGTATTTAATACATTTAATTTTATAAATATTGAAAAAAATTAAATACCATTTTTGGGAAAATTATAAATTTAAAATAAAAAAACCCGATAAAAGTTTTTCTCGAAAAACGTGCAAAAATCGTGCAAAATAAAAATGATGAAAAGTATGATTATGTACTTATCGATCGTTTAACTACGTTTTGGAAAAACGTGACGAAAAATAATATTTATCAAAAAGTGTTTTTCAATTTTTTAAATTTTGAAAAAATGTATAAAATTTAATTTATAGAGGAAAGACTCGCTAATATAACGACTGTACAAATATAAGGCAATTACTTAATTATCCATTTTAGGTAGAAATTTATTAACTACATGATATTTAAACTTTTTTACTTTAGGTTGAAATGTATGAAGTAAGAGAAACATATAGAAATATCAAAAATACATAGAAAAATATCAATTCCTAAAATGAATTTTTGCACGGTTATTATAAATAACGGAAGAATTATAAGGGCATTTACTATTTTATACAGTTGGCTAAACTAAATTTGTTTCTTCATCTTCCTCAAAAATAGAAAAATATGTATTTAATACATTTAATTTTATAAACATGGAAAAAATTAAATACCATAAAAACCCTATTTTGGGAAAATTATAAATTTAAAATTAAAAAATCCGATAAAAATTTTTTCCGAAAAATGTGTAGAAATCGGGCGAAATAAAAATTACGAAAAGTATGAGTATGTACTTATTGATCGTTTAACTATGTTTTGGGAAAACGTGACAAAAAATACTTTTTATCAAAAAATGTTTTAATTTTTCAATTTTTCGAAGAACGCGTAAAAGTTAATCTTTAAATGAAAGACTCAATAAATATAACGACTATCCAAATATAAGGCAATTACTTAACTATCCATTTTAGGTAGAAATTTATTAACTACATGGTAATTAGATTTTTTTGTTTTAGGTTGAAATGTATGAAGTAATGGTATTTAGGCCTTAACCATATTAGGTTGAAATTTATGAAATATTTATTATAAAATGAAAGAGGCAGCGGGTCACATCATGTAAATTATGTCACAAAATATCTATTAAATACCTCTTCCGGAAGAAGAAGTGAGTTACATCAATTGAAACTCTGTTACAAAATAAGTATTATATATTATATCAGTGAGTCGTGTCACAAAACATATTTTTAATTAATGTAGCTGAATAAATCTTTAGGCATTAAATAAAGATTGTGTAAATAAATCTTTATATAAATGACATTGTGTAAATACCACTTATATTATGAGCTCACCTACTTTTCAAACTAGCTAATTAACTATAAGTAACAATTTGTTTGAAAAAATTGTTATATTTATAGAACAATAGTAATTTGGTAATAAAAGAATGGTCACAAAAAATGGATACAAAATAATATGGTTGGTTGTGGCTATTTATTATTTCTAGACTCACCCATGCATGATGGAAGATCAACTAATTATACTTTGTCATATCATTTTTAAATCAAAAAAAATTATCATCATAACAATACTCTCTATAAAATATCCTTTTTTATATGACAAATATATGCCAACTCAACTTGTGTCCCAAGTCCACAAATATTTTAAGGAATTTGTTTCTCAAACTAAACATAAATAGTAAAATTTTCTAAAATTAATGATATTTCCAATGTTCCATTGATATATATGACAAATATATGCCAACTCAACATATATATAACCTTTGACAAATAAAAGCATTTACTTTTCAAACTAAATATAAATAATAAAGTTTCTAAAATAAAATAGTTATCACTGTTCTAAATTTATAGTTACATTTGTAAAACGACAAATTTTAAGAATAATTTTATATTTTCATATAGAATTTTAGTATTAGGTAGAAATTAAATTGTGGTGGTTTGAGATCACTACAAAAAATCAAGTCATAGCCGGCGGGCACAGTGTCGACAGGATTCACGCCGTCGCGAACGACCTCTTTGTCAACGACTAAGTCATCGGTAATGACGTATGTCTGTAATGACTTTCCAATACTAATTCGCGCCAAGTTTCTCATTTCGTACGCGTGGCAAAGGTGAAGGTCGACAGGGCGAAGGTCATTGGCGACAACATATGCCATCGAGATTAAGGCATTATCAACGGGCTTAATATCGTCAGCACTGCCGTCGAGAATAAGGTTTTATTTAATTCCCAAAATTTAATTTTCTTTTTCTTTTTTCTATTCTTCCTCTCGCTCGATCTGTTCTTTCCCTCTCTTTCTTTCGTCGTTGCTTCTGCACCTCATCCTTGTTGTTGCCATCTCCATCTTCATCATCGTCCTCCTCACCATCTGGCCGTCTCTCCCACCGTCTGGCCTTCCCCTTTTTTCATCCCCTTTCTTTGGCCTACTCTGTTACAAGTAACCTGCGCCTCCACCTCTGCTGGTTCTCCATTTCCCAAGCTTCAATTAGTAAGTTAATTTTTTTTATTCTTAGGCTTTAATTTGTAAGTTCCAATTTATTTATGTTAGCGTTTAATTTGGGTCTTCAATTTATTTATGTTCTCATGCTTCTATTGTCTTTGCTGCTAAGTAGTATATATTCTACCCTTTTTGAGCCTTATCCATCTCTATTATATGTTAGCATACTGTAGTGTAAAAATTATGTGTTAGCAATTTGTAATGTGTAAAATGGTTCTGCTCTACATATTATGTGTTAGCCCTTAGCAATTTGTTGTTACATTTGAGTTTGTTTGAGGTATACTAGAGTCAAATTAATAGTGTGGGATTCTTACTTGGAGTTACAATTAGAAATCTTTTGAATTTTGTGGGTTTTGGATTGTATGCCTTAAAATATAGGGTTTTTTTAGCAATTTAGTTTTGGTTAGATAAAAGATTGAGCAGATCGAGAAGATGACTTCGTATAGGACTCACACCACTGCTTTCTTATACTAGTATGCAAGAAACAAAGGAGAACATTTACTAAGCTAAAACCAGAAGAAATTATCTTTCTTCATTCTTGAACATAATGACTATTTATGCTAAAAAAGACCAATGCAAATGCATAATAATTTACTCATCAACTATTAAAAGTGCTTAGAGTGGCTATCTCATGCTCATTTGAATATCTATAAACGAACTATTCAATTGAAAATTAGAAAAATAGTCAAAAAGAGACCAAAACATGTCTTGGGCGTCGAAACGACACACAAACATAGACATAGCACCGCATAGATATTGTGACAACCCGAAAATTTAGAAGATCTTGAATGATTAAATTAAATGTTAAAGTTTAAAACCTAGAGTGAAAATAGATGATTTATTTTAGATTTTTAAGAAAAAATCTGAGAAAATGGTATGTTGAAATGATTCAACGATAAGGTTACGAGAAAGAATAAGATCTAAACCGATTAAGAATGATTCGGTATTATGATTCCGGGGACAGAAAAGAATGTGATAACTCAAATTTTGGGTAATATTAAAATAAGAATTAAATAAAATAAAATTATTATTAGATAATATGTTGTATGATATTATATTGCATACGTGGGTATGAACTATGCAATATGTGATGCTTATGCTTAATAAATATAGTGGTATTATATATTTATAAATTGTAGGGGCAATTT
The DNA here is from genome assembly GCA_020205615.1 of Panax quinquefolius. NCBI lineage: Eukaryota > Viridiplantae > Streptophyta > Magnoliopsida > Apiales > Araliaceae > Panax > Panax quinquefolius. Next base: position 103,689,236 of record CM035165.1, read on the forward strand.
ATTAAAGGAAGAGAAGAATAACATACATTATTAAAATGATATTTCAATATCAAGAATGAAAAGAAAAGCCAACATGACTTATTTGAGAAAGATTCTTGGCATAAAGCTATCTATATGTTTAAAGAAATGATTATATTATAATATAATTAAAATCATTTAATAATGGCAATTATTGCCAAATAAAGTCAAAAGTATGTATTATCACAAGTTTTGTAAATTAAATAGAGTTGTCATTTTAATGATATATGTGCAAACTATTGTTGCTAGCCTAAAAGGAAATTGATAGATAAAAATTCATGTGTTTTAAATTTAATAGAAGTCCATAATGAAATATTGGGCCACATTAAATTTTGCAAAGTATGCTTGCAAATGTGTTGCATTACCTTTTAAGATTTTGGACCCATACTTTATTTAAAAGTCCAATATATATAAATTGGGCTAACCCAATTGTAGTATATATATGCTTGCAAGCCTCCTTCATAATTGTTAGAGTTATGGATTTTACTAGTATTAAAATTCGGGTTCTTTACATAAGTATACAACAAAAAAAAAGTAATTACAAGAATAGTGCATCAACTAAATAATTACAAAAGGAGTGTAAATATTACAAAAATAGTACAATTCACATTAATAAGGAAACCTAAAATCAAGAAAAATAACTGCTATAATTAATAATTCAAATTCAAATTCAAAGATTTGAGATCTAACAACAAAAATAAATTCAAATTCAAAATAATAACAGTCACAACTATTTTCCAAAACCCAAAAACTACAACTATTTTGTAACAACAGTGGACATTCATTATCATTTTCTCTCTTTTCCTCCTCTAGTACCTTCTCTGCTCCGACCTCATTTCTCTACTACAGCCATGACCACGTTTATACCAAGGTAACCAATAAAAAATAGAACACTGCATAAGGAAGAGAGATAAGAGACTGATGTGAAATATAATATTGATAACCAAACTTTCGTACCAAGGTAACTAAACATTTCTATCAAGGTAACCAAACTTTATACCAAGGTAACCAAATCTACCTTCACACATGCAGTATGAATTTGTTACCTTGGTCTAAAAGTTTGGCAACCAATTTCATGAAGGTAAATAAAAAATAGGACACTGCATAGGAAAGAGAGAGATAAGAGAGTGATGTGTAATGTAATATTGATAATCAACCCTTCGTATCAAGGTAACTAAACATTTATACCATTGTAACTAAACCTTTATACCAAGGTAACCTTTTTTAAAAGAATATTTGGTTACCCACAAAAGCTAAAATAGTTACCTTTGTATGAAGGTTTGGCTACCAACTGCACCATATTCAAAATAATTTTATTTTAAAAGGTTATTATGAATATATTAGGTTGGTAATAACGCTCGCATAAATGTAACAATTTTAATTTTTGTGGGTAACCAAATATTCATAAAAAAAAATTACAAAGCCATAAAATTACAATAGAAAACATAACATGACAAACCCTTACCTGGGCACAACTCTAATCAATGTTCTAAAAGAGGCGGCTTGATGGAGGCATAGAATAACAAATGTGAACTGCAAAAAGATGAATTCATCCTTTACTTTTTCGGTTTAAAGCCCAACATTTTGTCTCTCTCACAAAAATACTCAGAAAGCAGAGGGTTTCGCCTTCGTATATCGTCAAGAGAAGACGACGAAGAAATTTGTAGTATATACGCCACTTTAGTTTGTAGTATATCGTCGGAGAAGACGACAAGTATGGTGATTGTCCAACCACTAGTTTTTAACCCGACTTTTATGATGGTGATTATCCAACCACAAGTCGAGAAATTCTTCTCTCCCACACTTATGATTAATCCCCGTCTAATTGCCCACAATTTTGTGTTCTAATCATTACATTGAATCCAAGAACTCATTTGCCATCTGCATCTCCAATAAGGCCACCAATTGCCACTGAGCAAGGACTAATTAAGCTTCACACTTCGGTCGGAGAAGACGAGTATTTTCATATATACGCCACTTTAATTTGTTTTAATATGTAGATATATTAAGGAATCATAATTGAATACTAATTACTTTAATTAATGAATCCTAATTGAATACTAATTCCTTAAATTAAGGAATCCTAAATGCACTAGAATTGTAAATAAATATGGAAGTGTATTAGTTGTGTAAAAAATTTATGAGAGAACTTTTGTTGTAATTATTTTTAAAAATGTAATAGAATATGTAAATCACCCTTAAAATTCTACATGAAGCCCAATTTAAAAATCCATACATAACCCATTTTATTGGCCATCCCAGCAGTCCACGTTGGGTTAAATGAGCTTGAGTATTATTAGTGAACAGTTAGCATAGTTGGTTCCAAGAGAGAAATCAGTTAGTTGGTTTGTACTTAGTTAGAGGTCAAGTAGCTGCAAGAGGCCAGTATAGGTTGCTGTATAGGGCCAGATAAGAAGCTACATAGGAGCCAACTGTCTGCTAGGGGTAGTCTTTTAGGAGGCAACTCAAAGAAAGGGGACTGAACTTAGACTAAGTAGAGCTGTGTAGGATAATAATGAAGCAGATTAGGGGCCAAGCTTAGTGTGACTGACTGAGAGAGAGGACTCAGTTATATAACCCAAGGTTCCACCACTTTGCTGATTCTCCAAAGACTCTAGCACAGTAAGAAAGAAAAAGAAAGAGAGTCGATTGAGAAGTAGGAGAGATAGAGAAGCTCAACTCATTGGTAATCTTCGGAGCAGCAAGATAAGGTAATTCTGGCCTTTTCCAATTCTTTTCCATGCTCTGGTTAATAAACAGATAGGACAGTCTTGGCCGGATGGCTTTGTGACCATGTTAGGCTACTTTTGTATTGGCTATGAATTCTCTGTAATGATTATTATGTGAAAAAGGTGGTGTTTGCTATAATTGTCATTATGCTTAAAGATCATTGTTGTTTTAAAGCCATAAGGCTGGGACCAAGTGACTGAAAATATATGTATTATAAGTATGTATATAAACTGCACTCCACCAGTTTAATAAATTGCCAAGCTAAGGACTGATGTGGCATCTATGAATATTAACTATGATTTAGAGTCCAAACTAGTGTCAAATTGTTTATATAAGCATACTCTATGCTTGACCTTAACATGTCTCAAAATAACTAACAATCTAAGGTAGATTAACACTTGAGACAAAACGAAAAGTCCGATAGATTGTGTGACTGCTGACCCTAAAACATAAATTCGGGGACAGTATATGTATCCAGAAAATTCTGGGCTTTTGGGGTATTATAGTACACTTAATAAGCTTTCCATAGACTCCGAAACGAACTAATTCCGACTTCGAAGTAAAGAATTACGACAATTCAAAGTAGTCGCGTCAAAACTGTCCAACCAATTCCGACCAGTCCCCTTTGCACGAAATTCTGGAATTCTGTGTTTTGAATTTGAAAATGGTCAAAGAATGAAAGTTGTAGCCCCAGAAGTTATCTTCGCGTGGGCTCAAGAATCGCTCAAAAATGTTTTGAAACGAAAAAGTTATGACTGTTTTAGCAAGAGAGGGTAAAGCTGGGAAAAAGTTAAAAATTGTTATGATTGGGCATTTTTTTAAGTTTTGTTTTGAACTAAAGTAAGAAGCCTTGTATATAGACTCTTTAAAGCATGAATATATATTATATAGCAAGTACATGATGTTATAACACTTGTGTTAAGAGCTTGAAGGACTGTTTTTCTTTATGTACTATGTGTCTATATGTGGATTGCACACTACCTATTTGATAAATGGACTAAATAAGGGCTGTTATGTATTAAAAGCATATTAGCTGTGTGATCAAGTCTAAAACCATATCTATATGCTATCATAGTAAGAGTAATGTCTTAAGTCTCATTCCATGATTAAGTGTAGCATGTTTCCATGTAATGTACAAACCATGATAATTTTGTTAGAAGCCCAAGTAAAGTCATGTTGACTGTTATTAGAAACAGATCATACAACTGTTATGCCTTATTTCTAGTGTGGTTGTTATGTTATAACATGGGGTAAATATACCAAACCTTGAAGGCTATTAATGGTGAAGTTTTAAGTTTCATTCTTAGTCAAAATAGGGTAGTTTGGACCTGTTTAAAACAGGCCGGACCATGCCCCTGTTTTGAAAGCTTGAATGCTTGCTAAAGGCTTTGTTGTGGACTGTCAATATGTAAACTGATGTAGACCATCCGGACTTAAGCTGTACATGTTAAATCTTATGTAAAAGATTAGTCAAAGCTGACGTGTTGTATAACCATGCTATTTTGTTAACTGGATTGTCAAACCATGCTTCCTTGTGGAATTTAAGAGCCTAATATGGGCTGTTTTGAACTAAAGCTAGAATCCTTAAATATAGATGTTTTAAACCATGAACATATAGTATATGACATGTACTTGTTGTGGTAAAACTTGTATTTGAAAGCTTGAAGGTTGTTATGGTGGTTTAGTATTAAACTATGCCTACAAAGCCTAGAAATGGGCTGTTTTGGTCAAAAGCATGAAAGCCTTGCACTCATGTGTGTTAAAACATGTATGTAGTGTTTATAGTAAATATATGGTGTGATAATGTTTGTATTTGAATACTTGGGCACTGTTATGATAATTCAGTGTTAAACCATGCTCAAAATGCTTTGAATGGACTGTTTTGAATATTAGAAAGACAACTAACTGTTACAAGCATGATAATCGATATAAGGTAATATTAATATCATGTTTTAAAAGTTGTTTGAATGCCTAAAGGTTTCTTTTGCCTTCATATGGACAGTTTATGAAATGATCAAAACTATGCATATATATGAACTGTTATAGTAAATTTTGGCAACTGAAGTTTTGAGACAGTATGAAGTCCCTATATTGCCTATATATATCATTTAAAAGTTGTCCCTTAGGTTAGTTAAGGCCTAAGTTGGGTATTGCCCAAAAATCACGCTAAAAGAAATTAGCTTTAAATGTCAACTAACACTCAACTACAAAATTATCATACATGGACCATGTAGGCAAGTTTTAATAGTCATAATAGGACATAAGAAAGCTACACAAGCTAAAGGAACTAAGCCTAAGCCATTTTGAGCATGAGACTTGTTAAAAATCACATTTTAAAGTAAAAAATGGACTGTTTTGGACAATTCATAGTACCTGACCTTAAAGGACTGTTATGAGCAGATACAAAGCTGCTCATGCATGCTAGTAATGATTCCCAAACATGGCCATGACCAAAGCTAGCAAGAAAACCAATTTAAGATATCTTTTTCAAGCCTAAAGTGAGCTTTGATAAGTCAAAATGAGCTAGATGATTAAATAAAGTGTGGTGATGCTAAAAGTAACCTTAAGTAACTTAAATATATATGTCTAGACTATCCTAGTGGCCAGAACTGGAAAAATTTGGAAAAAGTACAAAATCAGTTTTGTAAAAAAAGTAAGAAAATGACTAAGTTTGAGCTCTGTTTTTGGGGAGCTTAATGGGCATGAACAAAAAACCTAAACCTTGATTAAAATACCTTGTAATATGGTCTAGAAGTAGGGCCAAGTGGTTAAGCTCTTGTCTTAACCAAGAAGTTTAAACAAATCACCAAACTAGCATGGAAAATCATTAAAACTATAGCTTTTGCAAATTTGTCTAAGTATGAAAATTTGAGATTTTTTCATTTGGCCTAGAACTTAGTTTGGACACCTTAGACAAGTGAGTTAGAGTTATGCTAGGCCATTCCAAGTGTTGGAATGCTAATGTATGCAATAACTTGAGAAGTTAGTATGTAAAAGCTTGAAAAAGCTAGGTTTAAAGGGTCAAAACCCAATCTATGCTTGGTAAAACTAAAGGAATGCTAGAAATAGTCTTAACTAGATATAATTCAAGTGTTGGAATGAACTAAAGTGGCTAGAAATGAAATTGGCAAGAATTGACCAAAATTAGTGAACTCAAGAACACATGAACCCTTTATGTTCTAAATCCCGAATAATATGTAAATGATAACTTTAAAGTCATTCCTATTGCATGATATAAGCATGTCAAACCCCATCAAAGTGAAAAATGACTAATGTGAAAACATGGATGAGGTATTTGAAAAATGTATACAATATCTCAGATATAGAAATCTAAACTACAACCATGATAACTGAAATTACGTGTTTTGTTATCAATCCCACATACAATGTAGGTTTTGCAAGAAACGCAGAAGTTGGTGTAATGGTAAAACCCCGGTACAGGCAAGTTTCTCGGTTTATTTATGTGGTCTTATAATTGCTATAGATAACTGTTAGCATGATTTATGTTTATAAGTATATAATACATATGAAATGCATTATTTGTTTTGTGAATGATTAATGTCAAATTATGACTAATTATTGAATTGAGCTGGGGAACTCAATATATATGTGCAAAGAATGACATGTACATGACACGTGTAGCATGCTATGGTATGTATGTTGCTATCAGCAGGGCATAAATGTGATAATGCATTTGTAATATGCTTGAACACCAAAAATATAAATGCATGAACTGAATATGAAACCTATGTGCTACGTGATGCATGATAAACTGTTAGACTTGCTGGGCTGTTGTGCTCATTCTTGCTTAATTTGCAGGTTAAAGCTATAATGCGATCTATCGTGTGATTAAGAGCGCATGAAAAGAAGACTAGTGATTTAATTGAGATTGTGTTGAATCATTTGATGGTATTTACATGTATAAACCACAGAGAAGTAAATCTTTGAATAATTCAATAGATGAAGATCATTTGTTCTGAATTAGGAATATGTTTGAAATAATGAATTGTACATATATTCATATCTACTCAGGTTAAATAAATCATGTAATAAATATGATTCTAGTATAAAGAAGAATTGTAAAGGTTGCGATTCAAGGAATGAATGAATGGAAAGAAAAAAAAAATTATTTCGCATTTTTAGCTATTTTAATATTAAATAATGTTTTAAAGCTAGAACAGGATAATATTAACGCACAAGATCGGGGAGAGAAATTATCTTGCTTTTGGGGGCGTTACAAATATTAGGCACACATTACAACTTACGGGACTCGATTCAGATAGGTCGAGTTATAAGCCAGTTTGCCTAACTTAAGAAAACTTACAACAATAGTCAAAAAAGAAACAAAAACCCTCCTCGAGCATCGAAACGACACACAAACATAGACATAGCACCTCATAGAAATTAGACATATGTTACAACTTACGGGACTCGATTTCGATATACGGAGGCCGAGTTATCATTACATTTGCGTAACTTAAGAAAACTTAGAACAATAGTATAAAAAGAGACCAAAACCCGCATCGGGCGTCGAAACGACACACAAACATAGACATAACACCTCATATATATTATGCACGCGTTACAACTTACAAGACTCGATTCTGATATACGGAGGCAGAGTTATCAGCCCGCTTGCCTAACTTAAGAAAACTTAGAACAATAGTCGAAAAAGAGACCAAAATCCGCCTCAGGCGTTGAAACGACACACAAATATAGATATAGTACCTCATAGATATGAGGTCAACGTTACAACTTACGGGACTAGATTTCGATATACGGAGGCAGAGTTACTAGCCTGTTTGCCTAACTTAAGAAAACTTAGAATAATAGTCGAAAAAGAGACTAAAACCATCCTCGGGTGTCGAAACGACACACAAATATAGATATATCACCTCATAGATATTAGTCACGCGTTACCACTTACGGGACTCGATTCCAATATACGGAGGCCGAGTTATCAGCATGTTTGCCTAACTTGTTAAAACTTAGACCAATAGTCGAAAAAGATATGAAAACCCGCCTCAGGCGTCGAAATGGTACACAAACATAGACATAACACCTCATAGAAATTAAGCACACGTTACAACTTACGGAACTCGATTCTGATATACGGAGGCCGAGTTATCAGCCTGTTTTCTTAACTTAAAAAAACATAGAACAATAGTCGAAAAAGAGACTGAAACCCGTCTCGGGCGTAAAAACGACACACAAACATAGTCATAACACCTCATAGATATTAGGTACGTGTTATAATTTATGGGACTCGATTCTGATATACAGAGGCCGAGTAATCATCATGTTTGCCTAATTAGCTTGTTAAAACTTAAACGAACAATCGAAAAAGAGACCATAACGTTAACCCGCCTCGGGGGTCAAAACGACACACAAACATAGACATAGTACCTCATATATATTAGGCACGTATTAAAACTTATGGGACTCGATTTCAATATACGGAGGCCGAGTTATCAGCATGTTTGCCTAACTAAGAAAACTTAGAACAATAGTCGAAAAAGAGACCAAAACCCGCCTTGGGCGTGAAAACCACACACAAATATAGACATATCACCTCATAGATATTAGGCACGTGTTACAACTTACTGGAATCGATTCTGATATACTGAGGCCGAGTTATCAGCTCGTTTGCCTAACTTTTTAAAACTTAGACCAATAGTCAAAAAAGATATCAAAACCAGCCTCGGTTGTTAAAATAACACACAAACATAGACATAGCACCGCATAGATATTAGACATGCGATACAACTTAAGAGACTCGATTTCGATATACGGAGGCAGAGGTATTATCATGTTTGCCTAACTTAAGAAAACATATAACAATAGTCGAAAAAGAGACCAAAACCTGCCTCGAGAGTCGAAATGACACACAATTATAGACATAACACCTCATTGATATTAGGCACATGTTACATTTTACGGGACTCAGATTTTGATATACGTAGGTCGAGTTATCAGCATGTTTGCCTAACTTAAGAAAACTTAGAACAATAGTCAAAAAAGAGACCAAAACTAGCCTCGGGAGTCGAAACGACACACAAACATATACGTAGCATCTCATAGATATTAGACACGCATTACAACTTAGGGGACTCGATTCCGATAAACGGAGGCCGAGTTATCTGTTCGTTTGCCTAACTTAAGAAAACTTAGAACAATAGTCGAAAGAGAGACCAAAACCCGCCTCGGGAGTCGGAACGACACACAAAAATAGACATAGCACCTCATTGACATTAGGCACGCGTTAAAATTTATGGGGCTCGACTCCGATATACGGAGGACGAATTATCAGCCTATTTGCCTAACTTAAGAAAACAAAGAACAATACTAAAAAAGAGACCAAAATTCACCTCGGGTGTCGAAACGACACATAAATATAGATGTAAGACCCCAGCTTTTATAAATAAAGATGAATTTTTTATAAATATTATTTTTGAATATTATGGAATAAATTTGATATAATGTTATAGTTGTGGGTAATATTTATAAATTTTGCAAAGTAAGCAAGTTGTTATAAAATATCCGTTTGGTCGGGGAATATTCTTTTTGTCGGAGAATATTAAAGACGACTACTCAATCGATGGTGGACCCCACAATGGAAGTATTGTCGTAGTTAGAAAACGACAAAATTATCTTTCTATAAAAATAACTGCAGAGGTGTTACCGTTAAAACCGTTGAACTACCCGGTAGTAAAAGTACAAGAATGTCTGCTGTGGTTGCGTATAAGAAGACACTCAGATTGATTATTAATGCTTACGTGAGAAGTCACTTAGCTATACTCAATTATCAACTCTGAGAATTCACGCATCATATCTCTTATATTATTGATTCAATTATTGTCACAAGATCATCCGTATAATATGTTATATTATTAATTGAGACGACAAGTTATAAATGATTAATAATTGTTGAAAGATTAAATATGTGTTGATTAAAAATAAAATGATTTATGGTAATATTTATTCAATCCTCGATGTATATAAAGAGTCATTATGAGACGTTTGTGGTAAGTTTGATTATTTTATGGGGGGGCCCATATGTCATCATCTAAGAGTCTCTTCGTCGATAAGTATTTACCTTTGTGAATAGTAATTACCTTCGTCAATCGATAGTATTTACCCGTCGATAGTATTTACCTTTGTGAATAGTAATTACCTTCGTGAATAGTAATTACCTTCGTCAATAGTATTTACCTTCGTCAATAGTAATTACCTTCTTCAATAGTAATTACCTTCGTCGATAGTAATTACCTTCGTCAATAGTAATTACCCCTTCGTAAATAGTAATTGTCCCTTCAATATTACCAAGAGTTAATCGCCTCTTCGATTGTTCCAAGGGTTAATTACCCCTTCAGAAATAGTAGTTGTCTCTTCAATATTACCAAGAGTCATTTTGACCTTCTTCATAAGACCAAGAGCCACCCCGCTTTTTCTATAAATAGAAAAGCTCATTCCTTCATTATTTTTATTTAATTCATGAAACTCTGTAGAGAGAAACTATATAGAGAAAGAAGAAAAGTATTTTGCTACTTCACTTTTCCAATATTCAGGTTCTTTTAAGGTAAGGGATATTATTTGTTGTGCCCGTAAAGGGTGTTATTCTTTCTTATTCATGAAGAGAACTCTCGTTATTCCATTCTTTATTATTCATTGGAATAACTTTGATACGCGCATGACACCCTATACTTGGTGAAATCCCTCCGTTATTCCATTCTTTATTATTTCTGTTGAATAACTCAGATATCGCCAGATACCTATATACATAATACGTATCGTGGTTTACCCTATACTTGGTGACATTCTTCTATTATTACATTGGAACATCCACATGCGTGTGTTTTACAGGACCGGTTAAAATCTTTATTATTCTACGTTGGAACATCACATCATGTGTTTTACAGGACACGACCGGGTTAAAATCTTTATCATTCTCGTTGGAATATCCTATCTCGTGTTTTTTACAGGACTGGGTTCCGTCTTTATTATTCATTGGAACATCCTGCTTCGGTGTGAATTTCACCGACCAGTTCTCGTTATTATTATTCATTGGAATAACTTTTATACAAGGCAATCGCATGCGTGGTGATTTCCTTTGTTATTCCATTCTTTATTATACCCAGGTTGGTTAAAACTTTGACTTTCTATACTCCATGAAATTAGTAGAATATTCTTGATATTTGCGTTTCATCCAAAGATCTTTTCATGAAAATATTCTTCCGATCATTCTTGAATTTTACTTTACAAAGCAAAGATCATGTTGACAATTTGGACGTTATTAGTTCCACGAATAAATTAATTCGTGAACTTGTTTTAGTGAATTATTATGTCATTGTCATCATCCTCATGTTATATTATGTTATCTTTGGCTTACGTGCATAGATGAACTTATTATGATTATGACCGAGAGATCATTCGGTATAATCATGGCTCGATATAAATGATGTGACAAAAGTCCTCGTTGGGTTCGTAATGCACGGTGATGGATAGTTTTTGGTATGATTATGACCTGGGGTGATTCGGTATAATCATGACCATTGATAATTTGATGAAAATCCTCGACCGTAGTACAGGGGATGATTAGATATTGTGGTTTATTCATTAAACCGAGTCTTAGTGATAAAATTGATGAAAACCTTTTAAAACCTAAAAGATAGTAGACTTTATTTTCTACTTGACTCTTTTAATGGATCAGATATTCGCTATGATTAAACCGGTTGTCTATTGTATTTTATCGTTTAACATTGTTGAAGACTATTGATAATTTATTCGCATTATCTTAGTTATAATATTTCTTCGGGCTAGTTGTTGAGCTCACCCTTTCTTTCATTTTTTTCTCTTGAAATGAGAATATAATTTTGGGACGAGTCTGGGAACGGAATAATGGTCCGAGAGGATAGATTAGTAGTCCTCACTATTCTTGAAATAGTGTGATAATAATTGTAATGAGGACTCCTTTTGAGTTTGTATAATATCTAGTAGACAATATTTGTATTCAAACTCACGATTTATGTCGTATTATATACTACAGTTATATTAGTAAGTTGTATTTAAATTGCATACCACGTAAGTGGCAACCCAAGATGGGTGACGTATACCTAATTTTGGGGCGCCACGGTTGGTATCGAGCTTAGGATATGATCCCTGGCTAAGATGTGAGACTAGAACTAGGAGGGGAGAGATAGGAATTCCTTCGCTAGTATGACCTACCTAAGTTTATTTGGTATTTGATTGGTCGGGCCGTAGTATAGTGATAATATGTTGCATGTCAATTAACCCTTATTTTGTGGCGGTGTTTGAAAATGGCATCCGAGAATGTTGAGAATAAGAATGGAGCATGCGAGACCGCTGTTGATTCTCCACGGATCAATAATCGGGACAATGTGCAACGGGATGGCGATAATCCTCCTATAAACAACAACACCGATCAATCGAACGAACGACCAGTGCGTTTAAGAGGTTTTAGAATTCATGCAACATCAATGAAAGCGACTTACATCCCAAAACGTAGGTGGAAACACGGAAAACTCTCAAGCGGTCACCGCTAAACAATTCAAGGAGCTGGGACCACCGGAGTTTAAGGGAGAGCCAAAACCACTTCGGTGGAAGTATGGATAAAGCAGATTACAAGATATTTGATGTCTTGGGATTCTCCGAGGAGCAAAAGGTTCCTTCTGTCGCATTTATATTCTTGCGGAGAGGCGGACTTTGGTGGGAATCCAGAAACGTACTCAACCTCTTTCAGATCAAGATATCTTGGGAGAAGTTCCAGAGTCGTTCAACGACAAATACTTTTTCGAAAGTATTCGCCATACATGAAGGAGGTGGAGTTTATCAAGTTGGAACAAAACAATATGACCGGTGTCGCAATACGAGGCAAAATTTGCGGAGTTATCACGATTCGTCCCACTTGGTGGATAATGAAGAGAATGGCGCGAATGTTTTTAAGAGGTTTAAAGCGGGAGATACGTCAACATCTTATTTTCATAAACCGTGTGTTTGTATTCGGATGTTGTAAATAGGGCTCGATTAGTGGAGCGCGATAACGAGTCAATATAACTAAAAGAGAAAGTAAAAGCAAGAAAATTATAATACCAATGAGAGTAGTCATCAGGCGGTGACAACAAGCGTGGAGGAATCAATAAAGCGGATGTGGTAACCACTTGGTGGTAATCGTGGTCAAAACAATAAGAATGGACATTTCAAGAAAAGGAGATTCAACAATGATGGAAAGAGCGTCAAGACCAAAGACCCGTTGTTAAGGAAGGAGAAAGACCACCTATCATATGCTTCAAATGCGGAAGAGGGACACATCGGGTCCGAATCGCGCCATGCGGATCAAAGCATGTTATAATTGTGGAAGAGAAGGTCACTTAGCTCGATTTTGTCGTTTCCATCAAGACAAATTCAACTAGGATGGAGGCACCAAAGGTCATCCCTGCACAAACCAAAGTTTTAGTTTAAGAGAGCGTTTTTTTTTTCTCGTGACGAGGAACACGAATAAAATTATCACGGGTGAGTTAATCATAAGCTCTTGCGAAGTCTATACCGTGTTAGATACCGATTCTACCCACTCTTTTATTTCACCTAGTTGTGTTCAACGTTTAAATTTGACTCAAGAAGTTAAACTTTGACTTATTGGTTGAAACTTTAGTAAGAGCCTTCGTTATCGCTTACTATTTTTAAATCTTGTTTGATTCAAATAAACATTTTCACGTTACTGTCGATCTTATCTTTTTGAAAATATTTGCCTTTGATGTGATTTTAGGAATCAATTGGTTAACTACTCATCATGCTTTTCGTAAGGTTGTTAGCTTTTATATTCATAACCAACCTGTTGTGTGAATTCAAGTAACCAAACCATTAAAGTCAATCATTGTCATATCAAGCCATAAGTAAAGATCCCTGAACCTTTCGTTGTTGACTTCCTTGTGTGGAATACACCGAGGCCAGACTTTCTCTAGGCGACATCATGAAAGAAGATGGTGAGTTGATAGGCATCATTATTAGGTGCTATCTAGGTTAAAGGATAGAAGTCACAGTTGGTATCAATGTGACGTATTATCCAAGTTTTGGATGAGAGTCACAGTTTTGAATGATATTTCTATCATTAATAAATTTCTTAACGTATTCTTGAAGACTTTCTAGCCTACCCTAGAGCGTGAAATTGAATTTTGTATTGACCCCAGTACAAAAAACCCATTTCTTAAACCCTCAAATATTTCTTCAACTAAAAGGATCATTTACGTGGATTATGATGAAAGTCATAATAAAAGCATTGGACTAATGAAAATCATGGGTATACGTGGTATTAGTAAGTGTTATAATGAGTTATGTTGGTTATTATGAGAAAACATGAAAGTTTCTTAGAAATCACAAAGAGTTGAAAATCGATTTTGTGAAAACGTAATATGAAATTCAATTGACCATATCTCCTATTATATTTTGAATTTTTCGATTGTGGTCAAGTTCTAGAGTTAGATCTATGAGTTTTGTAGCATCTCCAAGTGGAATCACTAGAAAAGGTGTTGTAGATTTATGTGTGGGTGATTTTAATAAAGAATGAAAAAGTTGGAAATTCAAAAAAGCTATCGATTTTATTTTTAAAAGGAATTTTCGGCCACTTAAATTATGAGAAAAATTCTAGCCTTTGGGAAATGAAAGTATATGGTATAAGGTAACTCCTGTCCAAAAATGAGCTTATTCTGACTTAAAATGAGGAAGTTATGACCATTTCAATATTTAGGTTTTTCCGACGACAAACGATATAACCGAAGTTCTACAACTCCGATGACCATGAAATTTAAACTGGAGGTTCACATTAACATGTGTAAGGTCCTGCCAAGATTTGGGAATTTCTTGAGTTAACCTTGAGGTAGCTAATTTCTTAATGAATTAATTAGAAATTGATTTTTGAAAAATAGTAAATGATTTTTAAAATTTCGAGAAAAATGTATGTTCATTATGGGACTATATTATGCTAAATCCCGGAAAAGAAATATTTTTGGGACTGATTTGGTATTTTTCATGAAACTAGTTTAATTCTGAACATATGAGTTAAATATGTTATGTGAAGTAACAAAGTTGAAAATAAGATTTTATGGCTGTACAGAATCCTATATAGAGTATATGCATATTTTTTGAGGATTTGATAATTGGTGATGATATCTTATGAGTATGGCATTTTTGAATGATTAAATGCATTATATGGTAAAAGCGTAAACAATTGAGATAAATTGTTTATAAATTTAAGAAGTGATTAAAATATTGTTATAATATTAATGATATTAGATTATGAGATTATTAAGTGATTGATAACATGGGGATATTCTTAAATCTCGGATAAATTATATTATAAATGTTTAATATTTATCCTTTATCTCATTTGATTGATTCTTTATATCATTATCCTTACGCTTATATTATGTTGAAAGTCATCATGGTATCTGTAGTGCATAGATGGACTTGGTATGATTATGATGAGGATTGTTCGGTATAATCATAACCGTAATTGAAAACACGATTATCTTTGGTCGTAGTGCATGGATAATTTGTGGTCGTGATCTTAATGAATACACGATTATCTTTGGTCGTAGTGCATGGATAATTCGTGGTCGTGATATCTTAATGAATATCCTTGGCACGTAGAGTGCGGGGATGATTCGATGATATGGATTAATTATTGGTGAGTCTCAAAGAATGAAATATTAATTCATGGATGTGGTAAAAGTCATCTTTGGCCATAGTGCATTGATAGACTTGGTATGATTATGACCAAGGATTATTCGGTATAATCACGACCGTAGATTGAAAACACGAATATCCTTGCCGATGGTGCATGGATAATTCGTGGTCGTGATACTATTAAGCTGCGTCTCAAAGATTATTGGTTTTTCTGATTGTATATCTTTGCTTTGTAGTGGCAAAGATGAATTGTTAATGAATATCTTTGGCGGATTGCGAAGATGAATTTAATATTTTAACGATAAAGGTATTCAAGGTATCCTCACCTCTTTATCATATCAGTACGTACATTCTAATTTCGAGGGCTTAAATTTCATAAGAAGGGGAGGTTGTAAGACCCGACTTTTATAAATAAAGATGAATTTTCTATGAATATTATTTTTGAATATTATGGAATAAATTTGATATAATGTTATAGTTGTGGGTAATATTTATAAATTTTGCAAAGTAAGCAAGTTGTTATAAAATATTCGTTTGGTGGGAATATTCTTTTTGTCGGGGAATATTCATACGACGGCTCAATCGATGGTGGACCTATTGGCGGAAGTATTGTCGTAGTTAGAAAAGCGACAAAATTATCTTTCTATAAAAATAACTGGCAGAGGTGTTACCGTTAAAACCGTTGAACTATCCGGTAGTAAAAGAAATCTTTATGTCTGGCGTGGTTGCGTAGTAGACACGTTATTGATTATTGATGCTTACGTGAGAAGTCACTTAGCTATACTCAATTATTCTACTGATAATTCTTTGCATCATATCTCTCATATTATTGATTCAATTATTATCACAATTATCATCCGTATAATATGTTATATTATTAATTGAGACGACAAATTATAAATGATTAATAATTGTTGAAAGATTAAATATGTGTTGATTAAAAATAAAATGATTTGTGATAATATTTATTCAATCCTTGATGTATATAAAGAGTCTGTTATGAGACGTTTGTGGTAAGTTTGATTATTTTATGGGGGGGAGGGGGGGCCCATATGTCATCATCTAAGAGTCTCTTCGTCAATAGTATTTATCTTTGTGAATAGTAATTACCTTCGTCAATAGTATTTACCTTCGTCAATAGTATTTACCTTTGTGAATAGTAATTACCTTTGTGAATAGTAATTACCTTTGTGAATAATAATTACCTTCGTCAATAGTATTTACCTTCGTCAATAGTATTTACCTTCGTCCAATAGTAATTACCTTCTTCAATAGTAATTACCTTAAATCGATAGTAATTACCCTTCGCAGAAATAGTAGTTGTCCTTCAATATTACCAAGAGTTAACTACCTCTTGATTGTTCCAAGGTTAATACCCCTTCGCAAATAGTAGTTGTCTCTTGATATTACCAAGAGTCGTTTTGACCCTCCGTTAAGACCAAGAGCCACCCTCGGTTTTTCTATAAATAGAAAGCTCATTCCTTCATTATTTCTTATTTAATTCATTGAAACTCTGAGAGAGAAACTACTATAGAGAAAGAAGAAAAGTATTCTCGCTACTTCACTTTTCCAATATTAGGTTCTTTTAAGGTAAGGGATATTATTTGTTGTATCCGTAAGGGGTGTTATTCTTCTTATTCATGAAGAGAACTACATTATTCCATTCTTTATTATTACATTGGAATAACTTTGTATCTGCCAGATACCCTATACTTGGTGAAATCCCTCGTTATTCCATTTTTATTATTACATTTTGAATAACTCAGATATCTGTGGCATACCCTATACATAATCAGATATCGTGGTTTACCCTATACTTGGTGACATTCTTCTTATTATTCATTTGGAACATCACATCATGTGTTTTACACGGACACTGGTTAAAATCTTTATTATTATTCGTTAGAACATCTTGTTCTGTGTGTTTTACACCGGGACTGGTTCCGTCTTTATCATTACATTGGAATATCTATCATGTGTTTTACAAGGGACTGGTTCCGTCTTTATTATTCATTGGAACATCCTATCGGTGTGAATTTCACGACGAGTTCCGTTATTATTATTACATTGGAATAACTGTATACATGCGAAATACCGCATGCATGGTGATTTCCTTTGTTATTCCATTCTTTATTATACCCGGTTAGTTAAAACTTTGACTTCTATACTCCATGAAATTAGTAGAATATTCTTGATATTTGCGTTTCATCCAAAGATCTTTTCATGGAAATATTCTTCCGATCATTCTTGAATTTTACTCTACAAAGCGATATCATGTTGACAATTTGGACGTTATTAGTTCTGAATAAATTAATTCGTGAACTTGTTTTAGTGAATTATTATGTCATTGTCATCATCCTCATGTTATATTATGTTATCTTTGGCTTACGTGCATAGATGAACTTAGTATGATTATGACCGAGAGATCATTTCGGTATAATCATGGCTTGATATAAATGATGTGACAAAAGTCCTCGATTGGGGCCTGTAATGCGTTGATGGATAGTTTTTGGTATGATTATGACCGGGGGTGATTCGGTATAGTCATGACCATTGATAAATTGATGAAAATCCTTGACCGTGGTACGGGGATGATTAGATATTGTGGTTTATTCATTAAACCGAGTCTTAGTGATAAAATTGATGAAAACCTTTTATAACCTAAAAGATAGTAGACTTTATTTTCTACTTGACTCTTTTAATGGATTGCATATTCCACATGAGTTAAAGCTGGTTGTCTATTGTATTTTATCGGTTTAACATTGTTGAAGACTATTGATAATTTATTCTCGCATTATCTTAGTTATAATATTTCTTCTTTGGGCTAGTTGAGCTCACCCTTTCTTTCATCGTTTATTCTTCAGAAATGAGAATATAGGCCGGGACGACAGTCGGGGAGCGGAATAATGGTCCAGAGGATAGCATTAGTAGTCCTCATTATTACGTGAAATAGTGTGATAATAATTGTAATGAGGACTCCTTTTGAGTTTGTATAATATCTAGTAGACAATATTTGTATTCAAACTCACAGTTTATGTCGTATTGTACACGACAGTTATATTAGTAAGTTGTATTTAAATTCTGTACCATGTAAGTGGTGACCCAAGATGGGTGACGTATACCTAATTTTGGGGGCGTCACAATAGACATAGCACTTCTTAGATATTAGGCACGCATTATAACTTACAGGACTCGATTCCGATATACGGAGGCCGAGTTATCAGCCCGTTTGCCTAACTTAAAAATACTTAGAATAATAGTTGAAAAAGAGACCAAATCCGCCTCAGGCGTTGAAACGACACTCAAACATAGACATAACACTTCATGTGACGCCCCCAAAATAGGTATACACAACACCCATTCTGAGTCGCCAAATACATGGTACAAGAAGCAAACTACAACTTCAATAATACAAATGTCGTGTGAAATACAACAATATATACTGTGAGTTTAAATACAGATATTGCCATCTAGACAATATCCACACGCAAATAAATCCCCATCATAATTATTGATACATTATTTTACAAAAATGGTGAGGACTACTAAACAACTCTCTCTAGAACCTTCATTCCATACCCCGACTAAGTACTTCGCTACATTCTCGCCTCCCGAGAAGAAAATGGAACAACAAGGAAAAGGGTGAGCTCAACTAGCCCAAGAAGAATATTATGACTAAGATAATATACAACAAATTATCGTTAGTCTTAAGCAGGAAAAATCGATAGAATACAATAGACAACAAGTTTTGGATCAATATTCGCACGTGAAATAATAATTCATAGAAGAGTTACGTAGAGAATGAAATCTACTATAATCTATGAATTTAATAAATCCATCTTCAATATTTTATCCCCAGTAACATCAATCAATATTCATCTCAAATCAAATATTCATCTTTGTACTATGTGCCAAAGATATTCATCAAATCGGTCATGTTCATCTCAACACTGTTCATCTTTGCACTAAAGGCCAAAGATATTCATCGATCGGTCATGTTCATTTAAACACTGCTGCTCATCTTTGCACTACGTGCCAAAGATATTCTTCAGAAATCATTCATCTTTGCACTACTGGGCCAAAGATATTCAATAATATCATCATTTAAGACCGAGGATGATGAAAATATTTTTAAAGAACGAATCCAAATTGAAACAAAATGATAAGGATTAAGGATTAAGGATTAGTACTTTGTTTTATCCATGTCCAACAATACCTCAAAAATAATCATAGTGGTGTAAAATTCAAGAATGATCAAAACATGGATACAATCAAAGCTAGTATCCGAGAATAGATATTTTGGACGAAAAGAAGAAATTTTATTTTTCGATGAATAAAGGCCGTATACGTGAATAAAGTCAGATACGTGAATAGTCAGATACGTGAATAGTAACTCGACACCAAAAGATAGAAATTCCAAAAAAACATTTTCACGCTTCGTGAATAGTACTCGTGAATAGTAATCGTGAATAGTAACTCATGAATAGTAACTCGTGAATAGTAACTCATGAATAAGTAACCCCGACATGAAAAAGTTCCAAATTTGATAAAAACTTCAGATCAACATTTCAAAGATAATGATATTGAAGAAATAATATCATTTGAAAAAATAATATCCCTTACCTCAAAGAATCGAGTGCTTGGAAGGAAAGGTAGGAAGTGATCTTTGAATGAAACTTGTCTTTGAACAAGAACTCTCAAAGTATCTAAATACTCACAAAATACACTCAATAATATAGAGAGAAAGAGAGAAAACTTTGTTTACGGTGTGATTTTTAATTCTAACTTAGCCTCTATTTATAGGAAAATGTTAGCACGCCAAGCAGACTTAAACTCATGAACTGATGGCTTTACTCGCTACTATTCCCACCCACCACATTTGAAAATTCAATTGAGCACATTTCTCACCAACCAAAAGTGGGGCCCACCAATTCTAGAATTTTTCACCAAAATCATTTATAACCTAATTTACGAATCACCACCTCTTAAAATTCATAATAAATTATACGCTCATTTTTAACGGTTCAAAATTTGTGGACATATACTCAACTTATATATGTATAACATATCCAAAAATTACAACGATCCAACAATGGATTAAATATTATAACTCACACAATAAAGTCGTAATAACACCAATTTGATCTTTTAATACCTCCAATCAGGCAAAATACAAATAAAACATCTCAAAGATTAATTCCTTCATTAATAACCACATAAATAAATCCATCATTTATATTCATATAAAATAAATATTTCCTTATCATATGAATCAATAATTAATTATTCACAAATAATATTACGAGAATCACATTTATGATAACCAGTACATTCCCCAGAAAAGAGGGGCTTTCAATAAGGATCTCTCCATCTGGCGCCCAATTAGGTGACCAAACCTCTCCTTAGATGTAACTTTCTAGACATTGCTAATAATGTTATCTAATAATATTATTCAAATAATATTAATTATTGATCCGATAACGGGAAATCTTTAAATGATGACAATTATTGAAACAACAATAATATAAAATACCAACGCAAAGAATTATTGAATCAATAAAATAAACTATTGAACAAGAATTTATCGTAACAATTATCGAAAAGTGCCTGCTTCACGTAAGAATCAATAATTGATGCAATACCTGCAAGTGCTTCTTGCTCAACAACGCGATTAGTGTGTTTTAACCAACGGGTATTCAACGAAGATAATTGCAGTAACAATTACGCCGTTATTTTTAAACAACTTATATTTGTCGTTTTCCCCATCCAATCGCTTTCAGTTATGGGCCTCTCATGACGGTCAAGCGTCAATGCATTTAATATTCCCCGACAAAGATTTAATATTCCACGACAAAACTAAAATTTCAAACAACAATGAATATTTTATAACTACTGCTTATTTTGAAATATTTGCATGATTTAACCTTAACTATCCACATTAATCAAATCAACCCTTACTATTTCAAAATAATAAATAAAGGAAATTCCTTTTATTTAAAAATTTCGGTCTTACAACCTCCCTCCTTATGAAATTTCGTCCTCGAAATTGACGTGACGATGATGATGTTTCGAAAAGGTGAGGATACCTCGCTTTCATTTCCGTTTCCAATTCCCAAGTCATTTCCTCTATAGCATTGATTCCTCCACAAAACTTTAACTTGTGGTATGACCTTTTTGGCGTAGGGACATGCTCCTTCCTATCCAAGATCTTGACGGTACCTCCTCATACGTTAAGTCTTGCTATCTCGTCCGGTTCTAACTCAATAACGTGGTTCGGGTCTTTCACATATTTACGAAGTACAAATATGTGAAACACATTATGAACACGAGACATACTTGGAGGTAACGCAAATCTATAGGCTACATTTCTTTAAATATGGACCGTCGGATTAAAGTAAATCAATCTGGACCGTTCATGGATTAGTTACTATGCATTCCATTTTCCTATAAATATAAGCTCATTCCTTCATTATTTTCTTACTTAATTCATTGAAACTCTAGAGAGAGAAATTATAGAGAGAAGTTTATAGAGAGAAAGTTATGAAAGAAGAAGAGTATTCTCGCTACTTCACTACTTCTATATTCAGTTCTTTTACTAGTAAGGGTGTTATTCTTTCTTCTTGAAGAGAACTTCATATTCCATTCACTATTATTCATTGGAATAACTCGTAAAAGTGGTATACCCTATACATAACTTTGTATATGCGGATATCCTATACTTGGTGAAATCCTTATGTTATTCCATTCTTATTTATTCTGCTGAATAACTTTTGTATACGCTGGTTTACCCTATACTTGGTGACATTCTTCTATTATTACATTTGGAACATCCATGTCGTGTGTTTTACAGGACCGGTTCCGCTTTTTATTATTCTCATTGGAACATCCATGCATGTGTGTTTTACACAGGATTCGGTTCCGCTCTTTATCATTACATTGGAATATCCTATCGTGTGTTTTACACCGGATCCGGGTTCCATCTTTATTATTACATTTGAACATCCCGCTTGTGAATTTCACCGACCGGTTCCGTTATTATTATTCTGTTGAATAACTCGCTCATGCTAAGCACCGCATGCATGGTGATTTCTTTTGTTATTCCATTCTTTATTATACCCGGTTGGTTAAAACTTTGACTTATACTCCATGAAATTAGTAGAATATCCTTGATATTTGCGTTTCATCCAAAGATCTTTTCATGGAAATATTCTTCCGATCATTCTTGAATTTTACTCTCACTAAACAAAAGATCATGTCGATAATTTGGACGTTAATAATTCATGGATTAAATAATTCTTGAACTTGTTTTATTGAATTATTATGTCATTGTCATCATCCTCATGTTATATTATGTTATGTCTTTGGCTTACGTGCATAGATGAACTTAGTATGATTATGACCGAGGATCATTCTAAGATAATCACGACTTGATATAAATGATGTGACAAAAGTCCTCGGTGGGTCTGTAATGCGTTGATGGATAGTTTTTGGTATGATTATGACCGGGGGTGATTCAGATAGTCATGATTATTGATAATTTGATGAAAATCCTTGACCGTGGTACGAGGGATGATTAGATGTGGTGGTTTATTTATTGTCGAGTCTCAATGATAAAAATTGATGAAAACCTTTAAAACCTAAAAGATAGTAGATTTTATTCTCTACTTGACTCTTTTAATAGATTGTTTATTCCATTGCGCAGCTTAAACCGGTTGTCTATTGTATTTTATCGCTTAACATCTTTGTTGAAGGCTAATGATAATTTATTTTGCATTATCTTAGTCATAATATTTTTATTGGGCTAGTTGAGCTCACCCTTTCTTTTACCGTTTCTCTTCGTGAAATGAGAACATAGCTGAGACGAGTCTGGGAACGCGAAGTAATGGTCCCGAGGATAAGATTAGTAGTCCTCACTATTCGTGAAATAGTGTGATAATAGTTGTAATGAGGACTCCTTTTGAGTTTGTATAATATCTAGTAGACAATATTTGTATTCAAACTCACGCTTTATGTCGTATTGTATACCTACGCTTATATTAGTAAGTTGTATTTGAATTTATGTACCATGTAAGTGGCGACCCAAGATGGGTGACGATACCTAATTTTGGGGGCGCCACAACAGTATCGAGCTAGGGATATGATCCCAAGCTAAGATGTGAGAATAGTACTAGGAGGGAAGAGACGGGAATTCTTCGCTAAGTATGACCTACCTAAATTTATTTGGTATTTAATTGGTCGGTCGTAGTATAGGGATAATATGTGATATGTTAATTAACCCTTATTTTGTGGCAAAGTGTTTGAAAATGGCATCCGAGAATGTTGAGAATAAGAATGGAGCACAGAGACCTGTTGATTCTCCATGATCAATAATCGGGATAATGTACAACAGGATGGCGATAATCCTCCCGTAAACAACAACACCGATCAATCGACTAACGACAGACGTTTAAGAGGTTTTTAGAATTCATGCAACATATCAAAGTGAAAAGCGACTCGCCCAAAACGTAGGTGGAAACACGGAAAACTCTCAGCGGTCACCGCTAAACAATTCAAGGAGCTGGGACCACCGGAGTTTAAGGGAGAGCCAAAACCACTTACTCGCGGAAGCATGGATAAAGCAGATTATCAAGATATTTGATGTCTTGGGATGCTCGAGGAGCAAAAGGTTCCTTTTCACGCCTTTTATGTTGCGTGAGAGGCGACATCGGTGGGAATCCAGAAACGTACTCAACTCTTGTCTTGATCAAGATATCTTGGGAGAATTTCAGAGTCGTTCAACGACAAATACTTTCCCGAAAGTATTCGCCACATGAAGGAGGTGGAGTTTATCAAGTTGGAACAAAACAATATGACCGTGTCGCAATACGAGGCAAAGTTTGCGGAGTTATCGCGGTTCGCCCCACTTGTAGATAATGAAGAGAGAATGGCGCAAATGTTTTTAAGAGGTTTGAAGCGGAGATACGCCAACATCTTATTTCTCATAAACCGTGTTTTTATTCAGATGTTGTAAATAGGGCTCAATTAGTGGAGCGATAACGAGTCAACCCAACTAAAAGAAAGTAGCAAGCAAAATTATAATACAATGAGTAGTCATCGAAGCGGTGGACAACAAGCATGGAGGGAATCAACAAAGCCGAGATATGGTAACCACTTCCGGTGGTAATCGTGAACAAAACAATAAGAATGGTCATTTCAAGAAAAGGAGATTCAACAATGATGGAAAGACGCCAAAGACCAAAGACTGTTGTTAAGGAAGGAGAAGGAGCACCTATTATATGCTTCAAATGCGGAGGAGAGGGACACATCATCCGAAGCTCAATCGCCACGTCATTCAAAAGCATGTTATAATTGTGGAAGAGAAGGTCACTTA
Organism: Panax quinquefolius; assembly: GCA_020205615.1. Lineage (NCBI taxonomy): Eukaryota > Viridiplantae > Streptophyta > Magnoliopsida > Apiales > Araliaceae > Panax > Panax quinquefolius. The sequence goes on from CM035165.1 coordinate 103,714,053, forward strand.
GCTCGATTTTTATTGTTGCCATCAAGACAAATTCAACTAGGATGGAGGCACCAAAGGTCGTCCCTGCATAAACCAAAGCTAGTAGTTTAAGAGAGAGCGTTTTTTTTCTCGTGACGAGGAACCCGAATAAAATTATCACGGGTAAGTTAATCATAAGCTCTTGTAAGTCTATACCGTGTTAGATACCGATTCTACCCACTCTTTTATTTCACCTAGTTGTGTTCAACGCTTAAATTTGATTCAAGAAGTTAAACTTTGACTTATTGGTTGAAACTTCGTTAAGTAGGAACCTTCGTTACCTCCAATCATTTTATTAATCTTGTTGTTTCAAATAAACACTTTCACGCTTACTCGTCGATATTATCTCTTTGAAAATACTTGCCTTTGATGTGATTTTAGGAATCAATTGGTTAACTACTCATTATTCTTTTTGTAAGGTTGTTAGCTTTCATATTCTAACCAACCCGTTATACTTAATTCAAAGCAACCAAACCACTAAAGTCAATCATCATCATATCAAGCCATAAGTAAAGAGCCACGATCCTTTCGTTGTTGACTTCCTTGTGTAGAATGCACGAAGCCGACTTTTCTTCAGAGGCGACGTCGTGAATGAAGATGGCAAGTTTATAGGTATCATTGTGAGATGCTATCTAGGTTAAGGGATAGAAGTCACAATTGGTATCAATGTGACGTACTATCCAAGTCTTGGACGAGAGTAATGATTTTGAATGATATTTCTATCATTAATAAATTTCTTGGCGATTCTTGAAGACTTCTAGCCTACCCTAGAACGTAAAATCAAATTTTGTATTGACCCTCAAGACAAAAACCCATTTCTTAAAACCTCAAATATTTTTTCAACAAAATGAATAGCTTTACGTGGTTTATGATGAAAGTCATAATAAAAGCATTGGAATAATGAAAATCATGGGTATATGAAGTATTAGTAAGTTTTATGATGAGTTATGTTGGTTAGTATGTGAAAACATGAAAGTTTCTTAGAAATCACAAAGAGTTGAAAATCGATTTTGGTGAAAACGTAATATGAAATTCAATTGACTATATCTCTTATTATATTTTGAATTTTTGAATGTGGTCAAGTCATAGAGTTAGATCTATGAGTTACCTAACTAATCCAAGTGGAATTACTGGAAAAGGTGTTGTAGATTTTTGTGGGGACTGATTTTAGCAAAGGAGGCCAAAGCTGTAAATTTCAAAATGCTATCTGCCCAGAAACTTTAAGGGACTGTTTTGGCCACTTAAATTATGAGAGAAAATTCTGGGCTTTTGGGACATGAAGGTATATGGTATAAAGTACCTCCTGTCAAAAATGAGTTCATTCGACTTAAAATGAGCAAGTTATGACTATTTCAATATTTAGGTTTTTCCGACAAAAACGCTATAACCTAGGAGTTCTATAACTCCGATGACCATGAAATTTAAACTAGAAGCTCACGTTAACATGTGTAAGGTCCTGCCAAGATTTGGAAATTTTGGAGTTAAACTTGAGGTAGCTAATTTCTTAAGAAATTAATTAGAAATTGATTTTTGAAAAATAGTAAATGAATTTTAAAATTAAGAAAATATATTTTCATCATGGGACTATATTATGCTAAATCCAGTAAAAGAAATATTTTTGGGACTGATTTGGTATTTTCATGAAAATAGTTTAATTACGAACATATGAGTTAAATATGTTATGTGAAGAACAAAAGTTGAAAATAGGATTTTATGGCTGGTAGAGAATCTTTATATAGAGTATATGCATATTTTTTGAGAGATTTGATAATTGGTGATGATATCTTATGAGTATGACATTTTGAATGATTAAATGCATTATATGGTAAAGCGTAATCAATTAAGATAAATTGTTTATAAATTTAAGAAGTGATTAAAATATTATTATAATATTAATGATATTAGATTATGAGATTATTAAGTGATTGAAAACATGGGGATATTCTTGAATCCTGGATAAATTATATTATAAATGTTTAATATTTATCCTTTATCTCATTTGATTGATTCTTTATATCATTATCCTCACGCTTATATTATGTTGAAAGTCATCGTATTCAGAAGTGCATAGATGGACTTGGTATGATTATGACTGAGGATTGTTTCGGTATAATCATAACCAGTAATTGAAAACACAATTATCTTTGGCCGTAGTGCATGGATAATTTGTGGTCGCGTGATCTTAATGAATACACAATTATCTTTGGTAGTAGTGCATGGATAATTTGTGGTCGTGATCTTAATGAATACACAATTATCTTTGCCGTAGTAGTGCATGGATAATTTGTGGTCGTGATACTTAATGAATACACAATTATCTTTCGTAGTAAGGTCGTGGATAATTTGTGGTCGTGATACTAATGAATACACGATTATCTTTGGTAGTAGTGCATGGATAATTTTGGTCGTGATACTTAATGAATACACAATTATCTTTCGTAGTAGTGCTTGGATAATTTGTGGTCGTGATATTAATGAATACACAATTATCTTTGGCAGTAGTGCATGGATAATTTGTGGTCGTGATACTAATGAATATCCTTGGCCTGTAGTGCAGGGATGATTCGATGATATGGATTAATTATTGAAAATGAGTCTCAAAGAATGAAATATTAATTCATGGATGTGGTAAAAGTCATCTTTCGTCAGTAGTGCATTGATAGACTTGGTATGATTGTGACCACGGATTATTCGGTATAATCACGATCAGTAATTGAAAACACGAATATCCTTAGCCAAGATGGTGCATGGATAATTCATGGTTGTGATACTATTAAGCTGAGTCTCAGTATTATTGGTTTTACAGTTATATATCTTTGGCCTGTAGTGCAAAGATGAATTGTAAATAAATATCTTTGGCCTGTAGTACAAAGATGAATTGTTAATGAATATCTTTGGCCGGATTGCAAAGATGAATTTAATGTTTTCAACGATAAAGGTATTCAAGGTATCCTCACCTCTTTATCATACTGTGCACGTACTTCTAATTTCGAGGGTGAAATTCCATAAGGAGGGAGATTGTGAGACCCGTGATTTTATCAATAAAGATTTAAATTTAGTCGAAATAATTTTTAATATTATAGTGTGAATTTGAGATAATATTATATAGTTGTGGGTAGTATTTATAAATTTTGCAAAGTATGCAAGTGGTTATATTATATTCGATTGGTGGGGAATATTCGGTTTAGCAGAGGAATATTCTTACAACTACTCAATCATTGGTGGACCCCTACAATGTAATTATTATCGGATCGAGAGAAAATGACAAAAATATTTTATTGAAATAACGGCGGAAGTTTTACTGGTGGTTCTTGTTGAACTACTCGGTAGTAAAAGTACAATGAATACGTGTGGTTGCATAAGAAAGACACCAGTATTGATTATCGATGCTTATGTGAGAAGTCACACTCGGTTTGATTCCATTATCGATTAATAATATGAATTATTATAGCGATAATGACGCTTTTGTTTTATTCAGTATTATTAACGTAATAAAAGCGTAAACATCTTTTTATATAAAATAGAATACTTTATTAAAGTTATTCTATAAATAGAATATATTATATTTTATTATGCATAGTGTTGCGTAGTGTTTTGATATAGTATTGCATAAGTGTTTGCATAGTAAAATGTTTTTATATAAATAGAATATATTATATTTTATTTAAAAGATTTTTCTTTAAATATGGACCATCGGATTAAAGTAAATCAATCTGGACTAGTTCATGGATTAATTCTTACGCATTCCATTTTCCTATAAATAGAAGCTCATTCCTTCATTATTTTCTTTACTTAATTCATCAAACTCTGAGAGAGAAATTATAGAGAGAGGTTTATAGAGAAAGTTATAGAAAGAAGAAGAGTATTCTCGCTACTTCACTACTTCTATATTAGGTTCTTTTACTAGTAAGGGGTGTTATTCTTTCTTCTTGAAGAGAACTACATTATTCCATTCACTATTATTCGTTGGAATAACTTTCGTAAAAGTGGTATACCCTATACATAACTCGTGATACGGCGATATCCTATACTTGGTGAAATCCTTATGTTATTCCATTCTTATTTATTACATTGGAATAACCTCAGTATACGGCATTTACCCTATACTTGGTGACATTCTTCTATTATTCATTGGAACATCCTGTCGTGTGTTTTACACGGACTGGTTCCGCTTTTTATTATTCTCGTTGGAACATCCTGCTCGTGTGTTTTATACTGGGACTGGTTAGTCTTTATCATTCTGTTGGAATATCCTATCTCGTGTGTTTTACACCGGATCCGGGTTCCGCTCTTTATCATTACGTTGGAATATCCTATCTCGTGTGTTTTACACCGGATCCGGTTCCATCTTTATTATTCTCGGTTGGAACATCCCGCTGATTGTGAATTTCACCCGACCGTTCCGTTATTATTATTCTCGTTGGAATAACTCGTCTGCGCAAGTACCGCATGCATGGTGATTTCTTTTGTTATTCCATTCTTTATTATACCCAGTTGGTTAAAACTTTGACTTATACTCCATGAAATTAGTAGAATATCCTCGATATTTGCGTTTCATCCGAGATCTTTTCATGGAAATATTCTTCCGATCATTCTTGAATTTTACTCTCTACTAAACAAAGATTACGTCGACAATTTGGACGTTAATAATTCATGGATTAAATAATTCTTGAACTTGTTTTATTGAATTATTATGTCATTGTCATCATCCTCATGTTATATTATGTTATCTTTGGCTTACGTGCATAGATGAACTTAGTATGATTATGACTGTGGATCATTCTAAGATAATCATGACTTGATATAAATGATGTGACAAAAGTCCTCAAAGTGACCGTAATGCAAATGATGGATAGTTTTTGGTATGATTATGACTGGGGGTGATTCGGTATAGTCATTTGACCATTGATAATTTGATGAAAATCCTTCGACTGTGGTACGGGGATGATTAGATGTGGTGGTTTATTTATTGTTCGAGTCTCAAATGATAAAAATTGATGAAAACCTTTTAAAACCTAAAAGATAGTAGACTTTATTCTCTACTGACTCTTTTAATAGATTGTTTATTCCAATTGCAGCTTAAACCGGTTGTCTATTGTATTTTATCGGTTTAACAATCGTTCAAGGCTAATGATAATTTATTTTGCATTATCTTAGTCATAATATTTCATCGGGCTAGTTGAGCTCACCCTTTCTTTTATCGTTTCTTCGTGAAATGAGAACATAGCCGGGACGAAGTCGGGAACGTAAGTAATGGTCCGAGGATAGCATTAGTAGTCCTCACTATTCGTGAAATAGTGTGATAATAGTTGTAATGAGGACTCCTTTTGAGTTTGTATAATATCTAGTAGACAATATTTGTATTCAAACTCACGCTTTATGTCGATTGCATACCTACGCTTATATTAGTAAGTTGTATTTGAATTTATGTACCATGTAAGTGGCGACCCAAGATGGGTGACGATACCTAATTTTGGGGCGTCACACAAAATCTTGAAGTGAATCTTGGGTCACGATCCCAAACTATGGATACAGCATGCCATACAACCTCACAATCTCATTCACGACATACTAACAAGACGTTCAAGTGAATAAGTCTCCGTGTCGGCAAGAAATGAGCGGACTTGGTTAATCTATCAACAATAACCCAAATAAAGATTGATGCCTTGAGAAACCGTAGGAAGACCAGTAACGAAATCCATGGTAATGTGTTCCCACTTCCATTCCGAGAATCTCAAGTGGTTGCAACGGACCCTTAGGTACTAGAGATCTTCGCCTTTACACGTTAGCAAGTTAAACACATCAAGATAAACTTTGCAATCTCTCTCTTCATATTGTTCCACCAAAATGTATGTCGAAGATCACGATACATTTTAGTACTTCCAGGATGGATTGCAAATGGTGTATTTTGTGCCTCCATCATAATCTTGTACTTCAAATCGAGTCGTTAGAACACAAAGTCTAGAGTGAACTCAAGTATTCCTTCTTCATCAATTCTCGCTTAGGAATAGCTCCTTCTTGTACTTTCTTCTTCATATGCATCACTCCGAATTCGGTGGCTCGAGCAACCTTAACTTTTTCTATTAAAGTTGGCTCTATGTGTATACTTGACATCATCGCACTCGTTCCTCGTGATATGATCTTCTACTCAACGCGCCGCCTACCACGTTCGCTTTTCCAGGATGGCATGGTCGTAACATGTCTTTGAAATGAGTCTCCTCTTGAGTTCTTCAAGCTCTTCCCACAATCCTTGCTCCATTCGAATTTTGTATCTCTACGAGTCATTGCGTTAATGGAATAGCGATTCGAGAATATCCTTCAACGAATCTCCGATAATAACCAACTAAGCTTGAAAGCTACGATTTTCGATTCGACTTAGGTTGCTCTCAACTGTGACTCATATCCCAATCTTGGATAAAGACGTCACAATGACACCTATCGATTTACTATCGCGACGAATATGACGCCCCCTATAAAGAGTCCGCTTAGGTAAATTCCACAAAGGAAGTCACCAGATAAAGGCTCGGTACCAAATTTATAGTTGAATTTTTAACTCCTCAAGTTCAATAGAGCCATTCGATATGAGATTTTAGAAATGAGTTTCAGACGGGTTCAAAGTCAATACAATATTTAATATCGAGTTTTGGGAGTAAACCAAGAAATTCTTCAGAAATACGTCCGTGAAAAAAATCAATAACAACAGAATATTATTCAAATCGGCGTGTCTTTATTCAAATCCATAACATGGACTAAGAAAACTTGACATCCGTAATAAACGAATGACTTCATGGCTTGATATGAAAATGTTTGACTACAATGGTTTGATTGCTTGAATTCAATAACAAAGTTGCTTAGGAATATGAAAACTAACAACCTTACAAAAGCAATCAATTTGGCATGATGAGTAGTTAACCTTAAAATCACATCAAAAGCAAATATCTCTATGTAAATAAGGTTAATGAGTAATGTGATAGTGCCAACTTCAATCAAGCAAGATTTTTAAACAACGGATGTAATGAAAGTTTCTCCTAATGGAGTCTCCACAGATAGTCAAAGTTTAATTTCTCCGTAGTCAAGTTCAAACGTTGAGCGCAAGTAAGAGAGATAAAAGAATGGGTAGAACCAATATCTAGTAAGGTATATACTTCGCGAAGAATTTATAATTAACTAACCCGTATAACTTCGTTCGGGTTCCTCGTGATTTTGATTTGGTCACGACAAACGCTCTTCCAAGAACCGTTGACTTTGACTTTTTACAGGACATCCTTTTGAGTCACCATTCTCATTTGGATCGGGTTTCGATATCGCATAATCTCGAGCGATATGTCCTTCTTTTCCACAATTATAAAGATACCTTGGAAGGCTTTGAACAGTTTGACCTTATATGTCCCTCCTCTCCACATCTCGTAGCATCTAACCTGGCGATCGTTCTCTTCCCTAGAATTTGTTGATGGTGCCGATCTGTCGTCGCCGACGTCTTTCCGTCATCGTTAAATCTTCACTTTTAGATTGGACATCTCTTTCCATAATATCAACGCGTCGCATGCGCTTTTTACCCACGCATCACTCATTCTCACTCGTTCGCTTATTTCTTCTTTCAACTCAGATTCAAATTTTATCATCTTATACTCGCCAAAGAGTGCTTCATTCAAGCATCACATATCGGGTAACACAAGCTTGAATCGTTGCATCCTTTTGCTCCACATCGCCTCGCAATTCTTCAATTTTCGCTTCTTCTAACTCATGAATACTATTTTGCAATTCTACATTTTGATCATAACATACCTCTAATAAACTCTCTTGTGTACCTCTTCTTCCTCTTCTTCCTCACTCTCATTTGTTACCTCTGCTGACTATTTAAGGTGCAACTATCAATTCTTCACTCACCACATGGATATCTCTAATTCTTCTTCTTCACCGACATCACATTATCCGGTTGGCGATTAGAGGTGTCTCCACGATCTCATTCACTCCATTGTTAACGTTTCAAAGTGACCATTCTTAAAACTATCATAAAACAAGGGTTAATTAAATAAATTAACATATCACATAATACCCCTATATATTATGACCAACCAACAAATAAGCTTAGGTAGGACACACTAGCGAAGGTTTTACTCTGCCTCCCTCCTAGTTCTATTCCCCGATCTCCGCCAGAGATCATATCCCTAAGTTTCGATATTAAATCGTGACGCCCCAAAATAGGTATACACAACACCCATTCTCGAAGTCGCCAAATACATGGTACAAGAAGCAAACTATAACTTCAATAATACAAATGTCGGTGTGAAATACGATAATATATATAATGAGTTTAAATACGATATTGCCATCTAGACAATATCCACACGCAAATAAATCCCCATCATAATTATTGATACATTATTTTACAAAAATGGTGAGGACTACTAAACAACTCTCTCTAGAACCTTCATTCCATACCCCGACTAAGTACTCGCTACATTCTCGCCTCCCCGAGAAGAAAAATGGAACAACAAGGAAAAGGGTGAGCTCAACTAGCCCATAAAGAATATTATGACTAAGATAATATACAACAAATTATCGTTAGTCTTAACAGAGGAAAATCGATAGAATACAATAGACAACAAGTTTCAGATCAATATTCGCAATGAAATAATAATTCATCAGAAGAGTTACGTAGAGAATGAAATCTACTATAATCTATGAATTTAACGATCCATCATCAATATTTTATCCCCAGTAACATCAATCAAAATTCATCTCAAATCAAATATTCATCTTTGACTACGTGCCAAAGATATTCATCAATCCATCATGTTCATCTCAACACTGCTCATCTTTGCACTAAAGGCCAAAGATATTCATCGATCCATCATGTTCATTTAAACACTGTTCATCTTTTTGCACTGAGCCAAAGATATTCTTCAGAAATCATTCATCTTTGCAGACTACTGCCAAAGATATTCAATAATATCATCATTTAAGACCGAGGATGATGAAAATATTTTTAAAGAACGAATCCAAAGTGAAATAAAATGACAAGGATTAAGGATTAAGGATTCGTACTTTGTTTTATCCATGTCCAACAATACCTCAAAAATAATCATAGTGGTGTAAAATTCAAGAATGATCAAAACATGGATACAATCAAAGCTAGTATCCGTAATAGATATTTTGGACGAAAAGAAGAAATTTTTTTTTTCGATGAATAGTGCCGAGTATCGTGAATAGGTCAGATCGTGAATAAGTCCAAGATACGTGAATAAGAACTCTACACCAAAAGATAGAAATTCCACAAAAAAAACATTTTCACGCTTCATGAATAGTACTCGTGAATAGTAACTCATGAATAGTAACTTCGTGAATAGTAACTCATGAATAGTAACCCCGACATGAAAAAGTTCCAAATTTGATAAAAACTTCAGATCAACATTTCAAAGATAATGATATTCAAGAAATAATATCATTTCGAAAAAAATAATATCCCTTACCTCAAAGAATCATTGCCGGAAGGAAGGTCTCAAGTGATCTTTGAATGAAACTTGATCTTGAGCAGAACTCTCAAAGTATCTAAATACTCACAAAATACGCTCAATAATATAGAGAGAAAGAGAGAAAACTTTGTTTTCGGTGTGATTTTCAATTTAACTTAGCCTCTATTTATAGGAAAATGTTAGACGCTCAAAGCAGGACTTAAACTGCAACTCGATGGCTTTACTCGCTATTATTCCCACCCACCACATTTGAAAATTCAATTGAGCACATTTCTCACCAACCAAAAGTGGGGCCCACCAATTCTAGAATTTTTCACCAAAATCATTTATAACCTAATTTCAATCACCACCTCTTAAAATTCATAATAAATTATACGCTCATTTTTAATCGGCTCAAAATTTGTGGACATATACTCAACTTATATATGTATAACATATCCAAAAAATTACAACGATTCAACTATTCGGATTAAATATTATAACTCACACAATAAAGTCAGTAATAACACCAATTTGATCTTTTAATACCTCCAATCCGGCAAAATACAAATAAAACATCTCAAAGATTAATTCCTTCATTAATAACCACATAAATAAATCCATCATTTATATTCATATAAAATAAATATTTCTTATCATATGAATCAATAATTAATTATTCACAAATAATATTACGTAATCACATTTATGACAACCATGCCGCTTCCTGAGAAAGAGGGGCTTTCCAATAAGGATCTCTCTCATGCTGGCGCGCAATTAGGTGACCAAACCTCTCCTTGTAGCGTAACTTTCTAGACATTGCCAATAATGTTATCTAATAATATTATTCAAATAATATTAATTATTGATCCGATAATGGGAAATCTTGCGTTGACAATTATTGAAACAACAATAATATAAAATACCAACGCAAAGAATTATTGAATCAATAAAATAAACTATTGAGCGGTAATTATCGTGAATAATTATCGAGTAAGTGCCTTCTTTACGTAAGAATCAATAATTGATGCAATACTGCGTGCTTCTGCTCAACAACGCCAGATTAGTGTGTTTTAACCACCGTATTCCAAACAAAGATTAATCTGTGAACAATTATGCCGTTATTTTTAAACAACTTATATTTGTCGTTTTCCCCATCCAATCGCTTTCCGTTATGGGGCCCACACATGTCGCTGCTGTAAATGCATTTAATATTCCCGACAAAGACGAATATTCCACGACCAAACGAAAATTCCCAAACAACAATGAATATTTTATAACCACTTGCTTATTTTGAAATATTCATGTATTTAACCCTTAACTATCCACATTAATCAAATCAACCCTTACTATTTCAAAATAATAAATAAAGGAAATTCCTTTTTATTTAAAAAATTTCTGGGTCTTACACTTCATATATATTAGGCACGCGTTATAATTTACAGGACTCAATTCCGATATATAAAGGCTGAGTTATCAGCCCGTTTGCCTAACTTGTTAAAATTAGACCAATAGTCGAAAAAGTGACCACAATCCGACTCGGGGGTCAAAATGACACACAAATATAGACATAGCACATCATAAATATTAGGCACACATTATAACTTATGGGACTTGATTCCGATACACAGAAGTCGAGTTATCAGCCCGTTTGTCTAACTTAAAATAACTTATAACAATAGTAAAAAAAAAGACCAAAACCCACCTCGGGCGACGAAATGACACACAAATAGAGACATAACACCTCATTGATATTAGGCACACGTTACAACTTATGAGATTCAATTCCAATATACGGAGGCCGTGTTATGAGCCCGTTTGCCTAACTTGTTAAAACTTAGACCAATAGTCGAAAAAGAGTCCAAAACCCGCCTTGGGCGTCGAAACGACACACAAACATAGACATAGCACTGCATAGATATTAGACACGCATTACAACTTACGGGACTCGATTCTGATATACGGAGGTCAAGTTATCAGCTCGTTTTCCTAACTTAAGAAAATTTAGAACAATAGTCGAAAAAAGACCAAAACTCGCCTCGGGCGTGGAAACGACACACAAATATAGACATAACACCTCATAGATATTAGGCACGCATTATAACTTACGGGACTCAATTCCGATATACGGAGGCAGAGTTATCAGCCCGTTTGCCTAACTTGTTAAAACTTAAACCAATAGTTAAAAATGAGACCAAAACTCGCCTCGGGGGTCAAAACGACACACAAACATAGACATAGCACCTCATATATATTAGGTACGTATTACAACTTATGGGACTTGATTTCGATATACGGAGACTGAGTGATCTGCCCGTTTGCCTAACTAAGAAAACTTAGAATAATAGTCGAAAAAGAGATTAAAACCCGCCTCGGCTATCAAAACCACGCACAAACATAGACATAGCATCTCATAGATATTAGGTACGTGTTATAACTTACAGGAATCGATTATAATATACGGAGGCCGAGTTATCAACCTGTTTGCCTAACTTGTTAAAACTTAGACCAATAGTCGAAAAAGATACCAAAACTAGCTTGGGCGTCAAAATAACACACAAACATAGACATAGCACCACATAGATATTAGGCATGCGTCACAAATTACGAGACTCAATTCTACTATACGGAGACCGAGTTATCAGCTTGTTTGCTTAACTTAAGAAAACTTAGAACAAGAGTCGAAAAAGAGGCCAAAATCCGCCTCGGGGGTCGAAAGGACACACAAACATAGACATAGCATCGCATAGATATTAGACACGCGTTACAACTTACGGGACTCGATTCCGATATACGGAGATCGAGTTATCAGCCTGTTTGTCTAACTTAAAAAAATTAGAACAATCGTCGAAAAAAGACCAAAACCCGCCTCGAACGTCAAAATGACACACAAACATAGACATAGCACCTCATAGATATTAGGCATGTGTTACAACTTACGGGACTCGATTCTGATATACCGAGACCGAGTTATCAACCCGTTTGCCTAACTTAAGAAAACTTAGAACAATAGTAAAAAAAGAGACCAAAACTCGCATCGGGGCGTCGAAATGACACACAAATATAAACATAACACCTCATTGTTATTAGACACGCATTACAACTTACGGGACTCGATTCCAATATACGGAGGCCCTATTATAAGCATGTTTGCCTAACTTGTTAAAACTTAGACCAATAGTCGAAAAAGAGACCAAAATCCGCCTTGAGCGTCGAAACGACACACAAATATAGACATATCACTGCATAGATATTAGACATTTTGTATCTACATCGTACGACTTTTATCTATATGTGATTACATTGTCTACATATTTGATGGTTGATAGTAAAGGATATTTGATTGTTATTGATATGCGTTCGTGAAGAATTATTTGTTTTTCATTTGTTTATAACAGGTACAATTATGTATATGTAAATGAACAGGAGAATTTTGAATTTTAAAAAAAAAATCTAAAAAATAAGGTCATTGGTGACGGCCTGCCCGTCGCTAATAACCTACAACGACGGTTTTGGCGATGGCAATTGATCCCCTTAATAATAATAGTACAACTCATTGCCGACGGCCTAATAGTCACTGGCGACGACTTGGTCATCGCTAATGCCATTTTAATAAATAATTTACAATAGCCATTAGAGACGGATTGTCCTTTGTCCTAGCCATCGCCAATGAGTCATGGTTGATGGTCATTGTCGCCAAAATGACCGTCGCCGCTAAAGAGGTTATTACCGACGGCCTACGATCGGGCCGGGGCGAAGCGATGACGTGTCAGGCTGACGGGAGTAATGATGGCCGATGTCGCCACCAATAAGATCATTGTCGTATTTAATGACAGAGGAGTCATTGGAGACGACACCTTTTTTTGTAGTGGATTGAAAGTAATACTCCTTCCGTCTCAGGATAAAAGTCATGGTTGACTTTTTGCGCATATTAAGAAAAATGATAAAATGACAAATTATTCATATTTAAATTCTCATTTAATTACATAGTTTTATGCACATTACTACTGATGCTCAATAAATATGCATAGAGAATAGAAATATAACAATTAATAATAAGGGTATTATAGGTAAATTATTGTAAAAAATAGATCATTTAAAGTAAGTAGACATTTAACTTGGAACAACCTGAAATAATAATAAAGACTTTTATATCCTAGAACGGAGGGAGTAATAAAATTGACAAATTAAAAATATCATGTCACTTTAGTCCTAAAATTAAAATGCATCTCTAATTTTAGAATATAGAGGGTAATATTTACAAAGTGACAGTTGTATGTGACATATACAGAGAGCAATGATGCATAACAAATACTTATTCCGTCCCATAATATATGATATATGACGTTTTAGAGTTGACAAGAATTAAACAAATGATTGCATAATATTAAATAGAAAATTGTTAAATCAATAACACTTTTTGTTATTTCCACAACAAGTGTCGCTGTAAATGTATAGCGACGGTGAAAACTGTCGCTATAGGATCTATAACGACACTTTTATTGTGAAAATACCATTTTATGTTATGGATTTAACAATTTCTTATTAAATATATTATTAATTGTCTACTATAATACACTTTACTATATATTTATCTTACTCTCTCTTATCTATAACATTTTCACAAGATGAGTAATTGTGATTAATTCTTTTAAATTATATAAAACGTCAAATAATTTGAGAAAAATAAAATCATCTAAAAACATAAATATTCTTATGTTAGAGTTTGAGTTTGCAAATCCATGTCTTCCTCTCCTTTATCCATAACGGACAAATCTTTGTCTAAGTCTTCAATATCCGCCATTGAAGAACGATTAGAAGCAACCCCATTTATGCTATGACTACTATGATCACTACCACTCTTATTATTTTCTGATGATGAAGTTATCACAATCTCTATCGGTTCAGCTGATCTCTTTTCCGGCATCAACTGAAGAATCCTCTTTAATTCTCTGCCTTTTCCCCATAGCACTGCGTATAATCCACACACTATCAACACTGCTCCAACCACACTGTCAAAAAAATATAACCAATTTTTTTACTAAAAAACGTGCATGTACACTAATCAGAAAAGTAAGTATTTAACATCAGCCAATATTACTATACAAATTTCCTATATAGTAAACCTTTATAAAAGAATTTCAAAGTAGTGTACCTTCCTAAGTGTAACTTCTCATTGAGTACCAACGATCCGGCAATGGCCACAAGCACAAGCAATAGAGGGTTAAAAACGGATACGAATAACGGACCTCTCATTTTCACGCACCATGCAACCAATGTAAACATCATTCCAGAAGCCAAAACTCCCTATATATATACATTAACCACAAAAATATTTCTATTATATATATATATATATAACAAGTAGTGACTATAGTGTCGCAAATCTTGTAGCCATTTAAGAATTCCATTGCACAACAAATTTATGGAATTTATATATAGTTAATTATAAGGAGTAAATTAATATTACCGAGAAAGCAACAGTGAGGAGTCTAATGTTCCATCCTAGCCTCCATTGGCTCCAATCTCTCACCATGCAAAGGGAAAATACTATGCTTTGAATTGATCCCATTGTAATCATTAGGGCCGTGCTGGAGTAGGGACAAGGATATCGTTCAATCATCTTTGCCTGTCCCGTCCCACACACATATATAACACCAAAATAATATGAATAATTGCTCAATTACTTGTATAGTTCTACTAAATTAATTACTCTCTTATGTCGTCCCATAAAAAATGTCACAGTTAATTTTAATTTTCACCTTATAATGTTAATCCATATTTCAAAACTTGACATGCATTGTTACATAGTAGCATGCAATTAATATATATAGATGCGTAAAGACAATTTCAATGTGAAAAAAAGGCTTTTGACTAGCTAGAGCATATTGTATTCCAAGTTTTTATGTCCAAATTTTTCATTAATCTTTTCAATTTATTTTAGAATTAAAATTAATATTGAGATTTATACTCAATTTAGGCAAAGCATTAGTTACATTTCTTAATATATGTGAAAATATTAATTTTTTTCCAAGGGAGGTTTTTAATTAAGTACCTGAAGAATGAGCCAGAGTGCATAACAAACACAGCTGCCAACTGCCAACAAGGCACCCAAAACCCTATTGGGGTGGGTGCCTGCCATGTGTCCAGCATGATTTTGACCGGCTTTGAGAAGGTCAACGTTGGTTTTCCAGATGTTGATATCTGGGCCTCTGTAAAACGTGAGGACCATCGGCCCAACAATACACATTAATGTTCCCAACACCTTTGCTTTTCCTGCTGCTTTACCAAAGCCCAGCTTCTCAAGCCTACATGTATTGTATTAAGTATATACAAGACCCAAAATGAATGTCACTCTTTTGAAAAACATGCATGTAATTTAAATTGAACTTTAATAATGAAGAGACTCATGTTGGGATGCAAATATACTATAAAAGATAAATAAACTGGGTTTATCATTTTATAGAGATATATATATGGTGTCTGAGTTTGACTTTTAGTCTAAAAAATAAGGCATACTAGAGATCTAGAAATATATATATATATATATATGGATATGCAGGTACCTGAAGCTGATGGCCAAGACAAAGGTAATGGCAGGAATGAGATTGGTGGTGGCTGAAGCAAATGTTGCAGAGGTTAAAGCCAAGCACTGCAAATACAGATTTTGCGCCAGAGATCCTCTGAAATATATATAATTTTTGAATTGGAATAGAATATTCTAATTAATGGAAGAAAAAAACACTCCTTTTGTGATTGAACTTCCTAATAGATAGGTCTCCAGTATTAGTTAAGCTTAGATAAGTATTTCTAATTTAGATAGTTAGAATTTATCATTTGTACTACTACAGTAGCTATATACTATACTATGTACTGGGAACTCACTTGAGATAATAAAATCATTTGGTGATGTAAGTGATTTAAGTTAGTATTAGCACACACAGGCTTAACATCCTACATGTTACACGTCATTTAATTAAAACTGATAATGTGTTTGTTGTGTTTGACTCAAAATTACTCAAAACCCTATTTTGGAAAAAATAAATATTAAAAAGAAAAAAAACTTACCCTAATAACCCACAAAGAAATGCTTGGAGAAGCACCATCCATGTCAGCTGTGGCCTTTTGTTCCTAGATTTATATAACAACACAAGAATAATAAAAATCTCAAACATTAATCACAAAATTAATAAATACTGATCAGAAAACGTTTCTTGATCGATTAAGAAAAAACTTAAAATAATTAATTGCTAATAATTTCTGTAAGTAGACACAATCGATCAGTAAATCAAACCAGAAGAGAGAGACATGCATATATATATATATATAGGTACAAACCATTCAACAAGGAGTGCAACCGGAACAATAAACGCGGCGGCGAAAATGAAGCGATAAGCGACCATAACCCTCAAATCCATACCATCATTTACAGCCAATTTGTACAAAACATTCACACCAGCAAATGCAGTCTGTACCACCACCATTAGTATGGTTGGCTTTAGCCCATGTATCACATTGCACACTTTCCCCATATTCATTTTACCACCCCCCATTTTCCTATATATATCTTTTCAAACCCTAAATGGTTCAGGATTTTTCAAAACCTAGCAACCAAAATATACGTGTTTAAGATTAAAACAAGCAAGAAGATGAAGAATTACGTAAAGTCGTACGTATTCTTCTCCTCGCTTGTTAGGCCAAAGAAAAGGGACAAAAATGAAATAAAATGAAAATGAGGAGGGGTGAATATATAAGGAAAAGAGGGAGAACGAGTCGTTTGGATATGTTCTTCAAGTAGTGAAAAAGAGAGAGAGAGAGTAAATTAAATTTCCAAGAGGGTGATGGTAATATTAATTTGTGATACTACTAATAGATTTGGAGGCGGCTTTGTTATTTCCCCATGCATACGCCAATAAGGCTATATATATATATATATATATATATATATATATATATATATATATGGATTCCATCCACAAAGAATAGGTTGTTAAGGAGTAATTCATTTTTGGCCAGCTATTCACAAAATTGCACTTCGTACTTATACAATTTTTTTTTTTTTAATGTTCATACATAAACATGGTGGCTAAAAAAGGTTCTTTCCAACAATTTAGTTCTTCATTGTAGATGGAATATATATATATATATATATATATATATATATATGCAGGATCTTGTCCGGACTCCCGGACATGTCCTAAAATACGGACCAAATCACACCCAAAACACTGTATTATGTAAAAATTTCAGTTTCATAATTTTATTTTTTATTTTTTTAGTTGTTTCAAAAAAAAAAAAAAAAAGTTCAGTATTTTATAGAAAGTCAGGATCCCGGACCGGATCCGGACTCATATATATATATATATATATATATATATATATATATAAAAGAACTCCACAGCTATGTGTAAGAACTCCACAGCTATGTGTATGGGCCACTAGCCCTTAAACGTGGAAGGTTAGGCCCGTGATACGTGTAACATTTACAAAATTTTCATCTGCCAATTCTATGACCACTGCTCAGTATTTGCATTGATAGCTCTTTAAATTCAAAATTAAAATTGGCATGAATTTATTAAAATATTAAAAATTATATTTCAATTAAGGATTCTGAATAAATGTTTAGACAATAAATACTTTTAAAGACATTCCTCCGTTTCTTTTTAATTTACATTTTAGAAAGTAAAATGTCTTCCTGTTTATTTGTTATTTATAGATTTCAAACGGGTATTAATTACTTAATTTTTTTCTACATGATTAAATATTAATTTATTTTTATTTTATTTTTTTAATAAATTTTAGAAGGGTAATATTGATATTTTATAATCATTTTAGTCAATTAAATAATTAAAACAATAATTTTTTTTTATATTTTCTTTTAAAATATTAATTAAAAATGAACGTAGAGAGTATTTAAAATCAAACAACTGTAAAGTTTTAATTCATAATTTATTCAATTATTAAGCACAAAAATTTTAAGTATTTCGTTAAACATAAATTAAAATTATAATAATAAATACTAAACAATACACATACTTTGTATGGACATTGAGTTTTTTTATATATAAAAAAACTAAACATGTCAACATATAAAAAAAAAATTAAAATAAAATCAAACAACAACAAAAATAAAGGGTTAATTGACTTTTTGGTCACAGTATTAGGTGTCGATTTTTATTGTGTTTAACGAATCTTTTTTTGTTACAAACGCATTACTATACTCGATGTTCGGGGTGCTGATTTTATTAAAAAATATTACAAGATATGAAGAAAAAGTAGCCTCATTGTGTTTTAATACAAATATTCATGAAGGTCTGGTAGGAACCAAAGAGCTCGGACCTATATGATCGAAGGTATATAGGAGGTCGTTAGCCTTCAACAATGTTAAAGTGGAGTTTTGCCATCCATTAAAAAAGTCGAAACAGAGCCCATTAAGCGGAAATCGATAGAGATTGGGGAGGTTGGGGTCGGGTCCTCGCGTCCTTTGGGTGAGGCTCGAGGCCAGTATGACTTTCAACATAATATGTTTTATGAACTAATAACGCCCAATTATTGTCAACATGATACTTCTTTGTAGAGTAAAATTCAAGTGGGGTTGGGCCTGTCATGGAGATATCAAAACTTTAACCGGTGAGATATAATAAAGAATGGAATTGAGCAACATAAAGTTACATACTGAGTCACGCTACGCATGCATGGATGGGAGTGATAAGGGCGACGTGGTTAAGGGCCCTAACCCTAATCATATGTCAACAAGATAAATACTGAATGCCAAGGTTACAATTAAGAGGTAATACATCTAGTCTAATAAACGAATAACGCTATAAAAGATTCTGCTTTATATAAAAGCACTAAATACTTAAGCCTCCATTGTTAAATTTATTATAATAGAAGTATGATTTCTATATTACGCGCGATTGACCAAATCTCCTTTAGCGGGAAGCTGCGAAATTTCCTTTATATAATTATCTCAATTATTGATTTATCATATATAATCATAGCTGCAGACTTATTCTCACACCGTAATCTAATAAAACAAAATTTATCACATTTAACATGCCGCATGATTAAATTACGTGCATATAAAGCGTCGTTTTTCAATTCGACAATAATTTCATTATCGGGTGATACAACTATAACGTTATATCAAGTTCACTCCATAATATTCAAAAAAATATTCGAGAAATTTAAATCTTTATTCATAAAATTTGGGGTCTCAAACATTATAAGCTAATTTAAATCTATAAATTTTCAAAATCATATTTAATTTGAAATCTTTAAACACCAAACCAAATAACAAAATGTTTCAATAAAATCGTTGATTATTCAAAAATTGGTATAATAGAAAATATTTCACTCATTTTGAAATGATCAAAGATCAAGTAGCTTTCGTCGTCATAAATCGATACAGAGGTATTTCGTAATTTCGACTTGGTCCACAATGATTCATTTTTCTTAAAACTTAACTATCTTCTGATAATATTATGGAGTATTAAAATAATTAGTTTAACTTTATTTTTTTTCTTTTCTTCTAGGTGAGCATTTTATTTCATTTCTACAATGCGTTACGAACTACATGATCACGTCATTAAGGCGTTAATTAAAGACTTCGAAAAAACTTACAAAATGGTTATTACGTACTTATGATTCCTTCGAAAAAAATGACGTACTTATGATTCTTTTGAAAAAGTGAGGGGAAGTGCTAATTAGTAGACTAACGATTGATAAGTGTTAATGACATGGCAGATGACGTAGATTGGGTTAATTGATGTTTTGATTATTGTATTAGGGGTCGATTTTCATTTTACTTATTGTAACTTTATTTTGTTACATTTTTGTCGTTATCGAAGTACCAAAATTAATGATTTTATTAAAAAATATTACAACATACGAAGAGAAAGTACATTATAGCTACTTTAAATCTATAAATTTCCAACATCATATTTAAAGGCTGTGAAATTAAAGAAGGAGATGATTTACGGCAAAATCAGTGACCTAGCTAGTTACTAGGGAGAGTGCTTAATTGATGAAAACTTATGCATTAAAATAAAAAAAAGACAGATACAAGGCTTACTATATATTTATATCAATCTATATATATATAAATATATATATATATATATATATATATATATATATAGTATATAATATATACACACACATGAAAGTAAACAAAAATAATGAAATTTTCTAAAATTAATGACATTTATACCATGTCATTTAATATATTGATAAATATATATCAACTCATCATATATATCACGACTCTACACACTACAAATAAACTCACTTACTTCTAATTATACATAAATCGTAATGTTTAGGAAAAAATAGTGATATTTGTAGATTATCATTTACATAAATGACATATATATGCCAACAGCTAACTAATCATATGTATCCCAACTCCACAAATATAATTAAGGCATTTGCTTCCCAAATTAAATACAAATATTAAAATTTTCTAAAATTAATATTTCAATTTATATATACTTATATGAATTGTGATAGATATATGCCAACTGTCCCAACTCAACATATGTATCACTTTGGACAAATATAAAGTCATTTTTTTCAAACTAAATATAAATAATAAAAATATAAATAATAACTCAAAATATATTACGACTCTACAAATATAAGATAATTATTATTCAAGCTAAATAATGGAATTTGTTAGAATTTTAAATTAAATAATGGAGATATTTTATAAAATAAAATAAAATGACGCATGAGTATAATGAGATTAATTCATGGGTTTGGTTTCAAATAATTTTTATGAAATTATAAGTAGAAAATACTCGGTGTTTGGTAACTGTTCTGTTATAAATCTACCTTGCATTTCTCCACAAGTCTTATCCTTTCCGCATAACTGTTTGTCCATTGATTTGTACAAATAGCTAGCACTATTATGCATCACTTTTCATGAATTAATTATTAGTCTCTGTGTATAAACGCGTTGCGTGTTATAAATAAAATTTTCATATTTTGTAATTTTTGCACATAGCATGATAATTATTATTATCAGTAATCTGTAACGTTTTCAAGTTATAAAAAAAATAAAATGTATTTATGTAATATTTTTATTTAATTTTTTTCAAAATTATTATATTTGAGATAATTTTCAAGAAAAAATGCGGATAAAGTTTGTATGATTATTATATGAGAAATATATATACCAATATATATATATATATATATAACACCTCTCAAAAAGTAATAATTACTTAATTAAAAAAGGACAGAAACCCATTTGCAAAGGAGTATCATTTAGTCTTATCATTTGTGCACCAATTTATGCAGATAGCCTTTTTCTGCGTCATTTTTTTCATGAGTTCTATTGTGTGGACATATATAGCAATAATGAGTTAATTATAACTATAATTAATTAGCTGGATTGATCATTTTTGACTACTTCTGTTTTCTTCTCCTCAATATCTTTGGAGACCTCTTCAAATGGTGTCGTCGCAGCGGCAACCGGAAGCTCGTCAGGCTTGGGCTTTTCCACATTTACAGGCTCCGATGGAACCGCTTCTGTTTGGGTGGTCTTCTCATCGTTAATCGACTCTTTTGGTGTTTCATTCTGCATGCCATGCATGCATTAAATATATATATATATATATACATATTGATTCTCTGATCAACCAAACAAGCCCTAAGCATGAATGAGTGATTTGTACTCATTCTATATCGATCTTCAAGAACCCTAAGCATAGTTAATTTATGTCCTGCTAGATATTTTGATTATTATAAACATTTTTTATTAAAAAAATGTCCAAACCTTTACCAATTTGTTGTTCCTATATAGTTATTTTAAAAATATAGTGACCTCGACTTAACGTTTTCAAAAAATGACATAAATTATTATTTATCATTTTGAATTCTCCTGGACTAAACGTATTTTCAACCTCAAAAAATGATATAAATTTATTTAATTTTTATTTATTAAAATATCTTGAATATATATATTATAAATATGGAAAGAGAATTAAAATCTAAAAAATTTTTAACTACGGATATAATAGGAAAAAATGTGTAAATATTTGGTTATTTAACAATTTTTGTGCTAAATTTTGAATTTAAAATTATTTTAAATTTACTTTAAAAATTTGCAATAATTTTATAATTTAAAACAGAAGAAGTATTAAAGAAATTATGTTGAATGTCAAGGATCGAAGAGATTGGGCCTTGTCTCCCTCTTCAACAACCTTTTTATCTACCTCATTAATTTTTCCGTTATTTTTTTCTCCATCTACCGTCGCCTCTTTGTGGTCGACGGTTTCCTCCTTTTGCGGCTCCAGTGCCGGAGCCGCATTTTGGTCCCTCATGCCCGTAGGTACACTAGCACAAGCTCCCATTTTTTAATATATATATATATATATATATATATATTTCTCTCTAGCAATGAAATCTCTCTTTGTTTCTTTTGTTTGAACTGATTTATGTAGAGAATTTGTTGTCATAATAGGCCACCTTTTAAACATTTCAAGGTTCCGATATTCTATCTATGGTATAGAAAAAAATAAGGAAATAAATGCATGCAATGACTGGCAGTGATTAATTTGTAGCCTGTTTTTGTACAAAATAATTAATTAATTCGACTTAATTTGTATTTAAATTTAACAGCTGCAACATCATCAATCACAGGCTAGCTGTAATTTTTATGTACCAACTACCAACCATTGTATAAGCCAAATAATAATAATAATTAATTAATTATAATAATCTAATTTTTATTTAAACTGAATAGGTACAATGCTACTGGTACTGGCCTATTGCCAAAAGAATCTAAACCTTTACAAACTCACCTACAGGCACAGCCGCACAGGCAACAAGCAAGCAAGCTATATAAAGAACCAACTATGTAATGGTAAGTAGGCACAAGAACTTGGGATACCTTATACTCCATCTGTATGTTCCACAAAAAAAAAAGTAGTCCCATTTGCATCCACAAAACGGGACTAAATCTGCAAAATATGGGTCTATTCGGTAAATTTACCATCTAAAAACATGCACCCGCACATCCTTGAGTGTATGTATACATATGCATCTCCAGCAAAACTAAAACTCAACATTTGCCGAGTTTTACTAGCTAAACATGGGGTCTAAACATGTATAAAGATTCTCCTTTGAGCCTTGTCAAGGATCATAATCATAATGCACAAACAACCAAACTAAGATGTCAATATATCAGGGGAAACACTTGTAATGTTTTATATCAAATTTAAGCCATTAGAGCATAAGCCTAACAATGTATATCTATCATGCTTTAACAACCATACCCATAATAATTTAAGCCATTAGAGCATAAGCTTAACAATGTATATCATGCTTAATTAACAACCATAACCAAAATAACGTCTCCACCGTCACATTTAATCTACTTCAGATGAAAGAGAAAAGGGGAAAGCATAAATTAACTGAAAACAACAATCAAGTTGTGCCATGATGCCATTACCTAGGTTTAGCTAGATAATGTTTGACACAAGATGTCTCTTATTAAGGAAGAAGCACAAAACCATAAAGAGGATAACAGCCCATAAAGACTTCATTTGGTTGAAACCAAACCCATTTCTCGGCGTTTAAGTTCTGCTTCCAAACGCACATTCTCAAGCTTCAGACGCTCATTTTCCAGCCTCATCTTGTCCAGCTTCATATCGTCCTTCCTGTTACGTTTCTGCCACGCAAGTTTACTCTTCTCAAACTCCAGCGTCTGTACTTGAATATCTAATCTCTGCTCTTGCAACTGCAACATTCGAGACAGTATCCACCGATTTGCGCTGGCTCGATCATTAGGTGGACGAGGATCCCCCAACTTCATGTTTGAGGCATAAGCACTGGCACGATCATTAGGTGGACGAGGACCCCCTGACTTCATGTTTGAGGCATCATCAAAACTCCCAACTTCATAATCTTGCAATCTTTTCTGCCTCTTCGCTCTAAATTCATCGTTACTTTCTGTATCTTCATCTACCTCCACAGATTTGTTCCGGTTGTAGAACCTATCCTCGTGAGGTGAAAAACAGTACTTTTCTTTAAGAGCCACCTGCAATGAGCGACGAAGAGCCCAATCATGAGGAAGAAATAAACGATTCCCATTGTGGTATGAGCACATTTCTTGATAAAACAATTGTTTGCAAGATAAAATCTTCAAAACTTCCTCTTTTGCTCTGAGCGGCAGGTCCAACTTTTCCAAATGTTTTGGGTGCTCAACAACATTGCAACAAGTGCCTCTTCCAAGTATATCATTCAGTCTCCTATACTTTTTGTTCAGATCATTGAATTTATACTCGCATTGCTGAGGTGACACCACGAATCCTCTCTCAACCATGACCTTCGAAATAGCCCTCCATTTACCTCTCTTTGACAGATCCGAAAAATTTGTTCTTCCATCACCATTAAGATCAGAGGAACTACCCTCTGCTGCATAAGAAACAGCAGTTAACAAAAGCTTCCCCATCTCGTTTGTCCATTTCACACGCTTCCAGGGAGAATCATTTTCCTCTCTGCCACCTTCATTTTGCCCGTTAAAACCTTCTTCTGAAACATTTTCGCTGCCATCACCACCAGCAGAATCCTTCAACCCCTCAACCTCCTTGTTAAGATCAAAACGCGTTGCTGGTTGGTGAGATTGTGACATGTTCTGACCCCCCAAATCAAAGATATCTGGAATTTGCCGTGGCTGGATCATAGAACTCTGGTGTGGATGTGGGTCCTGTTGATGATTAAATTGCATTGTTCCTTGCATGTCTAGAGAAGGATACACATCCTCTGGCTTCAAACTAACATTTGCTGATGAGTTTCCCTCCATTGTTAGCTATCTAAGCAAAAAATCCAGAGGAAATTTCTCACCAAAATTTAAATTCCACCAATTATGTTTCTTTCAACTACATGAAATAATAACCTACTTGAAGTTACTTCACACATTTAATAGAGAAGAACAACAAATAAAATAACAGAAACATTCAACAAGAATATTTCTCTTGCAAAAATCATAAAGGTAGAAAAATAAGCCGTTAAATACTCCCTCAATTCCACAAAAGAGTCCAATTTGCAAAATTTGCAAATATTAAGGATGTATTTTTATTGCATGTTTACCCTTTAAATATTAAGATTTTGGTTTAGCAATGGTAGCATTAAAAAGAAATTACGATGATAAACATGAGGGCAATGTGTCATTTTATAATACTATCAATAAAAAGAGGACTTTTTTGTAGAACAACATATTTTTACAATTGAGAATCTTTTTATGGAACCGAGGGAGTAGGAAATAGTAAAGTAATCATTTTAATGTGTTTTCCTCATAAGCATCAAATTGATAGATCTGGTCCTATAGAGTATATCTGTGCATATTATGTACATAAAGATCAGATCAGGAGGTTTAGATTGTTAGAATAAAAAAAATCTGAATTGATTGATCACAATACACCAGATAAATGCACGTTCTCGCAAAAAAAGGATAGCCATTAAGAAACCAAAGATTACCTCAAGTCTTCAAGCCAATCTCCAGAGCGAATCAAGACCTAATTTCTCGAGTGCAGAAAAATGACCAGAAATGTCTTCTTTTCCATATGGAAGGTGAAAGGAAAGTAGCGATATATATTGGGAGAGCTCCTAACCTAACAGAGTTCATGGGTCTAAAAATGCATCCACGTGGCTGGACTAGACTGATAACCACAGCCAGGTTCTTCAATTTAGCTCACTTATGAGTTATGATTTGGTTTCGTTTTGTTATTTTCACCACTATTTTATAATTTCTAGTAAATGCTGAACTTTAATTTCAATAGGGGAATCGTTTAGGATATAAATGCTCGAAGAAGGTCAAAGATGATAAGATTAATAGGAAGTTGAAATATGGTTGTCATTTAATGTTACCTACACACTACCTCGAGTGCTCCGGAAACAGACATGTTTTTTTGTCATACTAAGATATTTGGCAATCTTAGAATATGCAAAGATAAGATCAAATTTTCATTCTAGTGATGAATAAGAGGAATTTTCTCAATTGCTCGAGGCTTGAGGCACCAAAGTTGTAAAACCAAATTTATGAATACGTTATACGTGTTTACAATGGAAAGCTGCGCCTTTAACCTGATTACTGAAAGGGCATGGATGAGTTATGCTATGTCACATCTAATATCTAAAGAATACCACTAAATGCAAAGCTACAACAAACTTATGGAGTGAAAGATGTAAATATCTATGTTAGGAAGGCTTTTTATATTCCAATTTTTGACAATCACCGTTCGCTTTTCTTTTCTTTTTTTTTTTCCTTTGGAGAACATCATAACAAATTTAGAATCTTTTCCGAGTTATAGAAAGATGAGAGAGAGAGAACATTGACGTAAATCTGTTTGATTAATTACTTTAAAAATTAATACATATCATATGGTTCCTTTTTTCCCTTTTTGGTTTCACAAGTTACTAAAATAGACGCTGTTCTCAAAATATTTCTGTATTCAAAAAGATGTCTTGCGGCACACAATATGCCAGTTCATAAAGCATAATAGAGAGAGAGTTAATGCATTGAACATAAATCACTATAGTTACATCCTTAATAGACCTTTAAATCTTAAGGATGGTTTGATAGATACTATCAATGTTCTAAAAGGCGCTAGGCCGAGGGGGGCCACGCCTAGGGGCCTTTTTCCGGGATTTTTTTTTGGTAAAATATTTTAATATTTATCCAAACAAAACAATAATATAAAGTAAAATAATCTATATTAAATGCCTTTGCTTAAAGTTCAAACACATATCCATAGCTAATGTCAAAGTTCAAACACAAACACAATTGTTCAAAGTTCAAAATATTTTTCGTATTAGTTTTATTCATAAACAAGATTGCTATTAAATAATAAATTTAAAATTTCAAAATTTAATTCAATATTAAAACTTAAGAAACTAAACATATAAATTTAAGAATTATATTTAAGAATTATATTGAATTAAACTAAATATTACAAATGTATCATCATTTATATAATTTGAAATTGGTACAAGTTTAAAAATTACAACTATAATAAAATTATCTATTTTGAAAGTGATTTGATATGATATAAATGTATTATGCAGGTAAATTATTATTAAAATAAATATAGTAAAATAATAAAAAAACTCTCTATAGACCCTACCTAGGCCCCGCCTTATTTTCTCCTTGAATAGACCTTTAAATCTTAAGGATGGTTTGATAGATACTATAGTTTAGAAGTGCTAGTAAGTCTACCCCAACAGCCTGTACCAAGGAAACATATAAATCTAAGCCAAATTTTTCTATAAAAAAAACTATATACAAATGGTTTAGCAAAGGACAAATCCATAACTAAAATTTGGATTAAAGGACACCTTGTCAAATGAACAAATCCCTAAATAAGATAATTATGTGGAGAATTGCAGAAAGGACATCTAGCAAGAAACCGAACAACAAGCAATGGTGCATTCAATATTAAAAGAGAATGCCAAGATAACTTAGAAAACAATACTCCCACAATAATTAAACAAAACTTGAGGTTGTACAGTTTATCACATGAAAATGGTGCAAAAATTTTAACCTAGATAGCCAATGCATTTGAAGATACCAGCATACTATATTTACTTGATTTCTGATGTACATAAGAGTTTACTGAAAAGAGATAATTAAGTTTTTGAAGAATTAACCTGGCATAAATGGCGGCACAATGCACAAACAGCACATTTCATTTCCCTGTTCTTGAGTTCTAATGCTAACCGCTCATTCTCATACCTCATCTTATCACGCTCCAGTCTTCTTGCTGGCTAGACCTCAACGACTTAAACCGCTGCTTGTCCAACTCCAGCATCTAAGCCTGAATGGTAATTTCTGTTCTTCCAAGTAAAGTGAATGAGATATCCTCCATTTATCCAGTAACAGATCAGCCTCACCAGAAACATAATTCCTGTTGGTAAGACAATAGGTTGATGAGAATCCAATTTAGTCATAGTTCAAAATGTTCGCAGAGCTACCAAAGCACACAAAAGCTCAAAACTTTGTGTTCTTCCTCTTGTTTTTTCCTTGCAGAGACCCCACCTAACACAAAAGTTCCCCCTGGTCCTCTTCAATTTTGTAATTTTGATCACTGTAAACACCTTCATTTTCTTCAACAAGATCATCAGGTTCATAAGACCTGACCTTTTGTGGCTCAAAATCGTCTTTACATCTACGAGACAACTGCAATGACTGTTGAAGATCCCAATCGCGAGAAATATACAACTGGTTCCCAATGTGATATGAGCATGTTTCCTGATAAAATAATTGTTCATAATTATCCTCACATAACCTTTCTCAGCTATAACCTTAAATGTAGCCTTCCAATTGCCTTTCTTGTGCAAAATTACCAAATTTCTTGTTCCATCACCACTACTATAACCCAATAAAGCATCTTTTCCCATGTATGAAACAAAAGTACACGGAGTCCTTTCTAACGGCTCCTACCTTTACTACACCCGTTTTCACTTTCATCCACAAAATTGGATCCATCCATCGTCATCACTACAAAAATTCTTCAATTTCTCATCTGCATTATTATCGTCAAGAATAGAAACTAACTGGTCAGATCCTTGAATTTTCTTGATCTTACAAGGGAAAATAAAAAAGTTGTGAACTTGTTGGGTTTAACCATTACACTACTCTAGTAAGGCAAGGCCGCAAGGGGATCTGCTAGCTACTAGCTTGCATAGATTCTTGCAAGTCTAAAACCCACATCAAACTACTGTATCATGATTTCAAATTTTCAATTCCAAGAAAAGTAGAATTTTTTCCACAAAAGAAAAAAGCACTTTAATCCAACAATATTTTTCTTTCAGCTCTTGGATTTACTCTAGGCACACAAACCAAGTATTATTTTTCTGGGTTGAATTTGTATGCAAAAACTAGAAATGGTATAAGATTGTTTATACCAAAATCGGCTACGAACCCAAAAAAGAAATTACAGTAACATGGCTAAAATGGTGGTGATTTTGGGATATTAAGATTATTATGTACGAGTTGTAGGAGACAGAACAGAGAGGAGAGAGAATTACCCACAAATCCAGGGGAAGCAATTGTTCCACCATTTTACCGCAATCATTTTCTTCTCTTCAGCTGAGTTTTTGTCTGTGTTTGGTTTGGAGAGAGAAGCAAGCAGAAGAGAGGGGACGGGGAAAGTATATTTTGAAGGGAAGGAAAGAGTGATTTACAAGATCCGGCCCCCGAATAGAAGGGAAAACAGAAAAAAAAAGTTTCCTTTTTTTTTCAGTTTTTTCTTTTTGTACTTTATTTGGTCAATTCAACTAAGAAGAGAAATGAGGAGAGGGGAGGGGAGGGGGGGAGTTGTTTAATTTTTTTAAAATTTTTTCTATACAATTAATATAGAATATTCTCAAACTTGGGGTCATACATTATAAAATTTTGGGTTCTTATATATGCATAACAGAAATCAATAAATTTACGTTTAATAAATAAAATAATTATATAATCATAATATTAGATGGATAAATACTACATAATGCCCATCTTTTTCTTTTCTTTTTTGGTTCACCTATGAGTTGTTTATATTAGGCTTTTCAAAAGCTCATCTCGACTCGAACTTGTTAATTATGTGAAAGGGTTGAGTTTGAGCCAATTTTTATGCTCTGTTGCAAAATAGTAGGGTCTTCTTCTTCTTCTCTTAATGCGCCAAATTTGTAGCCATTTTTACACAATTAGTTAAACTTTCTAGTAATTTGTCATTATTCAAATTTCAACAGGAGCAACTAAATTGCACATTAGCACACACGAACCAGTGGAGCATAAGAAAGAAAGGCAGTACCAATGCTAAAAGCACTACCATAATGAGAAGAGGAAAGATCATTCACAGAGAAATGTTTAGTTGCAACATATATAATATATCATTCACTAATCAGCTACCAGCAGCAGCAGCATAGAGTGCCTTAATTTCCTCCACATCGTCGTAACTTCCAAGAAAAAT
Source organism: Panax quinquefolius (assembly GCA_020205615.1). Classification (NCBI taxonomy): domain Eukaryota; kingdom Viridiplantae; phylum Streptophyta; class Magnoliopsida; order Apiales; family Araliaceae; genus Panax; species Panax quinquefolius. The sequence continues at coordinate 103,744,486 of CM035165.1, forward strand.
CGACAGCGCTCGTGTATCTTCTTGGGTACCAACTCAAGTGCCTGCAAAGCCAACCATGCCACTTCTACTCTCAACTGAAATTTAAATTAGAAACAAAATGGACGTAAATCCATTTTTCATTTGACATTTGCCAAATTTAGTTTTGTTTTCCTTTGTTTGGTAAGAAATTGATGAAATATATGAAATGAAAATTAGAGGGGGCGTAGGATCAAATACTCGTTGCTTGCCAGTAAAAGCTTGACCTCCTGCTTGCTCCATCAAGTATGCCATTGGAAAGACCTCATAGAGGACACTGTACAGATAACTCGAGCTTTGTTAGGCACAATGTCACGTGCTTAACAGGAAATGTGAATTATCATTATATAAGGAACGATCGATACTTTAATATGGCATTTGTGTGTGTGTGTGTGTGTCTGTGAGTAACTTGGAATGAGACACACCGCAGCTTTCCATTTGGGCTTTTCTTGTCAGCAGGGTATAGAAAAATACCACCATAAAGTAATGTGCGATGAACATCTGCTACCATGCTGCATAAAGTGAATAAGTTGTTGAAAACTTTATTTACTTCTGTTAAAAAAAGAAAAATGTTAAAGGGCGTCTCAAAATCCTCAGCTAGTTTACAAATTTTATCAAACAAGAAATATGTTAAATTTTGTGTGGCCTTGAAAATAAATGTACCTTCCGATGTATCTTAGGGACTTTGGCGGAGAACCATACTTAGGGAATTTGCATTTTTCAACGTATCTGAAAGTCATAAGAGTACAGGGAAGCTTATTAGAGGTTTATGGAGCTAACAGCAAAGGTCTAAATTACCTAATTGAGTTATACATACTTTGCAGTTGGCTCATCCCAATTTTTGGTGTTTCCTTCATTTATTGAATATATCTTTCCGTTCTTTGGAATCTGTTCATATGGGAATGTAACAGAACTATAACGATCGCGCTATGGTTACACAGAGATTATAGATCAAAGATGAAAGATGAAGAAGGAAATCTAGTTTTCTATCTTGAAATTTTAACTAGACTTTGATGCATCAAAAGGTAGATAAGGAAGATACTTGGAAATGGTCTTCTCTCTTATTTTCAAACCAGCAATTCATAATCATCAGGAATAAAAAGAATCATAGTGGTTACAGAATAATCAAATATAGAGGACGTCATGTTCTACTACAATCTAGCAAAAAGTCTGTACCTTGATATCTGGATGTGTTAGTATGAACTCCCCAAGAGAAGGATCAAGCGTGAAACCATTTACACCATTTCCTGTGCTAAGTACTAGCTGCAACCATCATCAAATTCCAAAATAAATAATTGATCTTATTTCTTACTGTGCCTGAGGCTGAATTTCCAAGATATAAGCTCAAAAAGCATCTAGGCGACCAGCAAACAACTGTTAAATTGGGATGCAGAGGAGTCCTATTATGTATTCAAACACTTGCACAAACAAAATGAATTTAAATAATAATAAAAAGACATGTCAAAGTTTATCAAGTTACTCCATATCGATGACATGACATTGTCATCTATGTAATCTATTACATTATGGCAGTATATTCAAACTAAGGTAAAAGTTGGTGAAAACTACCATGCAAGAGCTTCCATACATGCAGTAGCCCGCTGCCAACATATTCTTCCCAGGTAGTAATACATCATCTAAAGTTGGTTTATCCTTATATTTCACCATATAAACCCCGAAAATCTATAGCCAACATTATTAGTATAATGCAAGATTTGACTAGTATCAACTCATAATTACACGGTATGAGATCTTAAACTGAATAATAATATGGGATGAGTAATCCTACTGTTCCGACCGACACACCACAGTCAATGTTTGAGGATCCATCTAAAGGATCAAAAACAACACAATATCTGCAAACTCGGTAAAATTGAAGAACACGCATTAGAAAAAATGTTGACACATTAAGAAACACAAGAGGAGAGAAAATCAGCCAAAACCTTCCATGCATAGATGGCTCTACAAAGGTAGCTTCTTCATCCTCTTCCGAGACAAGAATGCACTAGAAAAAATAAATTTTCTTTAAAAGTTGATATTTCATTAAGGTGCTTCGTAGTAGTTGACTGAAGTAACTGTTGACAAATTACTACAAATTTATTGCATTTACAAGTTATATGAAGTATAAAAGAACTTGTGGAAAATGCTTACTGTACGTCCACTGCTGACTAGGGCCTTCACAAAAACTTCATTGGAGAGTACATCTAGTTTCTTTTGTTCTTCACCCTGAAAATGAAACTACATAATCACGTTAAAAAATGTATTAACATATAAAACTTAAAGAAAAAGTAGAGAAGGGAAATGTACAAATTATGAAAATTTTCACTGATTTAAGAGAGAACAGACCTGAACATTTGTCTCTCCTGCAAGTCCAATGAGTTTTGCTAGACCTGCCTGAGAAGCCAATCGTTTATGGGTGTAAATATCCAGAAAAAAATCATCAAAACTTGTTTCCATAAACTGAAATTCATATAGAAAGACAAAAGACCTTGTTAACAGCCGTGCAGACAAATTTGCAGCCAAGAACTATGTGATATAGCAACAGGGTAAAATCACCACGAGCCTCAGGGTACTTAGACTGCTCGTTAAGAACGTGGCGAGTGACTGTCATTAAATCTGTCCTCTGTGCTTCGGCTGCATGATCCATCATCGCCTATCAATATTGGGTGACAACCTCGAAGCCCTCAATCTTTTCAGTATGAATTCCAATGCACTTATACTAGATATATATACAGTGGTGGTCAGTGCATTAAAGAAAGAGAATGAAAAGGGAATATGGGACCTTATTAAGGCATGGGATTCTAAGGTTCACAGAAAAGGATATATTCCACATCTCCTCAAGACAACTTGTAGAGAAATCTGCTAAGGAAGGAGATAGAGAGAACTAAAATTTGAACAAGGCATATTGCCACAAGCATATCTTATAAAGCTTTTGTATGGCAGTATTTGCCATACGTATACTCAAAAGAATAAAAACAATGCTTTCTTCAACTGTCTATGCATATACAGTCCATATGTCTCTTGATAGAATCCTTGTAAAAGTGCCATTGAAATTGTTGAGGCTTATTGTACTTTATACTCTTCCTGTTTCCTGTTTACTACTTATTTTTCTATACTGAAATATCCAAGTTTTTAAAATTGCAGGGACATTTGTCTTGGGCGAGAGAGGTTGTTTCAATTCAATTCAATATTTTCTGGCAGAAATTTTCCATGTTTCCTAAAATTCAATAACAGAAATGAATTTCTCGGGATCCATTGTATGATATAATAAAAATTCCTAGAAAGGAATGAAATAATAATTTGGACCACTGATTAAGATTGGTCATCTTCCGAAGTGACAGTAATTGTTCAAAATCCACCCAGTTACAGGTAGAAAAAGACAACTTCATTTGCACTATCTGAGAAAGTAACCACAAAACACAAATTTAGCAAGATGCCCAAAAGCTTCCTTCTCAAATAGCACATTTTCAAGCTTCCTTCTCAATCAAGGGCATTATGACATCCACGTATCAACCAAATTAGGCAATAGAATTCATGAATTTACATATGCACATGAAAAGCACTAGAACATATCCAAATGCTCTGATAGGTCGATAAGATATTGTACCAGTACCACCACTATAGATGCTCGCAAGAGGGTAATATTACCCGCAAGTGACACCATAACAATCAGTATATACCACAAACATCCATCATCTTTGCATAGGAACCCAATGAAGAAAAAAAATATAAAGGCTAATGGTCTAATTAAGCAAGGTAGCCAACATCTGCAGAATTGTTAAACCACATCATACTGGAGAGAAATGTTCACAAGCACAAATTTCATTCTGATTATTTATCAAACAAACTGGGTCTGATATCAAATTACTAGTACAATATATTTCAACAAGAACAACCCAAAATGCAGGGAAGAAAAGGTGGAGAAGGGGGAGAAGAAAGAGAATAAAACAACCTTTCTCTCCAAAAATAGAAGACCCAAAACTGCCATTCCCGATTAATAACAAACTGACTAACAAGCAACCAGGATACTACCTAAAATCCAATTCCATCCTTCATCACCAGTGGTGGCTCAACTCCTAAGAGTCTAAGACCAATCAGAATTCACTTATAACCTCAAGCATTCAATTAGTAATCTCCCTTCTCTGGGGCTAGCCCAAGTTCCAAATTCAACTATGGTAAACTCGCATATGACATAGAGCCCTGGCAAAGAAGACAAGAAGGAAACAGCCAATCTCTTCTTTATCCAGCTTAGAAGCATTTCCGATGAACAATTGATGGACCTGATTCATCATATTCACCCTTGGATATCCACATCTGCCACAATTAAAATAACATAAGCAACGCAACCTAAAGAAATTTGCATTTTTTTCATTAACTAAAGCTGTTTGCATATTAATCAGTTTGTTTATCGATATCCCCATTAGATTAGAGTCTCGATTTTTCTGTAATTTTTCTTTTTCAATGTGAGCAACCAACCAGAAAAAAAATTGTAGTCACACATGCACACACACACACAAAAGACCATTACCTGCTGGAAGGTGCTGAGAGAAGCTAAGATTGATCCTCCAATCCAAACACTGTACTTTCTCTCGGGAGGGGCCACCACTTTGATCTTCATGCTACTAGGAGCAAGGGCAGTAATTTCTTTGCTCATACGATCAGCGATACCAGGGAACATGGTTGATCCACCACTAAGGACAATATTACCATAGAGATCCTTCCTGATGTCAACATCACACTTCATAATGGAGTTGTAGGTAGTTTCATGGATTCCAGCAGATTCCATTCCAATCATTGATGGCTGGAATAGGACTTCTGGGCAGCGGAATCTCTCAGCTCCAATGGTGATCACCTGCCCATCTGGCAACTCATAGTTTTTCTCTACAGCAGAGCTGCTCTTGGCGGTCTCCAATTCTTGCTCATAGTCAAGAGCAACGTAAGCAAGTTTCTCCTTCATATCTCGAACAATTTCCCGTTCAGCAGTTGTAGTGAACATATATCCTCTCTCAGTTAGGATCTTCATTAAGCTATCTGTAAGATCACGACCAGCAAGGTCCAACCGAAGGATTGCATGGGGAAGGGCATAGCCTTCATAAATTGGCACTGTGTGGCTAACACCATCACCAGAATCCAAAACAATACCTTTTCAAACAACCATTATCCAGTTAATATGAAGAATAGACAGATATAAGAAATGTATATGAAGCCCAAATATTCTGTGCTCATATAATTAGAAAACAAAAGTACTGAGATCAATCATGCCCAAATCAACAATTCACCAAGTCATTCCCAAGTTAATTAGTTCGCCATTTATTCTTGGGAATTATTATTTCCTCAAGTGAATTTGTTAGTTACAAGGTCCTTTCTCACGGGTGTGGCACCCACTTACTTTTTCATTAGAGAGTGGATCTTGTGAAACTAACAATTTTACTTATGGAAATAACAAAATATATATATATATATATATATATATATATGATAATATGGTGACCTGTATAAACTCATCCTATAGCTTATAGGCCCTTAAACACCCCCAACCCCACCCAAAAAAGTAAATAAAAGTCCTTCACTTCAAAAATAATGGTAGTACTTAGCAATGAATTTCCTAATTTCACCATTGATGACCCTAAATGAGAAAGAACATTTTGTGACCGTCGTCAATTAGTCATGAACAACTTCATTGAGTTCTGCTGAAAGCTCACTCCTGAATAATCTCAATAGTTACATTGAGAAAATAATTCTAAAAACTGAAACACCATAAAGGACAAACCTGTTGTACGGCCACTAGCGTAAAGAGACAGCACAGCTTGGATAGCAACATACATGGCAGGCACATTGAAGGTCTCAAACATGATTTGGGTCATCTTCTCTCTATTTGCCTTTGGGTTCAGTGGTGCTTCTGTAAGTAATACTGGGTGCTCTTCAGGGGCTACACGCAGCTCATTATAGAAAGTATGATGCCAGATCTTCTCCATGTCATCCCAGTTGCTAACTATTCCATGTTCAATTGGATATTTCAAGGTAAGGATACCTCTTTTTGACTGTGCTTCGTCGCCAACATAGGCATCCTTCTGACCCATTCCAACCATCACACCAGTATGTCGAGGTCGGCCAACAATACTGGGGAACACAGCCCTAGGAGCATCATCCCCGGCAAATCCAGCCTGCATACCAAAATTTAAGGATATAGTTCAAGTAAACATTTGTTTTCTTGAAGCAAATGAGACCTGCTACGGGAGACTTAGGCTTAAACATGTAAATAAAATCATTTTTGTTGTTTAATATACCAATTGAAAGTGGAAGAAAATCTTGAGTGACTACAAAATATAAACATCACTGCACGGACATTTGAATGACTAAAAGAGCATCATTTGGTAAACTCCCAAATTCAAATTTAAACCTGTTCATTGAGAAGAAAAAACAGGCCTGCGGCCTTCAATAGAATAACTTATTCACTAACCTTAACCATTCCAGTTCCATTGTCGCACACAAGGGGTTGAATATCGTCAGCGTCAGCCATTGTGTATAACCTTTCAAGAGGAACAATTAAGTTGAAAATTAGGTATATGGTCCGAATTAACGGGTTAAACATGAACTTATAATAATGAAACAAATTTCTTTTATAACCATAAATGCATATGTATTGCTGGTATACAAACAAATTATAATCGTTCAAAGGTATGACATCAAACTTGTAAAAAGAAAAAAGACAAACATATATCTGAATCATCATTAAAAGAAACATTTATATAGTATGGATCACAACTTTCCGTTCACCAATGCAAAATCCACTAATGTTTTTTGCTGTTAGCTACAAATTCTAATCCGCTTAGCGAAATATCCTCTCGCTAAACCACAAACTAATTTTTTTACTTTCTTGCATCAATTCAAAATCTTTCTTTCCCAACCATCACCATCAATACTACCAAGTAATTCTTCTTCACTGATGGCTATTGAATCAAGCGTCTCGCATTCAAATCTTTCAAAAGCTTCCAAAATCTAAAAATACAATTAAATACAATCAAGCGGAATCCTATTTTTGGAAAGTGGGTTTTTATGATCCTATAAAGAATCAAAGTTATTTAAATGTTCCCGCTATTCTAAGTTTCATATCCGAAGCCAGTTTTCAAGAAACTGCTCGAGTTCCGAAAGCGCCATGGAGAGCAACAAAAGAACGTATAATTCCAATTTGTCATTTTATTGGCATTTCAAAATTACTTTTCCCTTCTCACAAATGTGCTTATTTCTAAATCCTTTCAAACTAACTACATATTAGCGTGAAAATATGTGGAACATACGGATCACAAACAGGTGCAATCAATTTGGGCGGCTAATTATCCCAAACAATGAAACAAGAAAATATAATTCAAAATCCAGCAAATAAAATGAAAAATCAAATCTTTTTACTATTTTCGTCGGAAATTATTGCCAACTAAACAGCAACAGTGCACTCATTTGAAGCACAAAACTATACATGCATAGTTCTATCAATCTAAAGTAAATTACCGACAGAGAAGAAAAACTAGATAAAAAGACAATCAATAAACAGATGAACACTTTCCCAGAATCAAGTATCTCCTAGGTAAAGAGAGAGATTGTAGCATACCTGCTATGTAATGGGAGGGTGACTGAATCTGATGGGCGATGGCAAAACTCACTTTTTCCAGTGTTTACCCGTTAAAGAGATGTTGTAGTATATATATGACTTGTGACTTGTGACTTGTGACTTGTGACTTGTGATTAAGAGTGGCTAAATGAAAGTGAAATTCAAATGAAATGAACTTTAAATTTCGGTACGCCTTTTTATGTTATGACCTGTTTGGTAGCTGAGAAAAAGGCATGTACATGGAGAAGGAATCTTTAGGATTTGGCATCGACTAGTAATGGGTCAATGAGGATAATTCTATGGTATGGTATATGATATCTATTGGGCCAACCAAGGATAATTCTGGTAGTATACGATATCTATCATAACTTGTAAGCGTGACCTCCCATTTACGGAAGGTTTCGAAAGCGAATTCCCAAATATTTTAGTTTAAAAGCAGGTTTTGACTATACCTTTATGTAAGTGTCAATTTGTGAGGTGTTCTCCACGGTTGGGACATGTGTCACATTTGGTATATATTTGTATTCAAACTCACAGTATATGTGTTGTTGTATTTTGCACGACAATTGTTGTAATAAAGTTGTAGTTGTTTTCTGTACCATGTATTTGGCGACTCATAATGGGTTGGATGGAATGGACCTATTTTGGGGCGTCATATTTGGTATCAGAGCTTAGGGATATGATCTCTGGCGGAGATCGGGGAATATAACTAGGAGGAGAGATGAGTAAATCCTTCATTAGTGTGTCTATCTAAGCTTATTTGTTGGTCGGGTCATAATATCGGGATATTATGTGATATGTTAATTTGTTTAATTAACCCTTGTTTTATGGCGAGATTGTTGAGAATGGTCTCTTTGAGAATGTTAACAATGGAGTGAATGAGACCGTGGGATACCTACAATCACTAACCATGATAATGTGATGTCGAACGAAGAAGGAATTAGAGATATCCGTATGGTGAGTGAAGAATTGATAGTTTTAGAGATAGTCGCAGAGTAACAAACGGTGAGAGTGAGGAAGAAGAGGAAGAAGAGGTGCAGGAGAGTTTATTAGAGGTATTATATGATCAAAATGTAGAATTTCAAAATTGTATTCATGAGTTAGAAGAGCGAAAGTGAAGAAACGTGATGATGCGTGGAACAAAAGGATGCAACCATTCAAGCTTTGTTACCCGATATGTGATGCTTAAATGAAGCATTCTTTGGCGAGTATAAGATGATAAAGATGGAATCTAAATTTGAAAGAAGAAAAAGCGAACGAGTAAGAATGGCGGATCATGGGTAAAAGTCACATGACACGTGGATATTGTGGAAAGAGATGTCCGATCTAAGAAGGTTAAAATAGATGACATGAATTTCTCTTTTGGAAAGCAATTGGGAGAACCCAACATCGAGTTTTGAATTACCACATGCATAGCGGTCAACCCTGAATTCGATATGGATCGAAGATTGATGATTCATATCATGAAAACAGAATCTGACGAGGCGATTGAGGGAGGAAACGTATCTATAGAAAATATATTCCAACGGTAGTGATAACGCCAAATGCTGCCCCGGACAAGTCAAAATCGGGTAGTTCGAAGGATGGCGGTTGTCATGACTTCCCAACAAATGAGGAACACAATGAAGTTATCACGGGAGATGGAGAAATCATGATGGCCGGGAGATAGAATCGAAATGGAAGCAAGGTATTCTCAACTTTTGAAATACCGAGACGTAAATTTCGTGGACGACATTTCATAAGGAGGGAGATTGTAAGACCGAAATTTATGAAATAAAAGTATTCAATTTTTCTTATAATTACTATTCAAGTAAATGGTTAAATTGATAAAAGTTAAAGTGAAGGGTGATATATGAAATTTTTTCAAAATACACAAGTGGTTATAAATATATTCATTGTTGCTTCGGGGAATATTCGTTTGGTCGTGGAATATTCTTTACGTTGGGAATATTATTAGACGACGACGCCTTGACCATTTTGTGGGCCCCATAGCAGAATAAGCGTCGGATGAAGAAAACGACAAAATTAAGTTTTATAAATAATGACTTAATCGTTACAATTAATATTGTTGGAATACCGGTTGGTAAAATAAAGTAATACGTTGTTGTTGCGATAGCATTACACGTACATTACGGTATTTTTGAATTATTGATTCTTACGTGAAGGCACTACTCAATAATTGTTACGGTAATTCTTCGTTCAATATTTTATTTTATTGATTCAATAATTGCTGCGTTGATATTTTATATTATTGTTGTTTCAATAATTATCACTGCACAATATTTCTCATTATCAGATCAATAATTCATATTATTTGAATAATATAGCATTATTGGCAATGTCTAGAAAGTTCTGTTAAGGAGAGGTTTGGTCACCTAATTGCGCGCCAGTAAGGAGAAATTCTTATTGGAAAGCCCCCTCTTTCCTGGGAACGGCCTGGTTATCATAATTGTGATTGTGTAATATTATTTGTGAATAATTAATTATTGATTTATATGATAAGAAAATATTTATTTGATGTGGATATAAATGATGGATTTATTTATGTGGTTATAAATGAAGGAATTAATGTTGAGGTATTTTATATCGATTTTTTTAGGAATGAAGGTATTAATTAAAAATTAAATCGGTGTTTTGAGATTTATTGCGTGAGTTATAATATTTAATCCGACCGTTGGATCGTTGTAATTTTTGGATATGTTATACATATATAAGTTGAGTATATGTCTACAAATTTTGAACCGTTAAAAATAAACGTATGATTTGTTATGAATTTTAAGAGGTGAATGGTTCAGAAATTGTTGAAGTATCCGAATTTAGCATTTTGGTGGAAAATTATAGAATTGAGTGGGCCCCACTTGTGGTTGGTGAAGAAATGTGCTGAATTTTATTTCAAATGTGGTGGGTGAGAATAGTAGCAGGTAAAGCCATCAGGTTGCAGGTCAAGTCTGCTAAATTTTCCTATAAATAGAGGGCTAAGTTAGAATTAAAAATCACACCAGAAACATAAGCTTTCTATCTTTCTCCTTCTAGATTATTGAGTATATTTTATGAATATTTAGATACTTGGTGAGTTGATATTCATCAATGCAAGTTTTCTTCAGCGTCATATCCGATATCCAGTCAGAAGTGCTGCTCTTTTGAGGTAAGGGATAGTAAGGAATTTTAAGGGTTATTATGTTTTTCAGTTCGTACTTCTTCTGACCTTCAAAAAATTCTGGAAAAATTTGAAATGATATGTTGATGAGTTTTATTGATTGTGTCCAAAAATGGAGATTTTTGGATGTGTAGATTAAGAGTTATGAATTTTATGAGAAAAAACTATTTTAAAAGTAACTGCTTATAACTCCTTGTGGTTAACTCCAAAATTGATGGAATTTTTATTGGGAGTACATCTATATAATATCAGTGTACTCTGTGAATTTCGAAATTTTTGAATAAAAGTACAATTTATGATAAATGTCTAAATATTCGGTGGTTTTGGCCATATGAAAAATAGTAAATGAATTTTAAAAATTCTAAGAAAAATATATATTCAATATGGGACTATATTACGCTAAACCCTTTAAAAGAAATATTTTGGAACTGATTTGGTATTTTCATGAAAATGGACTAGTTATGAATAAATGAGTTAAATATGTTATGTGAAGGAAGAAAATTGGAAAATATGATTTTATGGCTTGAGAATCATATATGTGGTATATGCAGATTTTCGATGAGGGTTTTAGTTATTGGTGATGAAATCTTATAAGTTTGGCATTTTATGATGATTAAATGCATTATTTAGTAAAGTGTAAACAATTAAAATAAATTATTTATAAGTTTAAGAAATGTTATTCTTTCAATATCATTATACCGAAATATTGGTATGGATTTTATTGTAGAATTTCTACCTTTTTGTGTAAGGGTTACTATTCATGAGTTACTATTCACGAGTTACTATTCACGGGTACTATTCACTACAAAATTGGTTTCTTTTTCTAACCAAATTATAGTTGATTTATGAATATTACTCTGGAGATTAAAACTATATATTGATTATATTGATTTTATTATCATATATAACATTTTATAACCCTGATGTTGAAATTCTCTTTCATTTGAGTATAAAGATGGGTAGATTATTGGTATGATCATGGCTAGGGTTCTCTTTGGCCAGTAGTGAAAAGTTGAATTGTGACTGGTATTGTGAGACCCCAGATTTTATCAATAAAGATTTAAATTTTGTCAAAATAATTTTTAATATTATGGTGTGAATTTGAGATAATATTATAGTTGTGAGTAGTATTTATAAATTTTGCAAAGTATGCAAGTGGTTATATTATATTCGATTGGTCGGGAATATTTGGTTTAGCGAGGGAATATTCGCATACAACTACTCAATCATTGGTGGACCCCATAATGTAATTATTGTCGGATCGAGAAAACGACAAAAATATTTTATTGAAATAACGGCGGAAGTTTTCACAGATTATCTTGTTGAACTACTTCAGTAGTAAAAATACAAAGAATACGTGTGGTTGCATAAGTAGCACTGCGGTATTGATTATTGATGCTTATGTGAGAAGTCACCGGTTTGATTCCATTATTATCGATTAATAATATGAATTATTATAGCGATAATGACGTTTTATTTTATTCGTATTATTAACGTAATAAAATGTAAACATCTTTTTATAAAAAATGAATACTTTATTAAAGTTATTCTATAAATAGAATATATTATATTTTATTACGCATAGTGTTGCATAGTGTTTTTCGCATAAATGTTGCATAGTGTTTGCATAGTAAAATGTTTTTATATAAATAGAATATATTATATTTTATTTAAAAGATTTTGCTTTAAATATGGATCGTCAGATTAAAGTAAATCAATCTGGACCATTCATGGATTAATTACTATGCATTCTATTTTCCTATAAATAAGCTCATTTCTTCATTATTTTCTTACAAATTCTTGAAACTCTAGAGAGAGAAATTATAGAGAGAAGGTTTATAGAGAGAAAATCTATAGAGAGAAAGAAGAAGATTCTACGGCACTTCACTACTTTGATATCCAAAGTGTCTTTTACGGTAAGGGATATTATTTGTTGTGCCGTGTAAGGGTGTTATTCTTTCTTATTCATGAAGAGAACTTCATTATTCCATTCTTTATTATTCATTGGAATAACTCATGTATCACGCCAGATACCCTATACTTGGTGAAATCCTCCGTTATTCCATTCTTTATTATTCTTGGAATAACTCAGATACGCCAGATACCCTATACATAATCAGATACGTGGTTTACCCTATACTTGGTGACATTCTTCTATTATTACATTGGAACATCACGTGCATGTGTTTTACACCGGGACTGGTTAAAATCTTTATTATTATTACATTGGAACATCATGCTCGTGTGTTTTACAGGACCGGTTAAAATCTTTATCATTCTGTTGGAATATCTTATCTGTGTGTTTTACACCGGATCGGTTCCATCTTTTTATTATTCTGTTGGAACATCATTGCTTTGTGAATTTCACGACTCGGTTACCTTATTATTTATACATTGGAATAACTGCATACATCAAATCACCGCATGCATGGTGATTTTCTTTGTTATTCCATTCTTTATTATACCTAGTTGGTTAAAACTTTGACTTCTATACTCCATGAAATTAGTAGAATATTCTTGATATTTGCGTTTCATCCAAAGATCTTTTCATGGAAATATTCTTCCGATCATTCTTGAATTTTACTCTACAAAGCAATATCATGTTGACAATTTGAACGTTATTAGTTCCTAAATAAATTAATTTCGTGAACTTGTTTTATTGAATTATTATGTCATCATCATCATCCTCATGTTATATTATGTTATCTTTGGCTTACGTGCATAGATGAACTTAGTATGATTATGACCGAGGATCATTCGGTATAATCGTTGGCTTGTTATAAATGATGTGATAAAAGTCCTCGGTGTCCTGCAATGCGATGATGGATAGTTTTTGGTATGATTATGACTGGGGTGATTCTAAGATATAGTCATGACCATTGATAATTTGATGAAAATCCTTGGCCGTGGGTAATGCGAGGGATGATTAGATATTGTGGTTTATTCATTAAAGCGTGTTTTAGTGATAAAAATTTATGAAAACCTTTTAAAACCTAAAAGATAGTAGACATTATTTTTTACTTGACTCTTTTAATGGATTGTGATATTCTACCGCAAAGAAAGCTGGGTTGTCTATTGTATTTTATCGGTTTAACATTGTTGAAGACTATTGATAATTTATTCTCGCATTATCTTAGTTATAATATTTCTTCTTTGGGCTAGTTGAGCTCACCCTTTCTTTCACCGTTCTCTTCGGAAATGAGAATATAATTTGGGGACGAGTCGGGGAGCGGAGTAATGGTCCGGAGAGGATAACATTAGTAGTCCTCACTATTCTCCGTGAAATAGTGTGATAATAATTGTAATGAGGACCCCTTTTGAGTTTGTATAATATCTAGTAGACAATATTTGTATTCAAACTCACGCTTTATGTCAGATATTATACTACGCTTATATTAGTAAGTTGTATTTAAATTACATACCATGTAAGTGGCGACCCAAGATGGGTGACGATACCTAATTTTGGGGGCATCACAACAGTATCGAGCTTAGGATATGATCCTGGCTAAAATGTGAGACTAGAACTAGGAGGGAGAGATAGGAATTCTTCATTAGTATGACCTACCTAAGTTTATTTGGTATTTGATTGGTCATGGTCGAGTATAGTGATAATATGTTGCATGTCAATTAACCCTTATTTTGTGGCGGTGTTTGAAAATGGCATCCGAGAATGTTGAGAATAGCAATGGAGCATGTGAGACTGTTGATTCTCCACAGATCAATAATCGGGACAATGTGCAACAGGATGGCGATAATCCTCCCGTAAACAACAACACCGATCACTTGATTAACGACGAAGACGTTTAAGAGGTTTTAGAATTCATGCAACATCAAAGTAAAGCGACTTCATCCCAAAACGTAGGTGGAAACACGGAAAACTCTCGCGGTCACCGCATTAAACAATTCAAGGAGCTGGGACCACCGGGAGTTTAAGGAGAGCAAAACCACTTCGGCGGAAGCATGGATAAAGCAGATTACCAAGATATTTGATGTCTTGGGATGCTCCAAGGAGCAAAAGGTTCCCTTCACGCTTTTACGTTCTTGCGGAGATGATTCTTGGTGGGAATCCAGAAACGTACTCAACCTGTTGTCAGATGAAGATATCTTGGGAGAAGTTCCGGGAGTCATTCAACGACAAATATTTTCCCGAAAGTATTCGCCATATGAAGGAGGTGGAGTTTATCAAGTTGGAACAAAACAATATAACCGTGTCGCAATACGAGGCAAAATTTGCATGAGTTATCACGATTCAGCATCCCACTTGGTGGATAAATGAAGAGAGAATGGCGCGAATGTTTTTAAGAGGTTTGAAGTCGGGAGATACGTCAACATCTTATTTCTCATAAACCGTGTTTGTATTCAGATGTTGTAAATAGAGCTCGATTAGTGGAGCGCGATAACTAATCAACGCAACTAAAAAGAGAGCGGTAAACAAAATTATAATACCAAATGAGAGTAGTCATCGAAGCGGTGACAACAAGCGTGGAGGAATCAACGGGCGATATGGTAACCACTTCGGTGGTAATCGAGGTCAAAGCAATAAGAATGGACATTTCAAGAAAAGGAGATTCAATAATGATGGAAAGACGTCAAAGACCAAAGACCCGTTGTTAAGGAAGGAGAAAGACCACCTATCATATGCTTCAAATGCGGAGGAGAGGACACATCGATCAATCGAATGCCGTACGCCAGTCAAAGCATGTTATAATTGTGGAAGAGAAGGTCACTTAGCTCGATTTTGTCGCGTTCATCAAGACAAATTCAACTAGGATGGATGCACCAAAGGTCATGTCCCTGCATAAACCAAAGCCCGTGTAGTTTAAGAGAGAGCGTTTTTTTCTCGTGACGAGGAACCCGAATAAAATTATCATGTAAGTTAATCATAAGCTCTTGCGAAGTCTATACCGTGTTAGATACCGATTCTACCCACTCTTTTATTTCACCTAGTTGTGTTCAACGTTTAAATTTGACCAAGAAGTTAAACTTTGACTTATTGGTTGAAACTTCGTTAGTAGGAGCCTTCACATCTATTACTATTTTTAAATCTTGTTTGATTCAAATAAACATTTTCACGTTACCTGTCGATCTTATCTTTTTGAATTCTGTACCATGTAAGTGGCGACCCAAGATGGGTGACGTATACCTAATTTTGGGGGCGTCACGGGTATGATCATGACCATTGAATTTATAATTGAATATCTTTAGCTTAAGTGCAAAGGTGAATTGATCAACATGGTTATAATTATTGTTTATATAAACTCTGAAATGATTATATATTTCTTTGAGATATTAATATATTTGGCCTGTAGTGCAAATATGAACTGTTGAGGAATATCTTTGGCACAGTAGTGTAAAAGATGAAGCTGTTAATGAATATCTTTGGCCCGTAGTGCAAAGATGACTGTTGTTGAATAACTTTGGCCGATTAGTGCGAAGATGAATCGTGGATGAATATCTTTGGTCGTAGTGCAAAAGATGAATTTATTAGTATGATTATGAGCAGAGGCGTGATTTGGTATAACCATGATCTTTGATGTTTGAGGTAAAGATATGTGATGAAAATTATATTAAATCACAGGCACGAAGAGGAATTTAGAATTACAATTATGATTATGAGATATTCATATAAATATGGAAAGGAACCGTTGATTGATGTTCTGAGGATAAAACATTGTTGGTGGACTTTTAACATGGAGAAGATAATAATCTGTATTGTCTATTTGACTCTTCTAATGGATCGCTTCGTTCATTGCAACTATGGTTGAAATTTTATCATCTACCATATGTTCTAAATCTACGATTTGTTATTGATGAAGGCTATTGATAATTTAATTATCTTTAAACATGATATTCTTTATCGAGCTAGTTGTGCCCACCCTTTTGCTTCACAATTCCTTCGAGGTAATAAAAGTGTAGATGGGAATTCGAGCCGGGGGTAACAAAGGAATGAAGCGGTGGTCTCTAAATGTGGAGTTCTCCCTAAACAAGATAGACAAGTGTGTTGTATACATCTTTTAGTAGTTATATTTGGTGAATCATATAGGGAGAAAGCGAACCCAACGTTGGAAGGGTGTTTTGCCACTATCATACAAGATGTCTAATGACATACAACCTCGAGTCATCATAAGATGTGGTTGTTTCATCATCCACTTCTTTGATATTTTCTGAGCACTACCTATATAATCTTGGTGTTTGTTTGAAGTATAATTCTCAATTTGAGACGGTGGAGATAATGATAAATCAAGAGAAGACTCACCATTGGGAAGAATATGATAGTAATCTTCACGTTTTTCTTTGGGGTCTATTGGGTCAACCAAGGATAATTCTATGGCCATATGATATCTATCATAACCTAGAAGCATGGCCTCCCATTTACGAAGGTTTCCTTGAGCAATTCCCAAAGATTTTAGTTTCTAAAACAGTTTTTGACTATACCTTTATGTAAGGTGTCACTGTGAGGTGTTCTCCACGGTTGGGACATGTGTCACATTTGGTATATATTTGTATTCAAACTCACAGTATATGTGTTGTTGTATTTTGCACGACAATTGTTGTAATAAAGTTGTAGTTGTTTTCTGTACCATGTATTTGGCGACTCATAATGGGTTGGATGGAATGGACCTATTTTGGGGCGTCATATTTGGTATCAGAGCTTAGGGATATGATCTCTGGCGGAGATCGGGGAATATAACTAGGAGGGGAGAGATGAGTAAATCCTTCGCTAGTGTGTCCTATCTAAGCTTATTTGTTGGTCAGTCATAATATCGGGATATTATGTGATATGTTAATTTGTTTAATTAACCCTTGTTTTATGGCAGTATTTGAGAATGGCTGCTGAGAATGTTAACAATGGAGTGAATGAGACCGTGGGGATACCTCTAATCACTAACCATGATAATGTGATGTCAGACGAAGAAGGAATTAGAGATATCCATGTGGTGAGTGAAGAATTGATAGTTGCACCCGAGATAGTCACAGAGTATAATTTGAGAGTGAGGAAGAAGAGGAAGAAGAGGTACCCGAGGAGAGTTTATTAGAGGTATTATATGATCAAAATGTAGAATTTTAAAATTGTATTCATGAGTTAGAAGAGCAGGCTGAAGAACGACAGGCGGTCGTGGAACAAAAGGATGCAACCATTCAAGCTTGTGTTACCCGATATGTGATGCTTAAACAGAAGCATTCTTTGGCAGAGTATAAGATGATAAAGATGGAATCTAAGCTGAAAGAAGAAAAAACTGAACGAGTAAGAATGACTGATGCATGGGTAAAAGCCACACGACACGTGGATATTGTGGAAAGAGATGTCCGATCTAAGAAGGCTAAAATAGATGACATGAATTTCTCTTTTGGAAAGCAATTGGGAGAACCCAACATCGAAGTTTTGAATTTACCGTATATAGCGGCCAACCTGAATTCGATATGGATCGAAGATTGATGATTGAGATCATGAAGCAGAATCTGACGAGGCGGTTGAGGAGGAACATGTCTATAGAAAATATATTCCAACGGTAGTGATAACGCCAAATCTTTGCCCAGCACAAGTCAAAATCGGGTAGTTAGAAGGATGGCGGTTGTCATGACTTCCCAACAAATGAGGAACCCAAATGAAGTTATCACGGAGATAGAGAAATCATGATGACCGGGAGATAGAATCGAAATGGAAGCAAGGTATTCTCAACTTTTGAAATACCCAGACGTAAATTTCTGGACGACATTTCATAAGGAGGGAGATTGTAAGACCTCAAATTTATGAAATAAAAGTATTCAATTTTTCTTATAATTACTATTAGGTAAATGGTTAAATTGATAAAAGTTAAAGTTAAGGGTGATATATGAATTTTTTTCAAAATACACAAGTGGTTATAAAATATTCATTGTTGTTAGGGAATATTCGTTTGGTCGTGGAATATTCTTTACGTGGGGAATATTAAATGACTGACGACGCATGACCATTTGTGGGCCCCATAATGAGAATAAGCGGCCGGATGAAGAAAGCGACAAAATTAAGTTTTTATAAATAACGGCCTAATCGTTACTCTATTATCTTGTTGGAATACGGTTGGTAAAATAAAAGTCTGGCGTTGTGTTGCGAAAGACACCAGTATATACATGATTTTGAATTATTGATTCTTACGTAAGAAGGCACTACTCAATAATTGTTACGGTAATTCTTTGTTCAATATTTTATTTTATTGATTCAATAATTCTTTGCGTTGATATTTTATATTATTGTTGTTTCAATAATTATCACTGCACAATATGTCTCATTATCAGATCAATAATTCATATTATTTGAATAATATAGCATTATTGGCAATGTCTAGAAAGTTCTGTCAAGGAGAGGTTTGGTCACCTAATTGCGCGCCAGTAAGGAGAAATTCTTATTGAAAAGCCCCTCTTTCCAGGAACTACACGGGTTATTCATAATTGTGATTCTGTAATATTATTTGTGAATAATTAATTATTGATTTATATGATAAGGAAATATTTATTTGATGTGGATATAAATGATGGATTTATTTATGTGGTTATAAATAAAGGAATTAATGTTGAGGTATTTTATCAGTATTTTTGTCGGAATGAAGGTATTAATTAAAAATTAAATCAGTGTTTTTGAGATTTATTGCGTGAGTTATAATATTTAATCCGACCGTTGGGTCGTCGTTGTAATTTTTGGATATGTTATACATATATAAGTTGAGTATATGTCCACAAATTTTGAACCGTTAAAAATAAACGTATGAATTGTTATGAATTTTAAGAGGTGAATGGTTCAGAAATTGTTGAAGTATCCGAATTTAGCATTTTGGTGGAAAATTCTAGAATTGAGTGGGCCCCACTTGTGGTTGGTGAAGAAATGTGCTGAATTTTATTTCAAATGTGGTGGGTGGGAATAGTAGCAGGTAAAGCCATCAGGTTGCAGGTCAAGTCTGCTAAATTTTCCTATAAATAGAGGGCTAAGTTAGAATTGAAAATCACACCAGTAACATAAGCTTTCTATCTTTCTCTCTCTAAATTATTGAGTGTATTTTGTGAATATTTAGATACTTGGTGAGTTGATATTCATGAGTGCAAGTTTTCTTCAGCGTCATATCCGATATCCAGTCAAAAGTGTTGCTCTTTTGAGGTAAGGGATAGTAAGGAATTTTAAGGGTTATTATGTTTTTTAGTTCGTACTTCTTCTGACCTTCAAAAAATTCTGGAAAAATTTGAAATGATATGTTGATGAGTTTTATTAATTGTGTCCAAAAATGGAGATTTTTGGATGTGTAGATTAAGAGTTATGAATTTTATGAGAAAAGACTATTTTAAAAGTAACTGCTTATAACTCCTTGTGGTTAACTCTAAAATTGATGGAATTTTTATTGGGAGTACATCTATATAATATCAGTGTACTCTGTGAATTTCGGAATTTTTGAATAAAAGTACAATTTATGACAAATGTCTAAATATTCGGTGGTTTTGGCCATATGAAAAATAGTAAATGAATTTTAAAAATTCTAAGAAAAATATATGTTCAATATGGGACTATATTCTGCTAAACCCCAGAAAAGAAATATTTTTGGAACTGATTTGGTATTTTTCATAAAAATGGACTAGTTATGAATAAATGAGTTAAATATGTTATGTGAAGGAAGAAAATTGGAAAATATGATTTTATGGCTTGAGAATCATATATGTGGTATATGCAGATTTTTGATGAGGGTTTTGGTTATTGGTGATGAAATCTTATAAGTTTGGCAATTTATGATGATTAAATACATTATTTAGTAAAGTGTAAATAATTAAAATAAATTGTTTATAAGATTAAGAAATGTTATTCTTTCAATATCATTATCTTAGAAATATTAGTATAGATTTTATTGTGGAATTTCTATCTTTTTGTGTGAGGGTTCTTATTCATGAGTTCTTATTCACGAAAGTTATTATTCACGGGTCTTATTCACTACAAAATTGGTTTCTTTTTCTAACCAAATTATAGTTGATTTATGAATATTATTTTGGAGATTAAAACTATATATTGATTATGTGGCGCCCCAAAATTAGGTATACATCACCCATCTTGGGTCGCCACTTACATGGTATGTAATTTAAATACAACTTATTAACATAAGCGTAAGTATACAATACGACATAAATCGTGAGTTTAAATACAAATATCGTCTACTAGATATTTATACAAACTCAAAAAAAAAGTCCTCATTACAATTATTATCACACTATTTCACGAGTAATAGTGAGGACTACTAATGCTATCTTCGGGACCATCACTGTTTCCCGACTCGTCCCAAATTTATATTCTCATTTTTCGAAGAGAACGGTGAAAAAAGAAAGGGTGAGCTCAACTAGCCCAAGAAGAAATATTATGACTAAGATAATGCGTAATAAATTATCAATAGTCTTCAACAATGTTAAACCGATAAAATACAATAGACAACAGGGTTTAACTGCGGTGAATAAGCAATCCATTAAAAGAGTCAAGTAGAAAATAAAGTCTACTATCTTTTGGGTTTTAAAGGTTTTTCATCATCATATATAGTTGAGACTCACTTTAATAAATATTCCACATCATCGAATCACCCCGCACTACTCGGCGAGGATATTCTTTAAGTATCACGACCACAATTATTCACGCACTACGGGCCAAGAATATTTGTGTATTCATTAATGGTCATGATCATGCCAACAATCATCCATTAATGCACTACTACCACTAAGGATTTTTATCACATCATTTGTAACATTACGGTCATGATTACAATAGAATAATCTCTCGGTCATAATCATACCAAGTCCATCTACATGCACTACAGCCACAGATGACTTTCAACATAATATAAACATGAGGATGATGACAATGATATAAGAATTCAATAAAACAAGTTCAAGAATTATTTTATCCGGGGAATTATTAACGTCAAATTATCAATATGATCTTGTTTTGTAGAGTAAAATTCAAAAATGATCGGAAGAATATTTCCATGAAAAGATCTTTGGATGAAACATGAAATATCAAGGATATTCCACTAATTTCATGGAGTATAGAAGTCAAAGTTTTAACCAACTGGGTATAATAAAGAATAGAATAACAAAAGAAATCACCATACATGCGATAGATCGCATGCAGCAATGAGTTATTCCAATGAATAATAAATAACGGAACCGGTCCGCCAGAAACGTAATGCATGTGATGTTCCAATGAATAATAAAGAATGGAACCAGTCCCACGTAAAACACACGCACAGGATGTTCCAACAGAATAATAATAAAGAGCGGAACCAGTCCGGTGTAAAACACACGCATGTGATGTTCCATGAATAATAATAATAAAGAGCGGAACCAGTCGGTGTAAAACACATGTATGAATAATAATAAAGGCGGAACTGGTAGGTGTAAAACACATGCACAGGATGTTCCAATGTAATAATAGAAGAATGTCACCAAGTATAGGTAAGCCTGCAGTATACAAAGTTATTCCAATGAATAATAAGCAATGGAATAACAATGCAGTTCTCTTCATGAATAAGAAAGAATAACACCCCTTACATTTGGTAGGAGATTGAATCTTTGCGCAGGTGTAGTAACAAAATACTCTTCTTCTTTCTCTCTTATTCTCTATAATTTCTCTCTCTATAGCTTGAATGAATTCGTGAAAATAATGAAGCCTCAGCCTCTATTTATAGAAGATTTCTAGCTTAGCACTTTTCTTAGTGTGAAAAGCAAGTGGCTCGACGACTAATGATGTGAAAAGAAAAGTGGTTTAACGCTCGTAATGTGAAAGCGACAAGTGGTTCGGCCTTTTGTAATGTGAAACGACAAGTGGTTGACGTCCGTAAAGGTAATTACTATTAACGAAGGTAAATACTATCGATTTAAGGTAAATACTATTCACAAAGGTAATTACTATTGATGAAGGTAAATACTATTCACAAGGGTAATTACTATTGACGAAGGTAAATACTATCGACGAAGAGACTCTTAGATGATGACATATATGAGCCCCCATAAAATAATCAAACTTACCACAAATTATTTTTTTTCATCAACACATATTTAATCTTTCAACAATTATTAATCATTTATAACTTGTCGTCTCAATTATTAATTTAATACTATAACATATTATATGAGATGATCTTGTGACAATAATTGAATCAATAATATAAGAGATATGATGCAAAGAATTATTGTAGAGTAATAATTGAGCATACCGAGTGACTTCTCACGTAAGCATCAATAATCAATCGCAGTGCTACTTACGCAACCAACGCAGACATCGTATTACTTTTACCACCGGGTAGTTCAGCGGTTTTAACGGTAACACCTCCATAGTTATTTTTATAAAATATTTTTGTCGTTTTTCTCAATCCGACAATAATTACATTAATGGGGTCCACAAATGATTGGAGTCGTTTGCACGAATATTCCTAACAAAAAAGAATATTCCCACCAAACGAATATTTTATAACAACTTGCATATACTTTGCAAAATTTATAAATATTACCCACAACTATAACATTATATCAAATTTATTCCATAATATTCAAAAATAATATTTATAGAAAAATTCATCTTTATTTATAAAAAGTGGTGTCTTACAACCTCCCTTCTTATGAAATTTAGCCCTCGAAATTAGGGGTACGATACTGGTATGTCGAAGAGGTAAGGATACCTTGATTTCATTTGATTCTAACTCCCAAGTCATTTCCTCAACATCGTGGTTCCTCCACAAAACTTTGACTTGAGGTATAACCTTGGGCGTAGAATATGTTCCTTCTTATCCAAAATTTGAAGGGAACCTCTTCATACGTCAAATCTTCCGCTATTTTAAATCGGTTCTAACTCAATAATATGGTTCGGGTCTTTCACATATTTACGTAACATAGATATGTGAAAAACGTTATGAACACGAGACATAT
This sequence comes from Panax quinquefolius, assembly GCA_020205615.1. NCBI lineage: Eukaryota > Viridiplantae > Streptophyta > Magnoliopsida > Apiales > Araliaceae > Panax > Panax quinquefolius. The sequence goes on from CM035165.1 coordinate 103,768,188, forward strand.
TTCAAGCAGAAAGCGAGTCTATAGGCCACAGTTCCTACTCGATCGAGGATTAAAATGGATAGATGAATCGAGGATTAAGTTTTCCTCTCTTTCCAAATCTTGTAACTCATTTCCATGGAGCAACTCTTAACAACACATGATCTCTATATCGAATTCCACGTCCTTTCGATGAAGATCAAGATAACTCTTTATCGATTTTGTGAGGTTTTTATCGTTGTCGGATCGTTTGAATCTTTTTCAGTAGTCATACGTATTCAACTCCCGGTCCCAACAACGTTGCTTCACCCACCTCATCCCAAAGATAATCTTTGGAAACGACACTTTCTTCCGCATAATGCTTGAATGGAGCCACGCCAATACTTGCTTGATAAGCGCTGTTATAGGAAAACTCCACCAATGGTAAGAACTTGTCCCAACTCCCTTGAAATCAAGGACACAGAGTCTTAATAGATCTTAGAGAGTTTGAATAATCCTCTCCGTCGTAAAATCAAAATCGAGGATGATACGCCGAAAGCTAAATCGTAAGTCTGTGCCCATAGCTTTTTTGCAAACTAACCCAAAATCGTGAAGTGAATCTTGGGTCTCGATCGAAACTATGGATACGTAAAGATACCATGCGATCTTACAATCTCGTTTATGTATGTATCTGAGCAAGGCGTTCAAGTGTATAAGTTTCTCGATCGGTAAGAAATGAGCAGACTTGGTCAATCTATCAACAATGACCCATATCGCATCAATGCCTTGAGAAACCTTAGGAAGCCCAGAACGAAATCCATGGTAATGTGCTCCCACTTCCATTCTCGGAATTTCAAGTGGTTGCAATGGACCTTTTGGTACTTGATGCTCGCTTAACTCGTTGACAAGTGAGACACCTTGAGATAAGCAATATTTATCTCTCTCTTCATATTGCTCCACCAAAATGTATTTACGAATATCATGATACATTTTGGTACTCCGAGATGGATTGCAAATGGTGTGTTGTGTGCCTCCATCATGATATTATACTTTAAATCGTGGTCGTTAGAACACAAAGTCCGGAGTTGACTCAAGTATTCCTTCTTCATCGATTCTTGCTTCTTGGCGATAGCACCTTCTTGCACTTTCTTCCTCATCATCGATCATCCGTGTCCGTAGCTTGAGAGCGACTTTAACTTTATCGATTAAAGTTTCGGTTCTACTCGTAAACTTCTATTATCATCACACGCGTCACAGAGTCTTTAACTCTATCTCCATCCTTTGCAAGTCACACAAAATGGGCCGCTCATTGACAATATCGCACTCGTGCTTGCGTATATGATTTTCACTCAATCGTCACTACTACGTTCGCTTTTCGAGGATGGTATTGGATGGTATGATCATAATCTTTCAATAGTTCAAGCCAACGTTGTTGTCGCATGTTGAGTTCCTTTGAGTGAAGAAATATTTGAGGCTTTTATGATCCGTAAAGATCTCCACTTTCTCCCCATACAAGTAATGCCTCCAAATTTTAAGCTGAAGACAACATTTGCCAACTCTAGATCATGAGTAGGATAATTCCTCTCATATTCTTTGAGTTGTCATGAGGCATAGGCTATAACTTTTCCATGTTGCATAAGAACACATCCCAACTCTTTTCAAGCATCATCATTGTAGATGACAAATCCCCTCCGAGCCGGATGGTATTGTCGTAAGCAGTCTTTGAAATAAGTCTCCTCTTGAGTTCTTAAAACTCTTCTCACATTCTTCGCTCCAATAGAACTTTGTATCTTTCCGAGTTAAATTTGAGTCGATGGAGTAGCGATTCGAGAAAATCCTTCCACGAATCTCCGATAATAGCCATTTAAACCAAGAAAGCTACGTTTTGATCATCGATTTAGTTGTTTCGACTTTGAATAGCTTCAATCTTTCTTTGGGTCAACAGATATTCCATGACTTGATACCACGTGCCCAAGGAATGCTACTTCTTCTGCGAACTCACATTTCTTCAACTTGGCATAAAGCTTATATTCACGAAGCTTTTGGAGTGTCGACCTCAAGTGTTGCTTTCATGATCTTCACGGCTTTTGGAATAAATAAGGATGTCATCAATAAAGACGACCACAAAGTGATCTAAATATTCCTTGAATACTCGGTTCATCATATCCATGAAGGCAAAGCGAGGAGCATTAGTCAATCCAAAGGACATGACTAGGAATTCATAATGCCCGCATCGAGTTTAAAGCCGTCTTTGGAATGTCGTGGTTTTAATCTTCAATTGGTGATATCCGGAACGAAGATCAATCTTTGAAAAGAATTTGGCTCCTCACTGTTGGTCAAACAGGTCATCAATACGTGGCAATGGATACCTATTTTTGATGGTGACATGATTCAACTCCCGATAATCAATACAAAGTCGCATACTCCCATCTTTCTTCTTCACGAATAAACAGAGCACCCCAAGGAGAAGTACTAGGACGAATAAAGCCAATGTCTAACAATTCTCGCAGATTGGGTCTTTAACTCCCAAGTTCAATAGAGCCATTCGATATGGGGCTTTGGAAATAGGTTTTGTCTGGGGTTCAAGGTCGATACAAAATTTAATTTCACGCCTACGGGGTAGGCGGGAAGTTCTTTGGGAATACGTCAGAAATTTATTAACAATAGAAATATCGTTCAAAACCGGCGTATTTTGTTTAAATCGTGATATGAGCTAAGAAAGCTTGACATCCGCTTTTCAATAAGCGAATAGCTTTATGGCTCGAGATGACCGTGATTGATTTTAATGGTTTGAGTCGTTTGAATTCAGCATAATAGGTTGATTAGGAATATGAAAGCTAACAACCTTACGAAAACAATCAATTTTTTCATGATAAGTAGTTAACCAATCAATCCCTAGAATCACGCGTCAAATGCAAGTATTTTTAATGAAACAAGATCGACGGGTAATGTGAGGTACCCATTTGAACCAAACAAGACTTATAAGCGGTGGATGTAATGAAGGTTTCTCCCAACGGAGTTTCCACAGATAAGTCAAAGTCTAATTTCTCCGAGTCAAATTTAATCGATGGCGCAAGTAGGAGAAATAAAAGAATGGGTAGAAACCAGGTATCAAATAAAGTATAGACTTCATTAGAGTTTATGATAAGCTTACCCGTGATGACCTCATTCGGATTCCTTGCTCTTGGGGAGGTCACAACAAACGCTCTCCCTCAGACTACTGGGTTTTGAATTTTACGGGATGGCCTTTGGTGCCTCCATCCTATTGAATTTGTCTTGATGGCGACAAAATCGAGCTAAGTGACCTTCTCTTCCACAATTATAACATGCTTTTGAATGGCATGACGTAGTTTGATCGATGTGTCCCTCTCCTCCGCATTTGAAGCATATGATAGGTGGTCTTTCTCCTTCCTTAACAATGGGTCTTTGGTCTTCGACGTCTTTCCATCATTGTTGAATCTCCGTTTCTTAAAATGTCCATTCTTATTGTTTTTATTACGATTACCACCGAAGTGGTTACCATATCTCCGCCCATTGATTCCTCCACGCTTGTTGTCACCGCTTCGATGACTACTCTCGCTGGTATTATAATTTTGCCGGCTGCTCTCTTTTAGTTGTGTTGACTCATTATCGCGTTCCACTAACTGAGCCCTATTTATAACATTTGAATACAAACACATTTTATGAGAAATAAGATGTTGACGTATCTCCGGCTTCAAACCTCTTAAAAACATTCGCGCCATTCTCTCTTCATTATCCACCAAGTGGGACGCAAACCGTGGGGATACCTCTAATCACTAACCATGATAATGTGATGTCAGACGAAGAAGGAATTAGAGATATCCATGTGGTGAGTGAAGAATTGATAGTTGCACCCGAGATAGTCACAGAGGTAACAACTGAGAGTGAGGAAGAAGAGGAAGAAGAGGTACCTGAGGAGAGTTTATTAGAGGTATTATATGATCAAAATGTAGAATTTTAAAATTGTATTCATGAGTTAGAAGAGCAGGCTGAAGAACGACAGGCGGTTGTGGAACAAAAGGATGCAACAATTCAAGCTTGTGTTACTTGATATGTGATGCTTGAACAGAAGCATTCTTTGGCAGAGTATAAGATGATAAAGATGGAATCGAAATTTGAAAGAAGAAAAAACTGAACGAGTAAGAATGAGTGATGTATGGGTAAAAGCCACACGACACGTGGATATTGTGGAAAGATGTGAGACCCCAGATTTTATCAATAAAGATTTAAATTTTGTCGAAATAAATTTTTAATATTATGGTGTGAATTTGAGATAATATTATAGTTGTGGGTAGTATTTATAAATTTTGCAAAGTATGCAAGTGGTTATATTATATTCGATTGGTTTGGGAATATTTGGTTTAGCAGGAATATTAAATACAACTACTCAATCATTGGTGGACCCCATAATGTAATTATTGTCGGATTGAGAAAACGACAAAAATATTTTATTGAAATAACGGCGGAAGTTTTCGTGGGTTGATCTTGTTGAACTACTCGGTAGTAAAAAGTACGAGAATACGTGTGGTTGCATAAGTAAAGACCTTCGTATTGATTATTGATGCTTATGTGAGAAGTCACTCGGTTTGATTCCATTATTGTCGATTAATAATATGAATTATTATAGCGATAATGACGTTTTGTTTTATTCAGTATTATTAACGTAATAAAACATAAACATCTTTTATATAAAATGAATACTTTATTAAAGTTATTCTATAAATAGAATATATTATATTTTATTATGCATAGTATTGCATAGTGTTTTACATAGTGTTGCGTAGTGTTTGTATAGTAAAATATTTTTATATAAATAGAATATATGATATTTTATTTAAAAGATTTTGCTTTAAATATGGACCGTCGATTAAAGTAAATCAATCTGGACCTTTCATGGATTAATTACTATGCATTCTATTTTCCTATAAATAGAAGCTCATTCCTTCATTATTTTCTTTTAATTCATTGAAACTCTAGAGAGAAATTTAGAGAGAAGTTTATAGAGAGAAAATCTATAGAGAGAAAGAAAGAAGATATTCGTACTTCACTACTTTGATATCCAGTGTCTTTTTACGGTAAGGGATATTATTCTTTTGTATTCAAAAGAGAACTTCATTATTCCATTTCTTTATTATTACATTGGAATAACTCGTATACGTGGTTTACCCTATACTTGGTGACATTCTTCTATTAACTCATTGGAATATCTCATGCGTGTGTTTTACACGGACTGGTTAAAATCTTTATTATTATTTTCATTGGAATATCCTGTCTCGTGTGTTTTACACTAGACACTGGTTCCATTTTTATTATTCCGTCTTTATTATTCTCATCGGAATATCATCATGTTTTGCGTTTACTGGACTGGTTCCATCATTTATTATTCCGCATTTATTATTACTCTGTGGAACATCCCGTCGGTGTGAATTTCACGACTGGTTCCGTTATTATTATTCATTGGAATAACTTTGCTGCAATGCTATCGCATGCGTGGTGATTTCTTTTGTTATTCCATTCTTTATTATACCCGGTTGGTTAAAACTTTGACTTCTATACTCCATGAAATTAGTAGAATATCATTGATATTTGCGTTTCATCCAAAGATATCTTTCATGGAAATATTCTTTTGATCATTCTTGAATTTTACTCTACAAAAGCAGATATCATGTTGACAATTTGGACGTTAATAATTTCGGATAAAATAATTCTTGAACTTGTTTTATTGAATTATTATGTCATTGTCATCATCCTCATGTTATATTATGTTATCTTTGGCTTACGTGCATAGATGAACTTAGTATGATTATGACTGAGGATCATTCGGTATAATCATGGCTTGATATAATTGATGTGACAAAAGTCCTCGATTGGCTGTAATGCGGTGATGGATAGTTTTTGATATGATTATGACCGGGGTGATTCTAAGATAGTCGTGACCATTGATAATTTGATGAAAATCCTTGACCGTGGTACGTGGATGATTAGATATTGTGGTTTATTCATTAAACCGAGTCTTAGTGATAAAAATTTATGAAAACCTTTTAAAACCTAAAAGATAGTAGACTTTATTTTCTCTTGACTCTTTTAATGGATTGATATTCATACCGCAGATTAAACCGGTTGTCTATTGTATTTTATCGGTTTAACATCATTGAAGGCTAATGATAATTTATTTCGCATTATCTTAGTCATAATATTTCTTATTGGGCTAGTTGAGCTCACCCTTTCTTTCCTTTATTCTCTTCGTGAAATGAGAACATATTTGGACGAGTCTGGGAGCGGAGTAATGGTCCGGAGGATAGCATTAGTAGTCCTCACTATTCGTGAAATAGTGTGATAATAGTTGTAATGAGGACTCCTTTTGAGTTTGTATAATATCTAGTAGACAATATTTGTATTCAAACTCACGTTTTATGTCGATTGTATACCTACGAGTTATGTTAGTAAGTTGTATTTGAATTTATGTACCATGTAAGTGGCGACCCAAGATGGGTGGCGATATACCTAATTTTGGGGGCGCCGCGGTTGGTATCGAGCTTAGGATATGATCCCCAGCTAAGATGTGAGATAAGAACTAGGAGGGAGAGCGGGAATTCCTTCGCTAGTATGATCTACCTAAGTTTATTTGTTATTTAAATTGGTCGGGAGTATAGGGATATTTGATATATTAATTAACCCTTGTGTTGTGGCGGTGTTTGGAAATGGCAATGAAAATATTCAAAATGGAGTGAATGTGACCGTTGTGACACCTTTAATCACTAATCGAGTTAATACGATGTCGACATTTGAGAACAAATTAGAGATATCCACGTAGTGAATGAAGAACTAATTGTTACACCGAGCTAGCTAGAGGTAGCAAAGTGAAAGTGAGGAAGAAGAGGAAGAAGAGGAACCTGAGGAGAATTGGTTAGAAGAAGTTTATGATCAAAACTTAGAATTACAAAATCGTGTTCGTGAGCTAGAAGAACAGGTTGAAGAACGGCAAACGGTTGTGGAACAAAGGGATACAACAATTCAAAATTGGGTTACCCGATATGTGATGCTCGAACAAAATCACGCTTTGGCAGGGTGTAAGATATTAAAGTTGGAATCTGAGAATTTAAAAATCAAAGATCAGCTGAAAGAAGAAACAACTGAACGAAGGAGAATAGGCGATGCATGGGTAAAAGCTGCACAACGCGTTGATAGTGTAGAAAAAGACGTCCGATCCAATAAAGCCAAAATAGATGAAATGGACTTTGCTTTTTGGACAATGAATTGGGAGAATTTAACATCGAATTCGGAATTACCACATGCATAGCGGTCAACCCGAATTCGATATGGATCGATCGAGAATAATGATTCAAATCATGGATCAGAATGTGAAGAAGCACTTAAGGGTGGAATGTACCCTATAGTAAAGTCAAACTTCGGTAATTTAAATTTAAGAGAGGCGTTTATTCGAGAAACTCGAACGAAGTTATTACGGGTAAATTAATTATAAATTATTACGAAGTCTATACTTTATTCAATACAAGTTCTACCTACTCTTTTATTCTACCTAGTTGTGTTCAATGTTTAAATTTGACTCCGGAAAAATTAGACTTTGATTTATCTATTGAAACTTCGTTGGGAGAAACCTTCGTTACCTCCACTATTTATTAATCTTGTTGTTTCAAATAAACACTTTCACGATCTTATCTCTTTGAAAATACTTGCCTTTGAGGTAATTTTTGAAAATGATTGATTAACTACTCATTATTCTTTTTGTAAGGTTGTTAGCTTTCATATTCCTAACCAACTTTGTTATACTTAATTCAAAGTAACCAAACCCTAAAGTTAATCATTGTTATATAAGCCATAAGTAAAGAGCCCCGATCCTTTCGTTGTTGACTTCCTTGTGTGGAATGCAATCAAGCCGGACTTCTCGTGAGGCAACATCGCGGATGAAGATGGCAAGTTGATAGGTATCATTGTGAGGTCTTTATCCAGGTTAAGGGATGAAGTCATAGTTGGTATTAATGTGAACGTATTATCCAAGTCTTGGTCGAGAAAGTAAGATTTTGAATGATATTTCTATCATTAATAAATTTCTTGGCGTATTCTTGAAGACTTTCTAGCCTACCCTAGAACGTGAAGTCGAATTTTGTATTGACCCCAGTACAAAAACCCATTTCTTAAACCCTCAAATATTTCTTCAACTAAAAGGATCTGTTTACGAGGATTATGATGAAAGTCATAATAAAAGCATTGGACTAATGAAAATCATGGGTATATGAAGTATTAGTAAGTGTTATGATGAGTTATGTTGGTTATTATGTGAAAACATGAAAGTTTCTTAGAAATCACAAAGAGTTGAAAATCAGATTTTGGTGAAAAACGTAACATGAAATTCGATTGACCATATCTCCTATTATATTTTGAATTTTTGAGTATGGTCAAGTCCTAGAGTTAGATCTATGAGTTACCTAACTAATCCAAGTGGAATTACTGGAAAAGGTGTTGTAGATTTTTGTGTGGACTGATTTTAGCAAAGGAGGCCAAAGCTGTAAATTTCGAAAATGCTACTGCCCAGAAACTTTAAGGGTCTGTTTCGGCCACTTAAATTATTTGAAAAATTCTGTCCTTTTGGGACATGAAGGTATATGGTATAAAGTACCTCCTGTCCAAAAATGAGCTCATTCTGACTTAAAATGAGCAAGTTATGACTATTTCAATATTTAGGTTTTTCCGACGAAAAACGCTATAACCGGAGTTCTATAACTCCGATGACCATGAAATTTAAACTGGAGGCTCACATTAACATGTGTAAGGTCCTGCCAAGATTTGGAAATTTTTGGAGTTAAACTTGAGGTAGCAAATTTTTTTAAGGAATTAATTAGAAATTGATTTTTGAAAAATAGTAAATGAATTTTAAAAATTCTGAGGAAAATATATTTTCATTATGGGACTATATTATGCTAAATCCCAGAAAAGAAATATTTTTGGGACTGATTTGGTATTTTTCATGAAAATAGTTTAATTACTGAACATATGAGTTAAATATGTTATGTGAAAGTAATGAAAGTTGAAAATAGGATTTTATGGTTAGAGAATCCTATATAGAGTATATGCATATTTTTTGATGAGGATTTGATAATTGGTGATGATATCTTATGAGTATGGCGTTTTGAATGATTAAATGCATTATATGGTAAAGCGTAAACAATTGAGATAAATTGTTTATAAATTTAAGAAATATTGTTATAATATTAATGATATTAGATTATGAGATTATTAAGTGATTGATAACATGGGATATTCTTGAATCTCGGATAAATTATATTATAAATGTTTAATATTTATCCTTTATCTCATTTGATTGATTCTTTATATCATTATCCTCACGCTTATTGTGAGACCCAGATTTTATCAATAAAGATTTAAATTTTGTCAAAATAATTTTTTTTAATATTATGGTGTGAATTTGAGATAATATTATAGTTGTGGGTAGTATTTATAAATTTTTTTGCAAAGTATGCAAGTGGTTATATTATATCCGATTGGCTTGGGGAATATTGGTTTAGCGAGGAATATTCGTACAACTACTCAATCATTGGTGGACCTACAATGTAATTATTTATCGGATTGAGAAAACGACAAAAATATTTTATTGAAATAACGGCGGAAGTTTTACCGTGGTTCTTGTTGAACTACTCGACAAAAAATACAAAGAATACGTGTGGTCAAGATAGAAGTATTACCGGTATTGATTATCGATGCTTATGTGAGAAGTCACTCAGTTTGATTCCATTATTGTCGATTAATAATATGAATTATTATAGCGATAATGACGCTTTTGTTTTATTCAGTATTATTAACGTAATAAATGTAAACATCTTTTATATAAAATAGAATACTTTATTAAAGTTATTCTATAAATAGAATATATTATATTTTATTATGATAGTGTTGCATAGTGTTTTGCATAGTGTTTTGCATAGTATTGCATAAAGTGTTTGCAGATAGTAAAATGTTTTTATATAAATAGAATATATTATATTTTATTTAAAAGATTTTTCTTTAAATATGGACCGTCGATTAAAGTAAATCAATCCTGGACTGTTTCATGGATTAGTTATTATACATTCCATTTTCCTATAAAATAAGCTCATTCCTTCATTATTTTCTTTTAATTCATTGAAACTCTAGTAGAGAGAAATTATAGAGAGAAGTTTATATAGAGAAAATTATAGAAAGAAGAAGAGTATTCTCGCTACTTCACTACTTCATATTAGGTTCTTTTTACGGTAAGGGTGTTATTCTTTCTTCTTGAAGAGAACTTCGTTATTCCATTCACTATTATTTTGTTGGAATAACTTTAAAAAAAGTGGCATACCCTATACATAACTCAGATACGCAGATACCCTATACTTGGTGAAATCCTTATGTTATTCCATCGCTTATTATTACATTGGAATAACTCAGATACGCTGGTTTACCCTATACTTGGTGACATTCTTCTATTATTCATTGGAACATCCTCGTCATGTGTTTTACAGGATTTGGACCGGTTAAAATTTTTATTATTCTGTTGGAACATCTCATTCATGTGTTTTACAGGACTGGTTAAAATCTTTATCATTCTGTTGGAATATCCTATCTGTGTGTTTTACAGGATCCGGTTCCATCTTTATTATTCTCGTTGAACATCCCGCTCGGTGTGAATTTCACCCGACTGGTTCCGTTATTATTATTATGTTGGAATAACCGCTCATGCTAAGCACCGCATTTACGTGGTGATTTCTTTTGTTATTCCATTCTTTATTATACCCAAATTGGTTAAAACTTTGACTTTATACTCCATGAAATTAGTAGAATATCCTCGATATTTGCGTTTCATCCAAAGATCTTTTCATGGAAATATTCTTCCGATCATTCTTGAATTTTTACTCTAAAACAAAGATCATGTCGACAATTTGGACGTTAATAATTCATGGATTAAATAATTCTTGAACTTGTTTTATTGAATTATTATGTCATTGTCATCATCCTCATGTTATATTATGTTATCTTTCGCTTACGTGCATAGATGAACTTAGTATGATTATGACCGAGGATCATTCTAAGATAATCACGACTTGATATAAATGATGTGACTAAAGTCCTCGGTGGGTCTGTAATGCAAATTGATGGATGTTTTTGGTATGATTATGACCGAGGGTGATTCTAAGATAGTCATGACCATTGATAATTTGATGAAAATCCTCGACCGTGTGGTATGTGGATGATTAAATGTGGTGGTTTATTTATTGTCGAGTCTCAAATGATAAAAATTGATGAAAACCTTTAAAACCTAAAAGATAGTAGACTTTATTCTCTACTGACTCTTTTAATGGATTGCTTATTCCATCACCGCAGCTTAAACTGGTTGTCTATTGTATTTTATCGGTTTAACATCGTTGAAGGCTAATGATAATTTATTCTCGCATTATCTTAGTCATAATATTTCATCGGGCTAGTTGAGCTCACCTTTCTTTCATTGTTCTCTTGTGAAATGAGAAACATAGCCGGGACGAGCCTGGGAAACAAGTAATGGTCCGCAGGATAAGATTAGTAGTCCTCACTATTCGTGAAATAGTGTGATAATAGTTGTAATGAGGACTCCTTTTGAGTTTGTATAATATCTAGTAGACAATATTTGTATTCAAACTCAAAGTTTATGTCGATTGCATATACGATTATAGTTATATTAGTAAGTTGTATTTGAATTAATGTACCATGTAAGTGGCGACCCAAGATGGGTGACGATACCTAATTTTGGGGCGCCACACTTATATTATGTTGAAAGTCATCTATGGCTCAGTAGTGTATAGATGGATTTGGTATGATTATGACTGTGGATTGTTCAAAGATAATCATAACCGTAATTGAAAACACGATTATCTTTGGTAGTAGTGCATGGATAATTTTGTGGTCGTGATACTAATGAATACACGATTATCTTTGGTAGTAGTGCATGGATAATTTGTGGTCGTGATCTTAATGAATACACGATTATCTTTGGTAGTAGTGCATGGATAATTTGTGGTCGTGATACTTAATGAATACACGATTATCTTTGGGTAGTAATGCATGGATAATTCGTGGTCGTGATACTAATGAATATCCTTGGCACCAGTAAGTGCGGGGATGATTCGATGATATGGATTAATTATTGAAAGTGAGTCTCAAGAATGAAATATTAATTCATGGATGTGGTAAAAGTCATCTTCGTCAGTAGTGCATTGATAGACTTGGTATGATTATGACAACGGATTCTTTGGTATAATCATGATCAGTAAACACGAATAATATCCTCGCCAAGAAGGTGCATGGATAATTCGTGGTTGTGATACTATTAAGTCAAGTCTCAAAGATTATTGGTTTCTGAAATTGTATATCTTTAGCTTTGTAGTATAAAAGATGAATTGTTAATGAATATCTTTAGCTGTGACGCCCCCAAAATAGGTATACACAACACCCATTCTGAGTCGCCAAATACATGGTACAAGAAGCAAACTACAACTTCAATAATACAAATGTCGTGTGAAATACGACAATATATACTGTGAGTTTAAATATAATATTGTCTTCTAGACAATATCCACACGCAAATAAATCCCCATCATATTTATTAATACATCATTTTACAAAATGGTGAGGACTACTAAACAACTCTCTCTAGAACCTTCATTCCATACCCGACTAAGTACTCGCTACATTCTCGCCTCCCGAGAAGAAAAATGGATCAACAAGGAAAAGGGTGAGCTCAACTAGCCCAAGAAGAATATTATGACTAAGATAATATACAACAAATTATCGTTAGTCTCCAATGAGAAAAATCGATAGAATACAATAGTACAACAAGTTTCAGATCAATATTCTAATGGAAATAATAATTCATGTAAGAGTTACGTAGAGAATGAAATCTACTATAATCTATGAATTTAATAAACCATCATCAATATTTTATCCTCGTAACATCAATCAATCATCTCAAATCAAATATTCATTTGCACTATGTGCCAAAGATATTCATCAATCGCTCATCTTCATGTTCATCTCAACATTTGCTCATCTTTGCACTAAAGGCCAAAGATATTCATCGAAATCATTCATCTTCAGACTACATGTGCCAAAGATATTCAATAATATCATCATTTAAGACCGAGGATGATGAAAATATTTTTAAAGAACGAATCCAAAGGAAACAAAATGACAAGGATTAAGGATTAAGGATTCGTATTTTGTTTTATCCATGTCCAACAATACCTCAAAAAAAATAATCATAGTGGTGTAAAATTCAAGAATGATCAAAACATGGATACAATCAAAGCTAGTATCCGTAATAGATATTTTGGACTTAAAAGAAGAAATTTTATTTTTCTATGAATAGTGCAGACACGTGAATAGTGTCAGATATCGTGAATAAAGGCCAGATACGTGAATAAGAATCTGACACCAAAAGATAGAAATTCCACAAAAACATCTTCACGCTTCATTAATAGTACTCGTGAATAAGAACTCGTGAATAAGAACTCATGAATAGTAACTCGTGAATAGTAACTCATGAATAGTAACCCGATATGAAAAAGTTCCAAATTTGATAAAACTTCAGATCAACATTTCAAAGATAATGATATCAAGAAATAATATCATTACGAAAAAAATAATATCCCTTACCTCAAAGAATCAAGATTCTAAGGAAAGGCTCAAGTGATGTTGAATGAAACTTCAGATTTAACAAAGAACTCTCAAAGTATCTAAATACTCACAAAATACGCTCAATAATATGTAGAGAGAGAAAGAGAGAAAACTTTGTTTTCGTGTGATTTTCAATTCTAACTTAGCCTCTATTTATAGAAAATGTTAAATCACCAAGCAAACTTCGACTGTTACCGATGGCTTTTACTCGCTACTATTGCCACCCACCACATTTGAAATAAAATTCAGCACATTTTTTCACCAACCACAATTGGGGCCCACTCAATTCTAGAATTTTCCACCAAAATCAATTATAACCCTACTTTCCGAATCAAACACCTCTTAAAATTCATAATAAATTATACGCTCATTTTTAACGGTTCAAAATTTGTGGACATATACTCAACTTATATATGTATAACATATCCAAAAATTACAACGATCCAACGGTCGGATTAAATATTATAACTCACACAATAAAGCTGTAATAACACCAATTTGATCTTTTAATACCTCCAATCCGACAAAATAAAACATCTCAGCATTAATTCCTTCATTAATAACCACATAAATAAATCCATCATTTATATTCATATAAAATAAATATTTCCTTATCATATGAATCAATAATTAATTATTCACAAATAATATTACGTAATCACATTTATGACAACCAGTCACATCGCTCCTCAGAAAGAGGGGCTTTCCAATAAGGATCTCTCTCATCGGGCGCCGCAATTAGGTGACCAAACCTCCTTAGATGTAACTTTCTAGACATTGCCAATAATGTTATCTAATAATATTATTCAAATAATATGAATTATTGATCCGATAATGGGAAATATGCAGTAAATGACAATTATTGAACAACAATAATATAAAATATCAACGCAAGAATTATTGAATCAATAAAATAAAATATCGAATAAGAATTCATCGTGAAAATTATTGAGTAAGTGCCATCTTACGTAAGGATCAATAATTCAACAAATATCGCAATACCGCAGTGCCATCGGCAACCACGCCAGACATCAGATTTTAACCACCGGTATTCCAACAGCCTTAATTCAGAATAATTACGCCTGTTATTTATAACCACCCAAACTTTGTCGTTTTCCTCATCCAATCGCTTTCAAGTTATGGGCCCACACACGGTCGCTACCGTCGCATTTAATATTTCCGACAAGATTTAATATTCCACCACCAAACTAATATTCCCCGACAAAATGAATATTTTATAACCACTGCTTATTTTGAAATATTTATGATTTAACCCTTAATTATCCACATTAATCAAATCAACCTTACTATTTCAAAATAATAAATAAAGGAAATTCCTTTTATTTAAAAAAAATTTCGGTCTTACAACCTCCCTCCTTATGAAATTTCGTCCTCTAAATCGACGACGCATTCGGTGTGTTTCAAAAGGTGAGGATACCTCGCTTTCATTTCCGCTTCCAATTCCTGTGTCATTCCTCTATATAGCATGATTCCTCCACAAAACTTTAACTTGTGGTATGACCTTTCTTGCAGTAGGACATGCTCCTTCCTATCCAAAATCTTCGACAGTACCTCCTCATACGTTAAGTCTTTTATTATCTCGTCCTGGGTTCTAACTCTATAACGTGGTTCGGTCTTTCACATATTTATTTAAGCACCGATATGTGAAACACATTATGAACACGAGACATACTTGGAGGTAACGCAAATCTATAGGCTACATTTCCTACTCGGTTAAGAATTTGAAATGGACCAATAAATCGTGGATCGAGCTTTCTCTCTTCCTAAATCTTCAGTAACTCCTTCCATGGAGCAACTCGTAATAATACATGATCCCCTACACTAAATTCCACGTCCTTTCGATGAAGATCCGCATAACTCTTTTGTCGATCTTGTGCCGCTTTGATACGCTTGTATAATCATTCGAATCTTTTAGTCATATACGTGATTAACTCTCGGGTCCCAAACAATGTTGCTTCACCCACCTCATCCCAACATATCGAGAACGACATTTTTGTCCATATAATGCTTCAATGGAACCATGCCTATATTTGTTTAATAACTATTGTTGTATGAGAATTCCACCAATGGTAAATACTTATCCCAACTTCCTTTGAAATCTAGGACACGTAGTCTTAATATATCTTCAAGAGTTTGAGTAGTCCTTCGATTGCCCATCCGCTTTGAGGATGGTATGCCAAACCGAATCGTAAATTTGTGCCCATAGCTTTTCTACAACTAACCCAAAATCATGAAGTGAATCTTGGGTCACGATCTAAAACTATGGATACCGGCATGCCATGCAATCTCACAATCTCATTTACGCATATACTAGAAAGACGCTCAAGGAATAAGTCTCTCGTGATCGGCAAGAAATGAGCAGACTTGGTTAATCTATCAACAATAACCCAAATCGCATCTATGCCTTGAGAAACCTTAGGAAGACCAGAACTAAATTCATGGTAATGTGTTCCCACTTCCATTCCGGAATCTCAAGTGGTTGCAACGGACCTTAGGTACTAGATGCTCCGCCTTTACACGTTGGCAAGTTAAACACATCGAGATAAACTTTGCAATCTCTCTCTTCATATTGTTCCACCAAAATGTATGTCAAGATCACGATACATTTTAGTACTTTCCGTGGATGGATTGCAAATGGTGTATTGTGTGCCTCCATCATAATCTTGTTCTTCAAATCGTAGTCGTTAGGAACACAAAGTTCAGAGTGGACTCAAGTATTCCTTCTTCATCAATTCTCGCCCTAATAGCTCCTTCTTGTACTTTCTTCTTCATACGCATCGCCTTCCGGCCTGGTGGCTCGAAAGCAACTTTAACTTTATCGATTAAAGTCGATTATACTCAGATATCATCACGTGGGTACCTAGAGTTTTCATCTCCATCTCTATTATTTGTAAATTATAATGAAATTAGTCTTTGACAATATCGCACTGCATCAGATACGATCTTCTACTCAACACGCCACTACCACGCTCGCTTTTCCAGATGGCATGGTCGTAACATGTCTTCGAAATGAGTCTCCTCTCGAGTTCTTCAAGCTCTTCCCACATTCCTCGCTTCCATTCGAATTTTGTATCTCTACGAGTTACCACGTTAATGGAATAGCGATTCGAGAATATCCTTCAACGAATCTCCGATAATAACCAACTAAGCTAGAAAGCTACGATTTCGACATCGACTTAGGTTGCTCTCAATCGTGACTCATATCCCAATCTTGGATAAAACGTCACAATGACACCTATCGCTTTACTATCGCATCTAATACGACGCCCCTATAGAGAGTTCCGCTTAGGTGAATTCCACAAAGGAAGTCACAAGATAAAGGCTCGTGTACCAAATTTATAGTTGAATTTTTAACTCCTCAAGTTCAATAGAGCCATTCTATATGAGATTTTAGAAATGAGTTTTGTACCGGGTTCAAAGTCGATACAATATTTAATATCAGGTTTTGGGAGTAAACCAAGAAATTCTTCAGGAAATACGTCAGGAAAAATCAATAACAACAGGAATATTATTCAAATCTGATGTGTCTTTATTCAAATCCATAACATGGACTAAGAAAACTTGACATCCGTAATAAACGAATGACTTCATGGCTTGATATGAAAATGTTTGACTACAATGGTTTGATTGCTTGAATTCGAATAACAAGTTGCTTAGGAATATGAAAACTAACAACCTTACAAAAGCAATCAATTTGGTATGATGAGTAGTTAACCTTAAAATCACATCAAAAGCAAATATCTCTATAGTAAATAAGGTTAATGTGTAATGTGATAGTGCCAACCGAATCAAACAAGATTTCTAAACAACAGATGTAATGAAAGTTTCTCCTAACGGATTCTCCATAAATAGGTCAAAGTCTAATTTCTCCGTAGTCAAGTTCAAACGTTGAGCGCAAGCAAAGAGAGATAAAAGAATGGGTAGAACCCAGATTCAGTAAGGTATAAACTTCGCAAGAATTTATAATTAACTAACCTGTGCTAACTTCGTCGTTCCTCAGATTTTGAATTTGGCCACGACAAACGCTTCTTCCAAGAACCGCTGACTTTGACTTTTTCTTCGACATCCTTTTTGAGTCACCATTCACGCTGGATCTGGTTTCGATATCGCATAATCTCGAGCGATATGTCCTTCTTTTTCCACAATTATAGCATACCTTGGAAGGCTTTCAACAGTTTGATTTTATATGTCCCTCCTCTCCACATCTCGTAGATCTAACCGGGCGATCGCGTTTCTTTCCCTAGAATTTGTTGATGGTGTGCCGATGTTGTCGCCGACGCCTTCCCGCCATCGTTAAATCTTCTTCTTTTAGATTGGACATCTCTTTCCATAATATCAACGCGTCGTGCAAAATTTTTACCCACGCATCACTCATTCTCACTCACTGCTCGCTTATTTCTTCTTTCAGCTCGATTCCAAACTTTATCATCTTATACTCGCCAAAGAGTGCTTCGCTCAAGCATCACGATCGGGTAAACACAAGCTTGAATCGTCAGATCCTTTTGCTCCACGATCGCTCGCAAT
This sequence comes from Panax quinquefolius, assembly GCA_020205615.1. Lineage (NCBI taxonomy): Eukaryota > Viridiplantae > Streptophyta > Magnoliopsida > Apiales > Araliaceae > Panax > Panax quinquefolius. Next base: position 103,786,413 of record CM035165.1, read on the forward strand.
TCTTTAGCCTCGCTTCTTCTAACTCATGAATACGATTTTGCAATTCTATATTTCGATCATAAAATACCTCTAATAAACTCTCTTGTACCTCTTCTTCCTCTTCTTCCTCACTCTCAATTGTTACTCTGCGATTATCTCAAAAAGTGCAACTATCAATTCTTCACTCACCATACATGGATATCTCTAATTCTTCTTCGCCGACATCACATTATCCTCGTTGGCGATTAGAGGTGTCTCCACGATCTCATTCACTCCATTGTTAACGCTTCTCACAGCCCATTCTAAAAAAACTATCATAAAACAAGGGTTAATTAAATAAATTAACAAATCACATAATACCCCTATAATATGACTCAACCAACAAATAAGCTTAGGTAGACACACTAGCGAAGGATTTACCTGCCTCTCCTCCTAGTTTTATTCCCGATCTCCGCCAGAGATCATATCCCTAAGCTCGATATTAACCGTGACGCCCCCAAAATAGGTATACACAACACCCATTCGAGTCGCCAAATACATGGTACAAGAAGCAAACTACAACTTCAATAATACAAATGTCGTGTGAAATACTTACAATATATATCGTGAGTTTAAATATAATATTGTCTTCTAGACAATATCCATACGCAAATAAATCCCCATCATATTTATCGATACATTATTTTACAAAAATGGTGAGGACTACTAAACAACTCTCTCTAACCTTCATTCCATACCCCGACTAAGACTCGCTACATTCTCGCCTCCCGAGAAGAAAAATGGAACAACAAGGAAAAGGGTGAGCTCAACTAGCCCAAAGAAGAATATTATGACTAAGATAATATACAACAAATTATCGTTAGTCTCCAACAGGAAAAACTCGATGTAATACAATAGACAACAAGTTTTGATCAATATTCGCAATGAAATAATAATTCATGTAAGAGTTACGTAGAGAATGAAATCTACTATAATCTATGAATTTAAATACCATCATCAATATTTTATCCTCGTAACATCAATCAATATTCATCTCAAATCAAATATTCATCTTGCACTACTACAGCCAAAGATATTCATCAATCTGGCCATGTTCATCTCAACACTGCTCATCTTTGCACTAAAGGCCAAAAGATATTCATCATCTTTGCACTAAAAATCATCTTTTAAATCATTCATCTTTGACTATGTGCCAAAAAGATATTCAATAATATCATCATTTAAGACCGAGGATGATGAAAATATTTTAAAGAACTAATCCAAAGGAAACAAAATGACAAGGATTAAGGATTAAGGATTCAGACTTTGTTTTATCCATGTCCAACAATACCTCAAAAATAATCATAGTGGTGTAAAATTCAAGAATGATCAAAACATGGATACAATCAAAGCTAGTATCCGTAATAGATATATTGGATTTAAAAGAAGAAATTTTATTTTTCATGAATAGTGTCAGATACGTGAATAAAGGTCAGATACGTGAATAAAGGCCAGATACGTGAATAGTAACTCGACACCAAAAGATAGAAATTCCACAAAAACATCTTCACGCTTCATTAATAGTACTCGTGAATAAGAACTCGTGAATAGAACTCATGAATAGTAACTCGTGAATAAGAACTCATGAATAGTAACCCCCACATGAAAAAGTTCCAAATTTGATAAAACTTCAGATCAATATTTCAAAGATAATGATATCAAGAAATAATATCATTACGAAAAAAAAATAATATCCCTTACCTCAAAGAATCAAGATTTTAAGGAAAGGTCAAGTGATGTCGAATGAAACTTCAGATCGAATAAAGAACTCTCAAAGTATCTAAATACTCACAAAATACGCCAATAATATAGAGAGAGAAAGAGAAAACTTTGTTTTCGTGTGATTTTCAATTCTAACTTAGCCCTCTATTTATAGAAAATGTTAGCCTACCACCAAGGCATTTTGACTCAACACCGATGGCTTTTACTCGCTACTATTGCCACCCACCACATTTGAAATAAAATTCAGCACATTTTTTCACCAACCACAAGTGGGGCCCACTCAATTCTAGAATTTTCCACCAAAATCAATTATAACCCTACTTTCCTAATCAAACACCTCTTAAAATTCATAATAAATTATTCGCTCATTTTTAATTCGCTCAAAATTTGTGGACATATACTCAACTTATATATGTATAACATATCCAAAAATTACAACGATCCAACTATTTGATTAAATATTATAACTCACACAATAAAGTCAGTAATAACACCGATTTGATCTTTTAATACCTCCAATCCGATAAAATAAAATAAAACATCTCAAAGATTAATTCCTTCATTAATAACCACATAAATAAATCCATCATTTATATTCATATAAAATAAATATTTCTTATCATATGAATCAATAATTAATTATTCACAAATAATATTATGTAATCACATTTATGACAACCAGTCGCTCCTCAGAAAGAGGGGCTTCCAATAAGGATCTCTCCTCATCGGCGCCGCAATTAGTGACCAAACCTCTCCTTAGATGTAACTTTCTAGACATTGCCAATAATGTTATCTAATAATATTATTCAAATAATATGAATTATTGATCCGATAATGGGAAATATCATGCAAAGTTGACAATTATTGAAAACAACAATAATATAAAATATCAACGCAAAGAATTATTGAATCAATAAAATAAAATATTGAATAAAGAATTCATCGTGGAAAATTATCGAGAAAGGCCATCTTACGTAAGGATCAATAATTCAACAACATCAGGTAATACCGCGTGCCATCGCGGCAACCACGCCAGACATCAGATTTTAACCACCGGTATTCCAACAAATTTTAATTCAGAATAACTACGCCGTTATTTATAACCACCCAAATTTTTGTCGCTTTTCTCATCCAATCGCTTTCCGCATATGGGGCCCACACATGGTCGCTACCGTCGCATTTAATATTCCCGACAAAGATTTAATATTCCACCACCAAACGAATATTCCCTAACACAAAATGAATATTTTATAACCACTGCTTATTTTGAAATATTTATGATTTAACCCTTAACTATCCACATTAATCAAATCAACCCTTACTATTTCAAAATAATAAATAAAGGAAATTCCTTTTATTTAAAAAAATTTCTGGTCTTACAACCTCCCCTCCTTATGAAATTTCGTCCTCTAAATCGACGACGACGCACTGGTGTTTCAAAAGGTGAGGATACCTCGCTTTCATTTCCGCTTTCCAATTCCTGTGTCATTTCTCTATAAAGATGATTCCTCCACAAAACTTTAACTTGTGGTATGACCTTTCATACAGTAGGGACATGCTCCTTCCTATCCAAAATCTTCGACAGTACCTCCTCACACGTTAAGTCTTCTGGCTATCTCGTCCTGGTTCTAACTCTATAACGTGGTTCGGTCTTTCATATTTATTTAATTAAGCACCGATATGTGAAACACATTATGAACACGAGACATACTGAGGTAACGCAAGTCTATAGCTACATTTCCTACTCTTGGCCAAGAATTTGAAATGGACCAATAAATCGTGGATTCGAGCTTTTCTCTCTTCCCAAATCTTGTAACTCCCTTCCATGGAGCAACTCGTAATAATACATGATCCCCTACACTAAATTCCACGTCCTTTCGATGAAGATCCGCATAACTCTTTTTCGTCGATCTTGTCATTCAGTATACGTTTAATCATTCGATCATTAGTCATCATACGATTTAACTCGGGTCCCAACAATGTTGCTTCACCCACCTCATCCCAACATATCGAGAACGACATTTTTGTCCATATAATGCTTCGAATGGAACCATGCCTATATTTGTTTAATAACTATTGTTGTATGAGAATTCCACCAATGGTAAATACTTATCCCAACTTCCTTTGAAATCTAGGACACAGAGTCTTAATATATCTTCAAGAGTTTGAGTAGTCCTTTTCGATTGCCCATCCGCTTGAGGATGGTATGCCAAATCGAATCGTAAATTTATGCCCATAGCTTTTCTACAAACCAACCCAAAATCATGAAGTGAATCTTGGGTCACGATCTAAAACTATGGATAATTGGCATGCCATGCAATCTCACAATCTCATTTACGCACATACCAGAAAGACGCTCAAGGAATAAGTCTCCGTAGACGGCAGAAGAAATGAGTAGACTTGGTTAATCTATCAACAATAACCCAAATAAGCATCTATGCCTTGAGAAACCTTAGGAAGACCCAGAATCTAAATCCATGGTAATGTGTTCCCACTTCCATTCGGAATCTCAAGTGGTTGCAACGGACCCTTAGGTACTAGATGCTCCGCCTTTACACGCTGGCAAGTTAAACACATCGAGATAAACTTTGCAATCTCTCTCTTCATATTGTTCCACCAAAATGTATGTCAAGATCACGATACATTTTAGTACTTCCGTGATGGATTGCAAATGGTGTATTGTGTGCCTCCATCATAATCTTGTTCTTCAAATCGAGTCGTTAGAACACAAAAGTCAGAGTGGACTCAAGTATTCCTTCTTCATCAATTCTCGCTCCTAATAGCTCCTTCTTCACTTTCTTCTTCATACGATCACCTCCGGCCAAGTGGCTCGAGCAACTTTTAAGTTTATCGATTAAAAAGTCGATTATACTCAGATATCATCACGTGGATACCTAGAGTTTTCATCTCCATCTCTATTATTTGTAAATTATAATTAAATTAGTCTTTGACAATATCGTACTCGATTGTATACGATCTTCTACTCAACACGCCACCTACCACGCTCGCTTTTTCCAGATGGTATGGTCGTAATACGTCTTTGAAATGAGTCTCCTCTTGAGTTCTTCAAGCTCTTCCCACATTCCTCGCTCCATTCGAATTTTGTATCTCTACGAAGTTACTACGTTAATGGAATAGCGATTCGAGAATATCCTTCAACGAATCTCCGATAATAACCAACTAAGCCTGAAAGCTACGATTTTCGACATCGACTTAGGTTGCTCTCAATCGTGACTCATATCCCAATCTTGGATAAGACGTCACAATGACACCTATCGCTTTACTATCGCATCTAATATGACGCCCCCTATAGAGAGTTCCGCTTAGGTGAATTCCACAAAGGAAGTCACAAGATAAAGGCTCGTGTACCAAATTTATAGTTGAATTTTTAACTCCTCAAGTTCAATAGAGCCATTCGATATGAGATTTTAGAAATGAGTTTTCAGACGGGTTCAAAGTCGATACAATATTTAATATCGTGTTTGGGAGTAAACCAAGAAATTCTTCAGAAATACGTCAGAAAAATCAATAACAACAGAATATTATTCAAATCGACGTGTCTTTATTCAAATCCATAACATGGACTAAGAAAATTTTGACATCCGTAATAAACGAATGACTTCATGGCTTGATATGAAAATGTTTGACTACAATGGTTTGATTGCTTGAATTGAATAACAAAAGTGCTTAGAATATGAAAACTAACAACCTTACAAAAGCAATCAATTTGGCATGATGAGTAGTTAACCTTAAAATCACATCAAAAGCAAATATCTCTATAGAAATAAGGTTAATGTGTAATGTGATAGTGCCAACCCGAATCAAACAAGATTTCTAAACAAATGATGTAATGAAAGTTTCTCCTAACGGATTCTCCATAAATAGGTCAAAGTCTAATTTCTCCGTAGTCAAGTTCAAACGTTGAGCGCAAAGCAAGAGAGATAAAAGAATGGGTAGAACCCAGATCTCAGTAAGGTATAAACTTCGCAAGAATTTATAATTAACTAACCCGTGCTAACTTCGCTCGTTCCTCGATTTTGACCGGCCACGACAAACGCCTTCCAAGAACCGCTGACTTTGACTTTTTCGGGACATCTTTTTGAGTCACCATTCACGCCGGATCGGGTTTCGATATCGCATATCTCGAGCGATATGTCTTCTTCTTTTCCACAATTATAGCATACCTTGGAAGGCTTTCAACAGCTTTGAATTTTATATGTCCCTCCTCTCCACATCTCAGTAAGATCTAACCGGCGATCGTTTCTCTTCCCTAGAATTTGTTGATGGTGCCGATGTTGTCGCCGACGCCTTCCCGTCATCGTTAAATCTTTCTTTTAGATTGGACATCTCTTTCCATAATATCAACGTCGCGTGCAGCTTTTTACCCACGCATCACTCATTCTCACTGCTCGCTTATTTCTTCTTTCAAATTTCAGATTCCACTTTTATCATCTTATACTCGCCAAAGAGTGCTTCGCTCAAGCATCACGATCGGGTAACACAAGCTTGAATCGTTGCAGATCCTTTTGCTTCCACGATCGCTCGCAATTCTTTTAGCCCGCTTCTTCTAACTCATGAATACGATTTTGCAATTCTATATTTCGATCATAAAATACCTCTAATAAACTCTCTTCGTGTACCTCTTCTTCCTCTTCTTCCTCACTCTCACCGTTACCTCTGCGATTATCTCTCAAGGTGCAACTATCAATTCTTCACTCACCACATGGATATCTCTAATTCCTTCTTCACCGACATCACATTATCCTCGTGGCGGCGATTAGAGGTGTTCCACGATCTCATTCACTCCATTGTTAACATTCTCAGCAGAACCATTCTAAAAAAAACTATCATAAAACAAGGGTTAATTAAATAAATTAACAAATCACATAATACCCCTATAATATGACCAACCAACAAATAAGCTTAGTAGGACACACTAGCGAAGGATTTACTCGCCTCTCCTCCTAGTTTTATTCCCGATCTCCGCCAGAGATCATATCCCTAAGCTCGATATTAATCGTGACGCCCCCAAAATAGGTATACACAACACCCATTTCGAAAGTCGCCAAATACATGGTACAAGAAGCAAACTACAACTTCAATAATACAAATGTCGTGTGAAATACAATAATATATATCGTGAGTTTAAATATAATATTGTCTTCTAGATAATATCCACACGCAAATAAATCCCCATCATATTTATTAATACATTATTTTACAAAAATGGTGAGGACTACTAAACAACTCTCTCTGTAACCTTCATTCCATACCCCGACTAAGATTTCGCTACATTCTCCTCCCCGAGAAGAAAAATGGATCAACAAGGAAAAAGGGTGAGCTCAACTAGCCCAAAGAAGAATATTATGACTAAGATAATATACAACAAATTATCGTTAGTCTCCAACAGGAAAAACTCGATAGAATACAATAGTACAACAAGTTTCAAATCAATATTCGCAATGAAATAATAATTCATGTAAGAGTTACGTAGAGAATGAAATCTACTATAATCTATGAATTTAAATACCATCATCAATATTTTATCCTCATCAAATTCATCAATCAATATTCATCAATCAAATATTCATCTTTGCACCATGTGCCAAAGATATTCATCAATCCATCATGTTCATCTCAACACTGCTCTCATCTTTTGCCAAAGATATTCAAGGCCAAAGATATTCATCGAAATCATTCATCTTTGCACTACGTGCCAAAGATATTCAATAATATCATCATTTAAGACCGAGGATGATGAAAAATATTTTAAAGAACTAATCCAAAGGAAACAAAATGACAAGGATTAAGGATTAAGGATTCAGTACTTTATTTTATCCATGTCCAACAATACCTCAAAAATAATCATAGTGGTGTAAAATTCAAGAATGATCAAAACATGGATACAATCAAAGCTAGTATCCGTAATAGATATTTTGGACTTAAAAGAAGAAATTTTATTTTTCTATGAATAGTGCCGATACGTGAATAAGGTCAGATACGTGAATAAAGGCCAGTATACGTGAATAAGAACTCGACACCAAAAGATAGAAATTCCACAAAAAACATCTTCACGCTTCACATTTAATAGTACTCGTGAATAAGAACTCGTGAATAAGAACTCATGAATAGTAACTCGTGAATAAGAACTCATGAATAGTAACCCCGATACATGAAAAAGTTCCAAATTTGATAAAAACTTCAGATCAATATTTCAAAGATAATGATATCAAGAAATAATATCATTACTGAAAAAAAAAAATAATATCCCTTACCTCAAAGAATCAAGATTTCCGGAAGAAAGGCCTCAAGTGATGTCGAATGAAACTTGACGAACAAAGAACTCTCAAAGTATCTAAATACTCACAAAATACGCTCAAATAATATAGAGAGAAAGAGAGAAAACTTTGTTTCGTGTGATTTTCAATTCTAACTTAAGCCCTCTATTTATAGAAAATGTTAGCCTACCAAGCAGATTTGACTGTTAACCGATGGCTTTACCTCCTACTATTGCCACCCACCACATTTGAAATAAAATTCAGCACATTTTTTCACCAACCACAATTGGGGCCCACTCAATTCTAGAATTTTCCACCAAAATCAATTATAACCTAATTTCAATCAAACACCTCTTAAAATTCATAATAAATTATTCGCTCATTTTTAACGGCTCAAAATTTGTGGACATATACTCAACTTATATATGTATAACATATCCAAAAATTACAACGATCCAACTATTCGGATTAAATATTATAACTCACACAATAAAGTGTAATAATAACACCGATTTGATCTTTTAATACCTCCAATCCGACAAAATAAAATAAAACATCTCAAAGATTAATTCCTTCATTAATAACCACATAAATAAATCCATCATTTATATTCATATAAAATAAATATTTCTTATCATATGAATCAATAATTAATTATTCACAAATAATATTACGTAATCACATTTATGACAACCAGTCGTTCCTCCTGTGAAAGAGGGGCTTTCCAATAAGGATCTCCTCATCGGGCGCCGCAATTAGTGACCAAACCTCTCCTTAGATGTAACTTTCTAGACATTGCCAATAATGTTATCTAATAATATTATTCAAATAATATGAATTATTGATCCGATAATGGGAATATCATGCAAAGGACAATTATTGAACAACAATAATATAAAATATCAACGCAAAGAATTATTGAATCAATAAAATAAAATATTGAATAAAGAATTCATCGTGGAAAATTATGAGTAGTGCCATCTCACGTATTTAATCAATAATTCAACAATATCAGGTAATACCGCAGTGCCATCGCAACCACGCCAGACATCAGATTTTTAACCACCGGGTATTCCAACAGCCTTAACGGTGAATAACCACGCTGCTATTTATAACCACCCAAACTTTTGTCGCTTTTCCTCATCCAATCGCTCACATGGGCCCACACATGGTCGCTACTGTCGCATTTAATATTCCCGACAAAGATTTAATATTCCACGCACCAAACGAATATTCCCGACAAAAATGAATATTTTATAACCACTTGCTTATTTTGAAATATTTATGATTTAACCCTTAATTATCCACATTAATCAAATCAACCCTTACTATTTCAAAATAATAAATAAAGGAAATTCCTTTTTATTTAAAAAAAATTTCGGGGTCTTACATTAGCGGATTGCGAAGATGAAGTTAAAATTTTTAACGATAAAGGTATTCAAGGTATCCTCACCTCTTATCATACCAGGTACGTACCCTAATTTCGAGGGCTTAAATTCCATAAGGAGGGAGATTGTGAGACCCAGATTTTATCAATAAAGATTTAAATTTTGTCGAAATAATTTTTTAATATTATGGTGTGAATTTGAGATAATATTATAGTTGTGGGTAGTATTTATAAATTTTGCAAAGTATGCAGTGGTTATATTATATCCGATTGGTTGGGAATATTCGGTTTAGCAGGGAATATTCGTACAACTACTCAATCATTGGTGGACCCTTAATAATAGAATTATTATCGGATCGAGAAAACGCACAAAAATATTTTATTGAAATAACGGCGGAAGTTTTACCGTTGATCTTTGTTGAACTACTCGGTAGTAAAAGTACAATAATACGTGTGGTTGCATAAGAAAGCATTACCGTATTGATTATCGATGCTTATGTGAGAAGTCACCGGTTTGATTCCATTATTGTCGATTAATAATATGAATTATTATAAGCGATAATGACGTTTTTGTTTTATTCAGTATTATTAACGTAATAAAAGTAAACATCTTTTATATAAAATGAATACTTTATTAAAGTTATTCTATAAATAGAATATATTATATTTTATTATGCATAGTGTTGCATAAAGATTTTGCATAGTGTTGCATAGTGTTTGCATAGTAAAATGTTTTTATATAAATAGAATATATGATATTTTATTTAAAAGATTTTGCTTTAAATATGGACCGTCGATTAAAGTAAATCAACTGGACTGTTCATGGATTAATTACTATGCATTCTATTTTCCTATAAATAAGCTCATTCCTTCATTATTTTCTTATTTAATTCTTTGTAAAACTAGAGAGAGAAATTATAGAGAGAAGTTTATAGAGAGAAAATCTATAGAGAGAAAGAAGAAGAGTATTACGGTACTTCACTACTTTGATATCCGATTGTCTTTTACTACAGTAAGGATATTATTCTTTTGTATTCAAAAAGAGAACTTCGTTATTCCATTTCTTTATTATTCATTGGAATAACTTTGTATAACGTGGTTTACCCTATACTTGGTGACATTCTTCTATTAATCATTGGAACATCCATGTCTGTGTGTTTTACATTTGGACTGGTTAAAATCTTTATTATTATTTTGTTGGAATATCACATGCATGTGTTTTTACACTAGACACGGTTCCATTTTATTATTCCGTCTTTATTATTCGCTTAATATCACATGCATCTTATCGTAGGACTCGGGTTCCATCATTTATTATTAAGTATTTATTATTACATTTGAACATCCCACAAATTGTGAATTTCACATGACCGTTCGATTATTATTATTTCATTGAATAACTCACTGCAATGCGATACTATCGCATGCATGGTGATTTCTTATGTTATTCCATTCTTTATTATACCCAAATTGGTTAAAACTTTGACTTCTATACTCCATGAAATTAGTAGAATATCCTTGATATTTGCGTTTCATCCAGTATCTTTTCATGGAAATATTCTTCTGATCATTCTTGAATTTTACTCTACGAAACAGTATCATGTTGACAATTTGGACGTTAATAATTCCCGGATAAAATAATTCTTGAACTTGTTTTATTGAATTATTATGTCATCATCATCATCCTCATGTTATATTATGTTATCTTTGGCTTACGTGCATAGATGAACTTAGTATGATTATGACTGGGATCTTTCGGTATAATCACGGCTTGATATAATTGATGTGACAAAAGTCCTCAGTGGCACTGTAATGCGTTGATGGATAGTTTTTGATATGATTATAACCAGGGTGATTCTTAAGATAGTCATGACCATTGATAATTTGATGAAAATCCTTGACCAGTAGTACGATGGGATGATTAGATATTGTGGTTTATTCATTAAACTGAGTCTTAGTGATAAAATTTATGAAAACTTTTAAAACCTAAAAGATAGTAGACTTTATTTTCTACTTGACTCTTTTAATGGATTGCATATTCGCCGCAGATTAAACCTGGTTGTCTATTGTATTTTATCGGTTTGACATTGTTGAAGGCTAATGATAATTTATTACGCATTATCTTAGTCATATAATATTTCTTATTGGGCTAGTTGAGCTCACCCTTTCTTTCACCTGTTTTCTTCGGAAATGAGAACATAAATTTGGACTTAGTCTGGGGAGCAGAGTAATGGTCCAGAGGATAAGCATTAGTAGTCCTCACTATTACGTAAAATAAAGTGTGATAATAGTTGTAATGAGGACTCCTTTTGAGTTTGTATAATATCTAGTAGACAATATTTGTATTCAAACTCACAATTTATGTCGATTGCATACCGACAATTATGTTAGTAAGTTGTATTTGAATTTATGTACCATGTAAGTGGCGACCCAAGATGGGTGACGTATACCTAATTTTGGGGGCGTCACAAAAGAGATGTCCGATCTAAGAAGGCTAAAATAGATGACATGAATTTCTCTTTTTGGAAAGCAATTGGGAGAACCCAACATCGAGTTTTGAATTACCCTGTACATAGCGGTCAACCTGAATTCGATATGGATCAAAGATTGATGATTCAGATCATGAAACATGAATACGACGAGGTAGTTGAGGGAGGAATATGTCCTATAGAAAAATATATTCCAATGAAGAGTGATAACGCCTAAATGTCGCCCTGCACAAGTCAAATAGGGTAGTTTGAAGGATGGCGATTGTCATGACTTCCCAACAAATGAGGAACCCAAATGAAGTTCTAAGGTCACTGACGAAATTTTTCCCCTCGGAGAACTTTTCTCGATGCTAAGGTCACTGACGAAATACTACTCCAGGATTCAACGGCTCTTCACCCAACTAACCAGCACTTGAAATAGTTGAATGACCCAGGAACAACTTCTAATTTCTCTTACTCAAACTCAAAATATAAACCGTGTATAAACAACAAAATATAGATATGAATTATTGTTTATATATATATAATAGAATAGACACTGTTATATATATTTATATATATATAACACTAACAAATAAACTATCAAGATATTAACTCAAAGAATGTTTTCCAAAGTATCTCTCTCAAATAGTGTTTAGTCGAAATATATATATATATATATATATATATATATATATATATATATATATACAAAGATAGCAATAATACACTCATTGTCAAATCTAAGTAATATATTTAACACAAAGATATATAGAATGGCAAGACACTCTATATTAATGCAACGGTAATATATTATTAATATCCCAATAATTAATATTAATTTAATCATTACAAAATCTCAATAAATATATTAATTATAACTCATTTAATTTACACATTAAACTCTTTTAATGGTACATCACTAAATAATATTTTTATTTTTATTTTTTATTTAACTTTGTAATATATATTTTGTATAAAATACAACAATCCCCCACATATTACAAAGTAAAAATAAATAATTTGAGTAAGAAAATTAAGAATGCAGTGCGTTAACACTTGTGTCTTTTGGACTATGAACCAATGTATAGAGTGAATAGGACTTGATTCACAGGAATTTGGTGAAATGAAAATTTCTATGAACCTTATTCTTTATTATAAATCAGTAATCATATTACTCTTACTACAAACTTTGATTAGAAGTTGTTCTACGCAATTTGGCACATTTTGGCCATGCGCCATACCTAGAATTCATGAGCGCTCTAGAAAACCTGTCTTGTTTTCATAAGAGGCGGACCCACCTCTAAACTCATATAGGTGTTTTCATCAAATGTGTTCTACAGTTAAACACATCACCCAACAGGACTATGGAAAACATTAAGAGTATATAACTCAACTTCTAACACTGTAAAATTACAGTATCCTACACCATAGGGATGAACTCAAATATTTATAAAATGGATAGTGTCTCAACCAATCAACCAATGACTTGTTGTTACCCATATGAACCTACTTCCTGGGATTACCATTCATATAGGTTGGGTTACCATCACTGTTGATTTCTGTAATGTATGCGTGTAGTCCCATCCCCCTCGATGTATTGCTCACTAGCCTCTTGCTTAGTGGCTTTGTAAGACCCCGAATTTTATGAAATAAAAGTATTCAATTTTTCTTATAATTACAATTCAGTAAATGGTTAAATTGATAAAAAAGTTAAAGTTAAGGGTGATATATGATTTTTTTTCAAAAATATGCAAGTGGTTATAAAATATTCATTGTTGTTGGAGAATATTCGTTTGGTCGTGGAATATTCTTTTTCGCTTTGGGAATATTCATACGATTTGCCAGACCATTTGTGGACCCCATAATGTAATAACTGCATCGGATGAAGAAAATGACAAATTAAAGTTTTATAAATAACTACAGAATCGTTATCAAGTAACATTGTTGGAATAATTACGGTGGTTAAACTAAAGTAATACGCGTTGTTGCATAAAGAAGATTACACTGTATCGCATGATTTTTGAATTATTGATTTTACGTAAGAAGGCACTACTCAATAATTGTTACTGATAATTCTGCTCAAAGATTTTATTGATTCAATAATTGTTGCGTTGATGATATTTTATATTATCGTTGTTTTAATAATTGTTACTACACAATATTTTCCATTATCGAGATAATAATTCATATTATCCTGAATAATATTATTAGATAACATTATTGGCAATGTCTAGAAAGTTCGTTTCATGGAGAGGTTTGGTCACCTAATCAAGGCGCCAATAAGGAGAAATTTTATCGAAAGCCCCCTCTTTCCCAAGGAGCGGCACTGGTTGTCATTATTGTGATTCTCGTAATATTATTTGTGAATAATTAATTATTGATTTATATGATGAGGAAAATATTGATTTTATGTGGATATAGATGGAGAAAATTTTTAATGTGACAATTGTTGAAAATTAATATTTTATCTTTTTCTGATAAAATAATTCATTTTAATATATTATTATATTTTAATAATATAATAATGGTGATATTTTTATAATAAATATGGGATATATGAGTATATGAGGAGAAAGAGTATTTTTATTGCAATAAATACTAAAAACGTGTTAAACATGTTGGTGGACCCATTTCTTGACTGAAATTTGATTATAGCTTGTAAAATCGCCCGTTTATGGATTTCGGTCAATTTTTGTTTGGAATTTGGAAAAACTTTCTTCTACAAAGTTGTCGAGAATTGAATTTCCTATAAAAACTCGCGAGATTCAAATTTTTTGATAAAAGGGCTATTTATTATGAATTATTGAAGTTCCGTAGTTCCGAAATAATTGATTTTTGGAAGTTTTAATTATTTAAATTAAGAAAAACATTTTTAATGTTTTGTCACATGGTGGCTGATGTCTTGGACCAAATTAGTGGGCATAGGAAATTTGAAAAAATAATATTATTAATTTATTAAATTTTCTGCTTTGGTGTTCTAAGCATTTTCCTATAAATAGGGTGCTTAGGTTAGAATTGAAAATCACACCAGAAACTAAAGATTTCTCTCTCTATAATATCGAGCGTATTTTGTGAGTATTTTAATACTTCGAGTATAGCTATCTGATGCAAGTTCTTTTAGCACTATATCCAAAGATTCCACTATAAAGTCTTTTATTCTTTCTCGAGGTAAGGGGAGATTATTTTCTTCATAAATGATATTATTTCTTCAATATCATTATGTCGAAATATTGGTTTGAACTTTTATCAAATTTGGAACTTTTTCATGTCAGGTTACTTATTCATGAATTACTATTCACGAGTTACTATTCATGAGTTCTTATTCACGAAAGTACTATTCATTTAAGCATGATGATGTTTTTGTGAAATTTCTATCTTTTGGTGTCGAGAGTTTATTCACAGATACAAGACTATTCACGATATACGGACTATTCACTTAATACGATACTATTCACGTAAAAATTAAATTTTCTTTTCTATGTCCAAGATTGTGCGTGATAGTTCCTATCTTTGATTGGATCTATGTTTTGGTCTTCATTCTTGAATTTTACTCCACTCTGGTTATTTATGAAGTATTTTGAACGGGAATTGTTTAAAGTACGAATCCTTAATATTTGTTCTTTTGTTTCACTGGATTCGTTTTCTTTAAAATATTTTTTATCATCCTCAGTCTTAAATGATGATATAACTGAATATCTTTGGCCTGTAGTGCAAAAATGAATGATTTCTTGATGAATATCTTTGGCCATAGTGCAAAGATGAACATGTGTTTAGATGAACATGACCAACTGATGAATATCTTTGGCCTGTAGTGCAAAGATGACTTATTGATGAATATCTTTGGCCCGTAGTGCAAAGATGAATTTATTAGTATGATTATGAACATGAACTGTGATTTGGTATAACCATGATCTTTGATGTTTCAGGTGATGAAAATTATCTTTGTCGTGGATGAGAAAAGGAATTTAGAACAACAATTACGATTATGAGTTATACATGTGATTATGGACAGGAATTGTTGATAGATGTTACAGGGATAAAACATTGTTGGTGGACTTTTAACGTGGACAAGATAATAGACTTTATAGTCTATTTGACTCTTCAAATGGATTGCTCGTTCCGCTGCAACTATGGTTGAAAAGTTTTATCATCTACCATATGTTCTAAATCTCTGATTTATTACCGCTGAAAGCTATTGATAATTTATTTATCTTTAGTCATGATATTCTTTATCGAAGTTAGTCAGGTTGCTCACCCTTTTGCTTCACAATTCCTTTCGTGTAATAAAAGTGTAATTTGGGTCGGCCGAGGGGATAGCGAGGAATAGAATGGTGGTCTATAGATGTTGAGGTGAGGTGAATTTAACTTGGAAGGTGTTTTGCCACTATCATACAAGATGTCTAATGACATACAACCCCGTGTCATCATAAGGCGAGGTTGTACTCATCCACTTGCTGAGTATATTTACCAGCACTACCTATATAATCTTGGTGTTTATTTGGAGTATAATACCCAATTAGAGACAGTGGAGATAATGATATGTCAAGAGAAGACTCACCATTGGGAAGAATATGATAGTAATCTTCTCATTTTTCTTTGGGGTCTATTGGGTCAACCAAGGATAATTACATGGCAATATATGATATCTATCATAACCTAGAAGCATGGCCTCCCATGTACGAAGGTTTCCTTGAGCACTTCCCAAAGATTCTAATTTCTAAAACAGTTTTTGACTATACCTTTATGTAAGGTGTCATTGTGACGTGCTATCCAAAGTTGGTGTCCAGAGTTACAGTTGGTATATATTTAATTGTATTCAAACTCACAGCATGTGTTGTTGTATTTTGCACGACAATTGTTGTAATAAAGTTGTAGTTGTTTTCTGTACCATGTATTTGGCGACTCAGAATGGGTTGGATGGAATGGACCTATTTTGGGGTTGTTACAGGCTTTGTCAGAGGATCCGGAAGATTTAACTCTGATCTAACAAAATTAAGGGATATAATCCCGTCACATAACATTTATCTCACAATATTATGTTTTAGGCGTATATGCCTACTCTTGCCATTATAACACTCTTATTTTTAGATCTGCCTTTAGTAGCTTGGCAATCAAAACGTAAAGACACATATGGAACTACTCTCGTCCACAAAGGAATATTTCTCAAAAAATTTCTGAGCCACTCTGCTTCAGAACCTGCCTTCTCTAAGGCAATAAACTCAGACTCTATAGGAGCTATACAAGTCTGTTTAGTAGACTTCCAAGAAACTGCTCCTTCTCCTAAGGTAAATATGTAGTCACTCATGGATTTGATCTCATCTGAATCAAAGATCCAGTTGGAATCACTATAGCCCTCAAGAACTGCAGGATTACCGCAGTAATACAAACCAAATCCAATAGTACCTCGCAGATACTTGAGTATTCTACATAAAGCAGTCTAATGATCCTTATTAGGATTATGAATGTATCTGCTGAGTCTGTTAACTGCATATTAGCAGTTTTAGAACCAATTTTTTTTTCTTTTTAAGGGTCAGGTAACAATACCTTAGTAAGACACCCCTACACTTAAGGTATTTCAAGTTAGGTAAATGATTTTCCCAAAGCTCAAAATTTGTTTTTACAGTTTTCACCAACAGGTAACTTTATATACACATTATACACACAAGTATTCAAACTTGACTATTCATATTGGGAATTAAAAGTTTGAACTTTGTTCTCAGTTTAGCCCACCAATAAAGAGTCACTAAACGTAGATTAAAGAACATAAAGCCAAAAATCTCTATCAAAAAATAGAGATTACCATTGTCAAACACGTCACAATCTACTTTAAGTAATTTGACATTTCCTTTAACCAACCAACAAAGTTTTCTGCGAAACCCCAAGTGATCAGTTTCATCTTTTGATGATTAGCACAATGCTATAAATAAGAACATCATTTAAAAAGGTTCACTGGCCAAGAGGATGAGTCTCAAACCCACACTTCTTGAAAATGGAATGGTTATAGTGCTAGTTACTAAACCAACCCTTAGACATAATAATAAAAGCCCACACATTCCTACCAAATTACATTATATTCCATGACTCATTAATTCTAGAATAGCAAAAATCTCATCACTATTCTAATTATGTCATCAGGATAATATTTTAAAAAAACATCACTGATATGGCATGGCATACCAAAAAAACTCTTTAAATCATCCATAATAATCAATATCACCTAAAATGTAAGGGACCGTTTGGATGTCGACATGCTTATTATGCATTGCCTAGAAATGAAAATATGAATAGTGGAATTTGTTAAGGGTTACCAGCCTTGTGTTGAAAATAAATTACGGCATGTGGAACTAACTTGCATCGACGACGACCACTCTGCTCTCTCCTCTGGCTCCGACCAGATCTTTTCCCAAGACAGGGAATATGGATTCCATTTCTAAACAAATATAATCTGGTTTGCAAATGTTGAGGTAATAATAATAATAATAATAATATTTTCGTTTCTTTCATAATATTACCGTTGTTTCCTTCTATTCTTGTATAAAAGGAAAAGTAAGGTTGATCATATATATAGACATATCTTCTTCTCAGCAGAGATTGCAAAGCGAGATAGTAAAATATATATATTTTAATTGCTTTCACTCATATAATATATATATATATAGCCTATTCGCTAACTATATATATATGAAATAAAAGATAGAATATTATTTATCTATATCACAATCAGAAGACCCCAAATTATTAATAAATGAAATTTATTTTCCTCTATTTATTATTTTGAAATAGTAAGGAATTCGATTTGATTAATGTGGATAGTTATGGGTAAAATACATAAATATTTGAATAAGCAAGTGGTTATAAAATATCATTATTATCATTTAGGGAATATTCGTTTGGTCGTGGAATATTCAGATCTTTGTTTGGGAATATTAACGATTTGACGGTAGCATGATCTTTTGTGGGCCCCATAACGGAAAGCGATTGGATGAAGAAAACGACAAATATAAGTTGTTTATAAATAACTTGGTAGTAGTTGTTAAGTTAATCTTGTTGGAATACCGTTGGTTAAAACACACTAATCTGGCGTTGTCAACAAGAAGAAGATACAGTATTGCACCAATTATTGATTCTTACGTAAGAAGGCACTACTCAATAATTGTTAAAGTAATTATCGCTCAAAGATTTTATTTTATTGATTCAATAATTCTTGCATTGATATTTTATATTATTGTTGTTTCAATAAATTGTCATTACAAAGATTTTCCATTATCGAAGCAATAATTCATATTATCCGAATAATATTATTAGATAACATTATTGGCAATGTCTAGAAAGTTCATCTAAGGAGAGGTTTGGTCACCTAATTGCGGCCAAGAAGGAGAAATTCTTATTGGAAAGCCTCTTCCTGAGAACTACGGCACAGTTGCAAAGATTGTGATTCTGTAATATTATTTGTGAATAATTAATTATTGATTTATATGATGAAGAAAATATTGATTTTATGTGGATATAGATAGAGAAAAATTTTAATGTGACAATTGTTGAAAATTAATATTTTATCTTTTTCTCGATAAAATAATTCATTTAAATATATTATTTTAATAATATATTAGCGGTGATATTTTTACAACGAATGTGGGATATATGAGTATACGAGGAGGAAGAGTATTTTTGTTGCAATAAATGTTTAAAACATGTTAAACATGTTAAATTGGACCCCATTTATCGAATTTGAAATTTGATTATAGCAGTAAAATTGTCTCGTATGTGGATTTGGTCAATTTTGTTTGGAATTTGGAAAAACTTTCTTCTGCAAAGTTGTAGAGAATTGAATTTCCTATAAAAAGTCGCGAGATTCGAATTTTCTGATAACAGAGCTATTTATTATGAATTATTGAAGTTCCAAAGCTCAAATAATTGATTTTTGGAAGTTTTAATTATTTATATCAACAAAACATTTTTATTGTTTTGGTTGTCCCCCATGTGTTGTAAACATGCTGATTTCAGGAGTCTTGGTTGGGAGGAATATATATATAATATATTATTATTATATTAAATTTTCTACTTTGGTGTTCTAAGATTTTCCTATAAATAGGGTGCTTAGGTTAGAATTAAAATCACACCGAAATCAAGTTTTCTCTATATTATCGAGCGTATTCTTGTGAGTATTTTGAGTATACTTTGAGTATTGCTATACGATCTGCAAGTTCAAGTCATAGCTTTATATCAAGGTGTTTCAATTAAATCTTTGCCTTTCGAGGTAAGTGGATGTTATTTTCTTCTCAAATGATATTATTTCTTCAATATCATTATCTTTGAAATATTGGTTGGAACTTTTTATCAAATTTGGAACTTTTTCATGTCGGGATTACTATTCATGAGTTACTTATTCATGAGTTACTATTCACGAAGTTACTATTCATGAAGTTCTTATTCACGAGTTACTATTCAGAGTACTATTCATGTAGGCGTGAAGATGTTTTTTGGGAAATTTTTATCTTTTGGTGTCGAGTTACTATTCACGATACGGCAGACTATTCATCTAAAAATAAAATTTCTTCTTTTTTGTCAAAATATCTATTATGGATACTAGCTTTGATCAGATCCATGTTTTGATCATTCTTGAATTTTACACCACTATGATTATTTTTGAGGTATTTTTGAACATGGATAAAACAAAGTACTTAATCCTTAATCCTTAATCCTTGTCATTTTGTTTCACGAGATTATTTTCTTTAAAAATATTTTCATCATCCTCGCCTTAAATGATGATATTATTGAATATCTTTGGCCGTGAAGGCAAAAGATGAATGATTTCTTGATGAATATCTTTGGCCGTATGTAGTGCAAAGATGAGCAGTGTTGAGATGAACATGACCGATCGATTAATATCTTTTGGCAGTAGTGCAAAGATGAACAGTGTTTAGATGAACATGACTAATCGATGAATATCTTCGCCTTGTAGTGCAAAGATGAATATTTGATTCCGGATATATATTGATTGATGTTACGGGGATAAAATATCGACGATGAACTTTTAAATTCATATATAGAAGATAGTAGTTTGCATTCTCTACTTAACTCTTCTAATGAATTATTATTTTCATTGCGAATATTGATTTAAAATTTGTTGTCTATTGTATTCTATTAGATTTTTCCTCGTGAAGACTAACGATAATTTGTTGTATATTATCTTAGTCATAATATTCTTTATGGGCTAGTTGAGCTCACCCTTTTCCTTTTGTTCCATTTTTCTTCTCGGGAGGCGAGAATGTAGCGAGTCTTAGTCGGGGTATGGAATGAAGGTTCTAGAGAGAGTTGTTTAGTAGTCCTCACCATTTTTGTAAAATAATATATCAATAATTATGATGGGGATTTATTCATGCGTGTGGATATTGTTTCAGATGGCAATATTTGTATTTAAACTCACGAAGATATATGTTGTCATTATTTTGTACGATTTAAAATGTATTAATAAAGTTGTAGTTATTTCGTACTCATGTATTTGGCGCACTCGAGAATGGGTTGGATGGAATGGACCTATTTGGGGGCGCCACAACAATACTCATGCATAATACTTTGGGCAAAGAAAAGAGATGGTCGACATCACATGATTACCGATTCAGAATAATCATCGAAGTAGGAAAACTTTTTTAGTTCACGTGGAATGAAAATTAATCTTTGTATCGATTCGTCACAAAGATTATAGAACATATAAGAATCCAAAAAAAATTCTACTTAAGATTGTTGGAAAAATACTGAATAAAATATAGGATTCAAATATAAAATAAAGAATGATGTAAATTTGACTTATCGATTATGTTGAGCGAGAGGCGAAAAGGTAATCATCCTTAAGTAGAAATTTTGCCCTGAGAACTTTTCTCTGCTAAGGTCACCGATTTAAATACTACTCCAGATTCAACTATCTTCACCCAACTAACCAAAGACTTGAAATAGTTGAATGACCCAGAACAACTTCTAATTTCTCTTACTCAAACTCAAAATATAAACCGTGTATAAACAACAAAATATAGATATGAATTATCGCTTATATATATATATATATATATAGAGAGAGAGAGAGAGAGAGAGAATGTAAGACCCCAAATTTTTATAAATAAAGATGAATTTTTCTATAAATATTATTTTTGAATATTATGGAATAAATTTGATATAATGTTATAGTTGTGGGTAATATTTATAAATTTTGCAAAGTATGCAAGTTGTTATAAAATATTCGTTTGGCCTGGGAATATTCTTTTGTTAGGAATATTCGTATAATGGCTCAATCATTGGTGGACCCCAATAATTAATTATCGGATTGATCGAGAAAACGACAAAAATATTTTATAAAAATAACTACGGAGGTGTTACCAAGTTAAACCGTTGAACTACCCGGTGGTAAAAAAAGAATGTCGCTGTGGTGCATAAGAAGACACTAAGATTGATTATCGATGCTTACGTGAGAAGTCACTCAATTTATGCTCAATTATTGCTACAAGAATTATCGCATCATATCTCTTATATTATTGATTCAATTATTGTCACAAAGATCATCCAGATAATATGTTATAGTATTAAATCAATAATTGAGACGACAAGTTATAAATGATTAATAATTATTGAAAGATTAAATATGTGTTGATGAAAAAAAAATGATTTGTGGTAAGTTTGATTATTTTATGGGGGCTCATATGTCATCATCTAAGAGTCTCTTCGTCAATAGTATTTACCTTCGTCAATAGTAATTACCTTCACAATAGTAATTACCCTTGTGAATAGTATTTATCTTTGTCAATAGTAATTACCTTCGTCAATAGTAATTACCCTTGTGAATAGTATTTACCTTCGTCAATAGTATTTACCTTCGTTAATAGTAATTACCTTTACCAGACGTCGAACCACTTGTCGTTTCACATTACAAAAGGCCAAACCACTTTTCTTTTCACATCATTAGTCGTCGAGCCACTGCTTTTTCACACTAAGAAAAGCTAAGCTAGAAATCTTCTATAAATAGAGGCCTAGGCTTCATTATTTTTCACTTAATTCATTCAAGCTATAGAGAGAAAGTATAGAGAGAATAGAGAGAAAGAAGAAGAGTATTTTGTTACTACCGCCGCTTTAAAGATTCAATCTCCTACCAAATGTAAGGGGGTGTTATTCTTTTCTTATTCATGAAGAGAACTGTTGTTATTCCATTGCTTATTATTCTCGCTTTGGAATAACTCGTATAACGCGGGTTTACCCTATACTTGGTGACATTCTTCTATTATTACGTTGGAACATCCATGCTCGTGTGTTTTACAATCGACGGCCCGCTTCTTTATTATTTTGTTGGAACATCATGCGTGTATTTTACACGGACTGGTTCCGTCTTTATTATTCTGTTGGAACATCCTGCTCGGTGTTTTACACCGACCGGTTCCGCCTTTTATTATCATCGTTGGAATATCCTATCGTGTGTTTTACACCGGACCGGGTTCCATCTTTATTATTCTGTTGGAACATCCTGTTTGTGAATTTCACCCGACACGGTTCCGTTATTTATTATTCATTGGAATAACCGTCTGCGCGCTGATTCATCGCATTTATGGTGATTTCTTTTGTTATTCCATTCTTTATTATACCCAAATTGGTTAAAACTTTGACTTCTATACTCCATGAAATTAGTGGAATATCCTCGATATTTTGCGTTTCATCCAAAGATCTTTTCATGAAAATATTCTTACGATCATTCTTGAATTTTACTCTACAAAATAGTATCATTCGACGTTAATAGTTTCTGGATAAAATAATTCTTGAACTTGTTTTATCGAGTTCTTATATCATTGTCATCATCCTCATGTTTATATTTTTTAAAGTCATCCGTATTCTGTAGTGCATAGATGGACTTGGTATGATTATGACCAGAGACTATCTTGGTGTAATCATTAATCGTAATGTTACAAATGATGTGGTAAAAATCCTCGATGGTCAGAGTAGCATCGATGGACGATTGTTGGCATGATCATGACCATTAATGAATACACAAATATTCTTGGCCCGTAAAGGTGCATGAATAATTGTGGTCACGATACTAAAGAATATCCTGGCCAGAAAAGTGTAAGGGTGATTCGATGATGTGGAATATTTATTAAAGTCGAGTCTCAAATTTATAACAAATGATGAAAACCTTTTAAAACCTAAAAGATCGTAGACTTTTATTTTCTACATGACTCGTTTAATGGATTCAGATATTCACCTGCAGCTTAAACCGGTTGTCTATTGTATTTTATCGCTTTAACATTGTTGAAGACTATTGATAATTTACTCGCATTATCTTAGTCATAATATTTCTTTGGGCTAGTTGAGCTCACCCTTTCTTTTCACCGTTTCTTCGTGAAATGAGAATATACCGGGACGAGCCTGGGAAGCGAGTGATGGTCCTGAAGATAGCATTAGTAGTCCTCACTATTTCGCGTGAAATAGTGTGATAATAATTGTAATGAGGACTCCTTTTGAGTTTGTATAATATCTAGTAGAGCGATATTTGTATTTAAACTCACAATTTATGTCGATTGCATACCTACATTTATGTAAGTAAGTTGTATTTAAATTTCGCACTATGTAAGTGGCGACCCAAGATGGGTGATGTATACCTAATTTTGGGGCGCCACGGTTAGTATCGAGCTTAGGATATGATCCACAGCTAAGATGTGAAAATAGTACTAGGGGGAGAGACGGGAATACCTTCGCTAGTATGACCTACCTAAGTTTATGTGCTATTTGATTGGTTGGTCGTAATATAGGGATAATTTTTACATGTCAATTAACCTTTTGTTTTGTGGCAAGATTCTGAAAATGACATCCGAGAATGTTGAGAATAAGAATGGAGCGCAGCGATCGTTGATTCACCACATATCAATAATCGGGATAATGTGCATCGTGAAGGCGATAATCCTCACGCAAACAACAACACCGACCAAATGATGAATGATAAAATGTTCGTGAGGCTTTTATGAATTTATGCAACAAAGAAGTAGAACGACTCTCGCCCAAAACGTAGGTGGAAACACGGAAAACTCTCGATTTGGCCACCGCTAAACAATTCAAGGAGTGGGACCACCGGAGTTTAAGGGTGAGCTAAAACCACCACTTCGGAAGCATGGATAAAGCAGATTACCTAGATATTTGATGTCTTGGGATGCTCCGAGGAGCAAAAGGTTCCCTTCACGCCTTTTATGTTGGGCGGAGAGGCGACATTGGTGGGAATTCAGAAACATACTCAACTCAACAGATCAAGATATCTTCGGAGAGAAGTTCCAAGAGTCGCATTCAACGACAAATACTTTCCCGAAAGTATTCGCCACATGAAGGAGGTGGAGTTTATCAAGTTGGAACAAAACAATATGACCGTGTCGCAACACGAGGCAAAATTTGCGGAGTTATCACGGTTCACGGCCCCACTGGTGGATAATGAAGAGAGAATGGCGCGAATGTTTTTAAGAGGTTTGAAGTCGGAGATAAGTCAACATCTTATTTCTCATAAACCGTGTTTGTATTCGGATGTTGTAAATAGGCTCATTAGTGGAGCGCGATAATGAGTCAACGCAACTAAAAAAAGAAACTAAGCAAAATTATAATACCAAATGAGAGTAGTCATCGAAGCGGTGACAACAAGCGTGAGGGAATCAACAAAGCCGATATGGTAACCACTTCCGGTGGTAATCGTGGCCAAAACAATAAGAATGGACATTTCAAGAAACGGAGATTCAACAATGGTGGAAAGATCGTCAAAGACCAAAGACCCATTGTTAAGGAAGGAGAAAGACCACCTATCATATGCTTCAAATGCGAGGAGAGGACACATCATCCAAACTGCTACCATGCCATCTCAAAAAGCATGTTATAATTGTGGAAGAGAAGGTCACTTAGCTCGATTTTGTCGTTCATCAAGACAAATTCAGCTAGGATGGAGGCACCAAAGCCCATCCCGTAAAAATTCAAAACCCAGAGCTGCAAGGGAGAAGCGTTTGTTGTGACCTCCCAAAGAGCAAGGAACCGAATGAGGTCATCACGGGTAAGCTTATCATAAACTCTAATGAAGTCTATACTTTATTTGATACCGGTTCTACCCATTCTTTTATTTCTCCTACTTTGCGCCATCGATTAAATTTGACTCGGAGAAATTAGACTTTGACTTATCTCGTGGAAACTCCGTTGGGAGAAACCTTCATTACATCCACCGCTTATAAGTCTTGTTTGGTTCAAATCTAAGGTACCTCACATTACCGTCGATCTTATTTCATTAAAAATACTTGCATTTGACGTGATTCTAGTGGATTGATGGTTAACTACTTATCATGCAAAAATTGATTATTTTCGTAAGGTTGTTAGCTTTCATATTCCTAATCAACCTATTATGCTAATTCAAACGACCAAACCATTAAAATCAATCACGGCCATCTCAAGCCATAAAGCTATTCGCTTATTGAAAAACGGATGTCAAGCTTTCTTAGCTCATGTCACGATTTAAATAAAAATACGCCGCTTTTAAACGATATTCCTATTGTTAATAAATTTCTGACGTATTCCCAAGAACTTCCCGCCTACCCCAGAGCGTGAAATTGAATTTTGTATCGACCTTGAACCCCAGACAAAACCTATTTCCAAAGCCCCATATCGAATGGCTCCTATTGAACTTCGTGAGTTAAAGACCCAACTGCAGGAATTGTTAGACATGGCTTTATTCGCCCTAGTACTTCTGGGGGGGTGCTCTGCTCTATTCGTGAAGAAGAAATACGGGAGTACGCGACTTTGTATTGATTATCTGGAGTTGAATCATGTCACCATCAAAAATAGGTATCCATTGCCACGTATTGATGACCTGTTTGACCCGATTTGCAAGGAGCCAAATTCTTTTCAAAGATCGATCTTCGTTAGGATATCACCAATTGAAGATTAGAACCACCGACATTCCAAAGACGGCTTTCGTAACTCTAAGACGGCATTATGAATTCTAGTCATGTCCTTTGGATTGACTAATGCTCTTGCCGCCTTTCATGGATATGATGAACCGAGTATTCAAGGAATATTTAGATTACTTTGTGGTCGTCTTTATTGATGACATCCTTATTTATTCCAAAAGCCGTGAAGATCATGAAAGCAACACTTGAGGTCGACACTCCAAAAGCTTCGTGAATATAAGCTTTATGCCAAGTTGAAGAAATGCGAGTTCGTCAAGAAGAAGTAGCATTCCTTGGGCACGTGGTATCAAGTCATGGAATATCTGTTGACCCAAAGAAAGATTGAAGCTATTCAAAGTCGGGAACAACTTAAATAAATCAATGGATCAAGACGTAGCTTTTCGGTTTAAATTGGTTATTATCTGAGATTCGTGGAAGGATTTTCTCGAATCGCTACTCCATCGACTCAAATTGACTCTTGAAAGATACAAAGTTCGGTTGGGAGCGAAGAATGTGAGAAGAGTTTTCAAGAACTCAAGAGGAGACTTATTTCAAAGACTGCTCGACAATACCATCTCGGCTCTTGAGGATTTGTCATCTACAAGTGATGCTTGGCAAAGGGTTGGGATGTGTTCTTATGCAACATGGAAAAGTTATAGTTTATGCCTCATGACAACTCAAAGAATATGAGAGGAATTATCCTACTCATGATCTAGAGTCAGCAAATGTTGTCTTTCAGACTTAAAATTTGGAGGCATTACTTGTATGGGGAGAAAGTGGAGATCTTTACGGATCATAAAAGCCTCAAATATTTCTTCACTCAAAAGGAACTCAACACGCGACAACGACGTTGGCTTGAATCGCTGAAAGATTATGATCATACCATCCAATACCATCCTAAAAGCTTAACGTGGTAGCCGACGATTGAGTAGAAAAATCATACGCAAGCACGAAAAGTGCGATATTGTCATATGAAAGGCCCATTTTGTGTGACTTCAAAGGATGGAGATAGAGTTAAAGACTCCAGGGACGCATGTGATGATAGGGAGTATACGAGTAGAACCGACTTTAATCGATAAAGTTAAAGCTGCTCAAGCTACATGTGACGCCCCCAAAATTAGGTATACGTCACCCATCTTGGGTCGCCACTTACATGGTACATAAATTCAAATACAACTTACTAATATAACTGCTGGTGTACAATACGACATAAACCGTGAGTTTGAATACAAATATTGTTCTACTAGATATTATACAAACTCAAAAAAGAGTCCTCATTACAACTATTATCACACTATTTCACGTAATAAGTGAGGACTACTAATGCTATATCCTCTCGACCATTACTTGCTCCCCGACTCGTCCGGTATATGTTCTCATTTTCAAGAGAACAAATGAAAGAAATGGTGAGCTCAACTAGCCCAAGAAGAAATATTATGACTAAGATAATGCGTAATAAATTATCATTAGCCTTCAACAAATGTTAAACCGATAAAATACAATAGACAACAAGTTTAATCGTAGCGGAATAAGCAATCCATTAAAAGAGTCAAGTAGAAAATAAAATCTACTATCTTTTATGATTTAAAAGGTTTTTCATCAATTTTTATCATTAAGACTCGGTTTAATGAGTAAACCACAATATCAATCATCCTCGTATCACTGGCCAAGGATTTTCATCAAATTATCAATGGTCATGACTATACCGAATCACCCCGGTCATAATCATACCAAAACTATCCATCACCGCATTACGTGCCACCGAGGACTTTTATCACATCATTTATAACAAGCCATGATTATACCGGATGATCCTCGGTCATAATCATACTAAGTTCATCTACGCACGTAAGCCAAAGATAACATAATATATCATGAGGATGATGACAATGACATAATAATTCAATAAAACAAGTTCAAGAATTATTTTATCCGTGAATTAATAACGCCCAAATTGTCAACAAGATACTTTGTTTTGTAGAGTAAAATTCAAGAATGATCGTAAGAATATTTTCATGAAAAGATATCGATGAAACGCAAATATCAAGGATATTCTACTAATTTCATGGAGTATAGAAGTCAAAGTTTTAACCAATTGGGTATAATAAAGAATGGAATAACAAAAGAAATCACCACGCACGCAGATTTGATGTATTAAAAGTTATTCCAATGTAATAATAATAACGGAACCGTGTCGTGAAATTCACAACCGGCTGTGATGATCCAAATGTAATAATAAATGTGAATAATAAACAATGGAACTAGGTCCTGTAAAACACACGCACATGATATTCCAATGTAATAATAAATGCGGAATAATAAACAATGGAACCGTGTCCTGTAAAACACATGCATGTGATATTCCAATGTAATAATAAAGAATGGAATAATGAAGAAGATCACCAAGTATAGGGATTCAGCAGATACAAAGTTATTCCAACATAATAAATAAGAATGGAATAACATAAGGATTTCACCAGTAT
The DNA here is from genome assembly GCA_020205615.1 of Panax quinquefolius. Lineage (NCBI taxonomy): Eukaryota > Viridiplantae > Streptophyta > Magnoliopsida > Apiales > Araliaceae > Panax > Panax quinquefolius. The sequence continues at coordinate 103,815,714 of CM035165.1, forward strand.
ATAGGTACGCCGTATATACGAGGTTATGTATAGGTATACCACTTTTACAAAAGTTATTCCAAATGTAATAATAATGAATGGAATAATGTAAGTTCTCTTCATGAATAAGAAGAATAACACCCCTTACGGGTACAACAAATAATATTCCCTACCTTAGAAGAACCTAATATTGAAAAAGTGAAGTAAAGAATACTTTTCTTCTTTTCTCTATAGATTTTCTCTCTATAGCTTTCTCTATAATTTCTCTCTAGAAGTTTCAAATGAATTGTAAGAAAATAATGAAGGAATGAACTTCTATTTATAGGAAAATAGAATGCATAGTAATTAATCCATGAACGGTCCATTGATTTACTTTAATCGACGGTCCATATTTAAAGCAAAATCTTTTAAATAAAATATAATATATTTTATTTATATAAAAACATTTTACTATGCAAACACTATGCAACACTATGCAAAATACTATGCAATACTATGCATAATAAAATATAATATATTCTATTTATGTAATAACTTTAATAAAGTATTCTCTTTTATATATAAAGATGTTTCGCTTTTATTACGTTAATAATACGAATAAAACAAAATGTCATTATCGCTTATAATAATTCATATTATTAATCGACAATAATGGAATCAAACCGAAAGTGACTTCTCACATAAGATCAATAATCAATACCGCTTCATTACGCAACCACACGACATCGTATTTTTACTAATGAAAGTAGTTCAACAAAGATCAACCAGTAAAACTTCCGCCGTTATTTCAATAAAATATTTTTGTCGTTTTCTCAATTCGACAATAATTACATTATAGGGTCCACCAATGATTGAGTAGTTGTATTTAATATTCCTTACTAAACCGAATATTCCCCGACCAATCGAATATAATATAACCACTTGATACTTTGCAAAATTTATAAATACTACCCACAACTATAATATTATCTTAAATTCACACCATAATATTAAAAATTATTTTGACAAAATTTAAATCTTTATTGATAAAATCTGGGTCTCACACTACGACACGGAGTCGATGCGTATGAGGAAGAAAAGTGTGAAGGTGTACGCGCTAAGAAGCAAGAATCGATGAAGAAGGAATACTTGAGTCAACTCTGCACTTTCAGGTTCCTAACGACCTCGATTTAAAGTATAATATCATGATGGAGGCGCACAACACACCATTTGCAATCCATCTCGGGAGTACCAAAATGTATCATGATATTCGCTATACATTTTGGTGGAGCAATATGAAGAGAGAGAGATAATACTGTTTATCTCAAGGTGTCTAACTTGTCAACGAAAGTTAAAGCGAGCATCAAGTACCAAAAGGTCCATCAGAACCACTTGAAATTCCGTAATGGAAGTGGGAGCACATTACCATGGATTTTGTTACCGGCCTTCCTAAGGTTTCTCAAGGCATTGATGCGATATGGGTCATTGTTGATAGATCGACCAAGTCCGCTTATTTTTTTACCGATACGAGAAACTTATACACTTGAACGTCTTGCTTCAGATGACATAAACGAGATTGTAAGATCGCATGGTACGCCGCAGATCCATAGTTTCCGATCGAGACCCAAGATTCACTTCACGATTTTGGGTTAGTTTGTAAAAAGCTATGGGCACAGACTTACGATTTAGCTTCAAGATATCATCCTCGACGGACGGACAATGGAGAGGACTATTCAAACTCTTCAAGATCTATTAAGACTCGTGTCCTTGATTTCAAGGGAGTTGGGACAAGTTCTTACCATTGGTGGAGTTTTCCTACAACAACAGCTTATCGCAAGTATTGGCATGGCTCCATTCAAGCCAGTATGGAAGAAAGTGTCGCTTCTCAAAGATTTGGGATGAGGTGGGTGAAGCCACATTCATGGACCGGAGTTAGTACGTATGACTACTTTAAAAGATTCAAACGATCCGACAACGATATAAAAACCTCACAAAATCGACAAAGAGTTATCCGATCTTCATCGAAAGGACGTGGAATTTGATATAGGAGATCATGTGTTGTTAAAAGTCGCTTCCATGGAAAGGAGTTACAAGATTTGGAAAAGAGGAAAACTTAATCCTCGATTCATCTGGTCCATTTTAATCCTCGATCGAGTAGAATCGTGGGCCTATAGACTCGCTTTTACCGCTAAATATGTCTCGTGTTCATAACGTTTTTCACATATCCATGTTACGTAAATATGTGAAAGACCCAACCACATTATTGAAGTTAGAAACCGGACGAAATAGCGGAAGATTTGACGTATGAAGAGGTTCCCTGTTCAAATCTTGGATAAGAAGGAACATATTCTACGCCCAAGGTTATACCTCAAGTCAAAGTTTTGTGGAGGAACCCACGATGTTGAGGAAATGACTTGGGAGTTAGAATCAAATGAAATCAAGGTATCCTTACCTCTTCGACATACAAGGTATCGTAATTCTAATTTCGAGGGCTTAAATTTCATAAGAATGGGAGGTCAGTAAGACTTCAAACTTTTATAAATAAAGATGAATTTTTCTATAAATATTATTTTTGAATATTATGGAATAAATTTGATATAATGTTATAGTTCAGGTAATATTTATAAATTTTGCAAAAGTATGCAAGTTGTTATAAAATATTCGTTTGGTCGGGAATATTCTTTTGTTAGGAATATTAAATGATAATGGCTCAATCATTGGTGGACCCCCATAATGTAATTATTGTTTGATTGAGAAAACGACAAAAATATTTTATAAAAATAACTATGAGGTGTTACCGTTAAAACCGTTGAACTACCCGGTGGTAAAAGTATAAAGAATACGCGTGGTTGCATAAGAAGACACTCAGATTGATTATTGATGCTTACGTGAGAAGTCACTCACCTATGCTCAATTATTGCTATAAAGAATTGTCACGATCATATCTCTTATATTATTGATTCAATTATTGTCACAAAGATCATCTCATATAATATGTTATAAGATTAAATCAATAATTGAGACGACAAGTTATAAATGATTAATAATTGTTGAAAGATTAAATATGTGTTGATGAAAAAAAATGATTTTGTGGTAAGTTTGATTATTTTATGGGGGCCTATATGTCATCATCTAAGAGTCTCTTCATCAATAGTATTTACATTCGCCAATAGTAATTACCTTCGTCAATAGTAATTACCCTTGTGAATAGTATTTACCTTCGTCAATAAGAATTACCTTCGTCAATAAGTAATTACCCTTGTGAATAGTATTTACCTTCGTCAATAGTATTTACCTTCGTTAATAGTAATTACCTTTACCGACGTCGAACCACTTGTCGCTTCACATTACAAAAGGCCAAACCACTTTTCTTTTCACATCATTAGTCGTCAAGCCACTGCGCTTTTCACACTAAGAAAAGTGCTAAGCTAGAAATCTTCTATAAATAGAGGCCTAGGGCTTCATTATTTTCACTTAATTCATTCAAGCTTATAGAGAGAGAAAGTATATAGAGAATAAGAGAGAAAGAAGAAGAGTATTTTGTTACTACACCGTCATAAAGATTCAATCTCCTACCAAATGTAAGGGTGTTATTCTTTCTTATTCATGAAGAGAACTGTTGTTATTCCATCGCTTATTATTCTGCTTTGGAATAACTCAGATAACGTGGTTTACCCTATACTTGGTGACATTCTTCTATTATTCTCATTGGAACATCCTCGTCTGCATGTGTTTTACACCGGACCGGTTCCGCCTTTTATTATTTTGTTGGAACATCCATGCTCATGTGTTTTACAGGACCGGTTCCGCCTCTTTATTATTCTCGTTGGAACATCCTCGTCTCAGGTGTGTTTTACACAGGACTGGTTCCGCTCTTTATCATTCTCGTTGAATATCCCATCGTGTGTTTTACACCGGATCCGGGTTCCATCTTTATTATTCTCGTTGGAACATCTTGCTTGGTGTGAATTTCACCGACTGGTTCCGTTATTTATTATTACATTGAATAACTCCGTCTGCATGCGGTCTATCGCATGCACAAGTGATTTCTTTTGTTATTCCATTCTTTATTATACCCAAATAAGTTAAAACTTTGACTTCTATACTCCATGAAATTAGTGGAATATCCTTGATATTTGTGTTTCATCCAAAATCTTTTCATGAAAATATTCTTCTAATCATTCTTGAATTTTACTCTACAAAACAAAGATCATTTGGACGTTAATAGTTCCTAGATAAAATAATTCTTGAACTTGTTTTATTGAAGTTCTTATATCATTGTCATCATCCTCATGTTTATATTTTTTAAAGTCATCTCGTGGGCCAGAGTGCATAGATGGACTTGGTATGATTATGACCCAGAGACTATTCTTGTAATCACGACCGTAATGTTACAAATGATGTGGTAAAAATCCTAAGTGGTCAGTAGTGCATTGATGGATGATTGTTGGCGATGATCATGACCATTAATGAATACACAAATATTCTCGCCCGTAGAAGGCATGAATAATTGTGGTCACGATACTAAAGAATATCCTCGGCAGTAGTGCAGGGGTGATTCGATGATGTGGAATATTTATTAAAGTCGAGTCTCAAATTTATAACAATGATGAAAAACCTTTAAAACCTAAAAGATCGTAGACTTTATTTTCTACTTGACTCTTTTAATGGATTGATATTCACCGCAGCTTAAACCGGTTGTCTATTGTATTTTATCGCTTTAACATTGTCAAGACTATTGATAATTTACTCGCATTATCTTAGTCATAATATTTCTTATCGGGCTAGTTGAGCTCACCCTTTCTTTCACCGTTTCTTCGTGAAATGAGAATATATTTGGGACTTAGCCTGGGAAACGAGTGATGGTCCCGAAGATAAGATTAGTAGTCCTCACTATTCTCGTGAAATAGTGTGATAATAATTGTAATGAGGACTCCTTTTTGAGTTTGTATAATATCTAGTAGAGCGATATTTGTATTTAAACTCACGATTTATGTCGTATTGCATACCTACATTTATGTTAAGTAAGTCAGTATTTAAATTTGCACCATGTAAGTGGCGCACCCAAGATGGGTGATGTATACCTAATTTTGGGGCGTCACAGAGAGAGAGAGAGAGAGGCGAGGATCGATGATCAGCAGATACTTATTTATTACAGTGCTCACTTTCTTTAGGCGTTTTAACCGTCGGCCTAAAGGGGGGTGAACGGTGAGATAAGATAAGTAGGTATGACTTTGATTCTAAATTATATATATATATATATATATATATATATATATATATATATATATATATATATATATATAACACTAACAATGTAAACTATCAAGATATTAACTCAAAGAATGTTTTCCAAAGTATCTTTCTCCAAATAGTGTTTAGTGAAATATATATATATATATATATATATATATATATATATACAAAGATAGCAATAATACATTTATCACAAAGCGGTAATATATTTAACACAAAGATATATGGCAACTAAGACACTCTATATTAATGCAACGGTAATATATTATTAATATCCCAATAATTAATATTAATTTAACTGTTACAAAATCTCAATAAATATATTAATTATAACTCATTTAATTTACACATTAAACTCTTTTAATGGTACATCACTAAATAATATATTTATTTTTATTTTTTATTTAACTTTGTAATATATATTTTGTATAAAATATAACAACCCCCACCCCACCCCCCACCCCCACCCCCACCCTCACCCTCACCCTCACCCTACTCTTCCCTTTGGACTCCATTTGGAGATGGAATTAGTGCTAATTTAGGTAATGTTTTCTTAATTTACCTAAATTCCGTCGAAGATAAATCTTATTTGATAACTTTTTTTTGTCTTTTAATACCTCTTCATCATTAAGACAAAAACTCAAATTTTAACTATTAAGAGTTATCTTTTAATAGTTTATTTAAAATTTATGAACAAAAATAGCCTCAATAAATAATGTACTCATTCAATTTCAAATTTTAAGACAATTCAAATAAAATTTTTAAATAATTCAGAGGGTTAAAACGACAAAATATTGTCATTCAATTGTTTTACATATTTTAGTTATCAAACAGTTTTTAGATTCAGATGTTATTTCATTTAGATGATCTAAATTATTAAAATATGTTAACCATTCAGATCTTAATTACTCAATTTTATCAAACACCACCTTAGACTTCTTCTTTGTTCATAAAACTTTTACTAAAACAAATATTTAAAATATTTTACGTAGTTCCACATGTTTTTTTTTGATATTTCTACATGATTTCTTTTCACATAAATGTGAGACTCACTGTATGTTTATGTAAGAAAAAATCATATAAAAATATCAAAAAATACATGTAAAAATATCAATTTTCTTTTTTTTATTTTTTGGTGCAAAGGAGAGCAAAGCATAGACTAAATATTGGTGAAAGTTGAACATATTATTTGAAAGTATTTTGTTAAATTATTATTTTTTTAAATAATAAAAATTAAACGATAAAAAAAATGCATGACGGCTACTGTCTACAACGGAAAGAGTGCACATTCTATGCAAACATTACAGAACTAATATTGGACCATAGGTCCATAGCTATAAAAACTGGACCTAAGATAATACATATAGGCAAAAAACCAATCCAAACCACTGCCAGCCCACAAGGCCCATCATAACCCAAAACAAGTGAAGGGGTATATCATGCGCACCCCGCGCAAGTTAATTTACCCCCAAGCGGCCAGCCAGCCACCAGGCACTTCGAGAAGACCAGAAATAAAGCTCTCCTTCCTTTTGCTTTGCAGCTTCAGCAATACTGCGGCGGCTCAATCATAACCCCCATTAATCAAGGTACAATCTTTTTCTCTCTTCTCACTTATTTTAGCTCCGCTGATATTTCTTACTATTTTGAATTTCTTTAAATCTTGTGATCTATCGTATATTCAATCGATCTGTAATCTTAGGGTTTCATTTTTACGCATATAGATATATAAAACTGGAAATTTTTGGTTTTGATTGTTTTTTTATATGTGTTAATGCATATGCAGGTGAATTTGAGAAGCGCCGATTTTTAGTGACTTGTCTTCATTTCCAATGTAAGTTTCACCTTTTTAAATTGAGGTGTATACCTATAAATATAGGTATTAAATGTATGTGATTTTTTTACTTGCATTATCAATGCTAGAATGCTTAATTTCTTTATAAAAAAAAAAAGAAGAAAAGAATGTCATGCTTAATAGCTATTAAAAATACCCTGAACTTCATAAAATACTTGTTTGGGCCAATAGCTTGTTTACTTTAATATTGGATAACGGCCAACAGTAGTTTTGGGTGAGGTTTAGAGGTTAGAAGTATAATGAGGGTTCACTTAAAGTGTGAGTTAACCTTCAAATCAATGCACCAAATCAAAATGTCGCTGTATTTAAATAAGCTGTGAATATTGCCCATTTATTATTATTTAGAGATTTGATACTTAAGTGGAAATTCATTGTTGGATGGGAGGGAGTATGATCTAAATGAGAAATGATCCAATCTTCCAATGTACAGTGCTAAGATTTATGATGGTACTTTTCAAGTAAAAAGCTGCCTGTTTTTTAGTCATTGTAATTATTTAATAGTGATAGAAACTCTGGAGGGCCTATTGTGATGAAGGCCTTCTGTTTATCGGGACATTTGCATTCCTTGAGTGGAAAAATCCTGTTTTGATCAACTCTTTAGCATGATATGAGGGTTGGGACTCGTGTGTTGTCATCATTGTTTAATTGAACTTTCACTCTTTCAGACCTATCTTAATCTTTTCTCTTATTTACTTAAGTTTGTTTTGTTAGTAGAAATATTTTTTTAGAGTTGCTCATCTAGGGCTGCAACCTAGGTATGGGCAAAATATAAAGAAGCAAGGAGAGGGTATAAAGAACCTTTGTGAAACCCAAACTCAATAAGCTTGATTTCGGTGTCTTCAAATTATGTCCTCAACGTGCAATTCATTTTTTTTGGGTCCAAAGCACCATATTATCCCAACAGTGATGCACTTCAGATTTCTTTTAACTGCATTGGTATAACAGACATCTGAATCATCTAGAAAATGTCAATAGGATAGGATCTTTTGCTGCTGCCACATGATGGATAAAATGATAGTTTGCTATCTTAACTACTTCATAGTGCCTACAACATTGAGTTGGAAGCTTTTTCCCATCTGTGCACAATCTTCTCGAAATACCGCTTCTGGAGACTGCCTCTGAATACATGCAAAAAGATACTGGATTAAACTTTATGCCTAATATGTATATTGTTGGATCCTTCCTGGTTGCAGCTTATGGTCCACCCTTTCCCCAGCTTATAACTCGTATCTTCCTTCCACTAATTTCTAGAGTAATTTGTTACTTCTAAGAGCTGTTGGCAGCTGTTTTTGAATAAAATTAACATCAAAATGGGGCATGAGAACTCATCAAGGTCACAGTTCATGTTTCTGGCAGAATAGTCTATAGTGTAACCTTTATTCGGTAAGCTGACATGCTGTCTCAGACCATTCAGCTGAAAGTTTGAGATTGCTGCACTGATAAATCTGGGCTATGTTCCGTGACATTTTTTCTTTCTCATATGTCAAAAGCTAGTAACCAGTGCTAGAATTATATGTCAGGATGCATATTCCAGGGACCTATCTTCTTTCTAGAGTTATTACAGTCTGTACATTTTTATTTATTAAAAGTATGCTCTATCTGTTAAAGTGCTAAGAATGAACTTACTTTTTCCTCTATTTAGGGCAGATGAGGATCCTGTTGATCAGAAGAAGTACATGGAAGATTCATGCAAGCCCAAGTGTGTCAAACCTTTGCTTGACTACCAGGTGATTCTCACGCACATGAATTTCAGTATTTCATTACTTGTATCTGCCTCAACCTTATAGTTATTCCCTGTTACCATGCATTGTTTCCCTTGTACACAACAATATGCTAGTCGAAATTTGTTTATACTTGGGACTTAAGAGTGATGATTCTAGGAACATGGTTCTGGAACATCAGGACTACTGGTACTGATGTCATCCTGGGATTAAAAACCAAAATGTGCAATTTGAGTTAGTTTTATGTTTCATAATTAGAGTTATGGACCGAGATTTGTAGAGTTTTTTCCTGGCCATAAGAATCGGAATAAAGCGAGCAATTTTAGAGATTGGCCACATTTCCAGCTTCTGTTCTTAGTCCTGTACATCCCTTGTGCCACCAAGTCAATTGTTTATTTGACTAGCTAAAACCAATGAGAGAGGGGTTGCAGGTGCAGGGTTTAGGGAGAAAACAAGCAGTGGCTTGTTGTCTAATGAGAACAAGGACACCAATTTTGTATTCAAGAGTCGAGACAATTTACTTTAAAGTTCTTATTTTCTTGTATGCTTCAAGGAAGTTGTGTCACCCTAAGATTTATTGATCATCTGAAGGGTTTGTTCAGTGGCATCTACCTATATCTGCTAATGTTTCTGCTCTAGTATGTGTTGTGCAGAGTGTGCTGTGCACCCCTGAGCTTTAGTGCTTGTCCTTTTCTTTTAAATCAGTGTGTCCATTTATTTGTTGGGTGTGTGCATATGATTTTGTTTACAATACATGAGCCAAACTCATATATATATATATTGGAGCAAATGAGTCTGAGAACTCAAGATCGAGTATTTGGGCAGTTTTAGCTTAAGCATAAATTAAACTTGACTTGGTACGATCCTCATGATTGAGCTCTAGTTTCCTCATTGAACTTGGTACTCCTTTCTCTAGGAGTTTTTGAGTTTCTTTTAGATGCATAGTGGGCTTGTAGATTGACCAAGTTGTCATATATTTTCTACCCAAATCCTGCACAAGCCAGTTCCACTAATTAAAGTAGCACAGATCATTTTATGTACATGTTGCATGGTGACGTTGATGATAAATCGGAAATAGTTTTACTTTTTAAAAAGATACCCTATTGGAACATCCCTGAAAAGACAGGAGCCTTTGAACTGGGACAGAGAGAAGTATCTATATCCTTTGTTCGGTATATAATTTTGTATGGATCTCTCAAGTTGCTGTTACTAATTTCAATTGGTTGCACTTTTACAGGCATGTGTAAAAAGGATTCAAGGTGATGAATCTGGGCACAAGCATTGCACTGGGCAATATTTTGATTATTGGCAATGTGTGGACAAATGTGTAAGTCAATATTATTTTTCCTTCTTGTCAGTCCCTTTGTGCTGTTTGAATAGGTGGTATTTGTTATATCAATGCTAATGTCTACTAAAACTTTTTTTTATGTTTTTGAAACACAGGTTGCACCTAAGCTATTTGCCAAACTCAAGTGATTGGAGAGAAGTTATATTAATATGTCTTCTTGCCCTTTTGTTTTCAAAAAGATGTTGCCGTACTTGTATTCCAGTTCCAGCTACATGGATTTGTTTTTTGAATTAGGGAAATATTGAGTTATATTAATAAAAGAGGATATTGTGGGTTTTATGTTTGATTATCAAAACTTGATTCTAATTGATAATAAGGTTTCTGACTTCTCAAGAGCAGTTGTGACCCAATTTTGTTATGTTATGTTATGTTATGATGGCCTTACCTATCATATTTTGGTGTATATATTGGCTACGCGTAAGGGTGTATGTATATATTGGCTACGCACGTAAAATTAGTAAACGAAATTGAATTCAAGTCGAATAGATAAATTTTACTACGAATTGAATCAGTATTTGAAAAATTCTACTCAGATTTGACTAGAATATTTATTAATCGAATTCGATTGACTCGACTAGAATATTTATTCAAACTAAGAGCTTCAAATTCGAGTCTTCACATAATAGCTAGTTTTATAATAAATATAATTATAGATTGAATTTGTTATTTTACTTAGAAATGAGAAAATTTATTTATTATTAAACTTTACAAATATAAAATCACAATTAAAAGTAAAAATTAAACAAAATAATAATTAATTATTCTAATTTGATTTAAATTTGTATATATTATAAGAAAATGTATCGAACATCTAATCGAATATGTATCAACCGAGTATGTATTGAATCACAATCAAGAATTCGACTAGTTTGAATTGTTTACGAGTCGAGGATAATCTTGCTCAGATTCTACTCATATTTTTATTCGAACTATTTTTAATGTTCAGATTTGGATCATATTATTAACGAATCCGAATCTCGCTCATATTTTTTCGAGTTGAGCCCGAGTTGTTTGGCTCGTTTACAACCTTAACTACGCAGACATAATAAATTAAACATAAATATATTTGAATTTTAACTATTTGTATTTCGACCTCCATCTGTTAGTAATATAAGAAAGTTTGGTTTATTTGTTTTTTTTAGGTTGGGGTGGGTAAAATATGGGGCCAAAGCCCAAAAAAAGTAAAAAATAAAAACTACACTGAAATATCAATTGTCTGATTAGCAAATTAATTTTGGTATGTACAAGAAAATATGATATTCTTTCGTCAGGAAAGAATAAGATGGTTTTTAGTGTAATTCAAACGCTACGTGGTCTAAACCCAAACTAAAGCAAGGCCTAAACAAATCATACAACACACTCATATTAGTCTAGTCCTCGATAATCTTATCCCATACTTCAAAAATGTTAGGCATATTAGTAGTGTGTATCAAATATGCATGTTATCATTATATTAATTGTCTGACCAAGAGAAGAAGACAAGTTTTAACAAAGAGGACAATCATTAATTAATTATTTCGTTTCAAAATTAAAGATAATAAAATTTAAGAAATAATAATTTTATTTTGTTTACATATATTCATAATTTTGATATATTTCAATTTCTAATGTCATCAGAATTCATATTCTAATGAGCATGCAATGAGTCTCACCTTCATGTAAAAATGAGTGTTGTCTAGTATATTCTTCTGAACAAACTTTTTGTAAGGATTCAAATACTTGGTTTCTTTATATATAAATATAAGCAAACTGTAGGCAAATGAACCAAGAAGAAACCTAAATTTATAAATGAATATTTTTAGGGTTAAGTTCAGATGACCACCTGGGATTTGGGCGGTTTTCTACTTAACCACCTATAGTTAGTAAAGCTACATTTAAACACCCGACTTTTTGAGTTAAAGTGAAATCGTTACCTTTTCCGTCTAAATTAACCGTGCATGCATGTCAGACGCCAAAAACGCGTGAAAATGGACTTTAACGATTTAAAAAGACTAAAATACCCCTTCTTCTTCTATCTTCAACCTTCAAATCCACTGTCTCCTCTCTCCTCGAGTCTACAGTCGGTGAGATCGTGCAGGAGCAATCGCCGAGAGACTGATGATGGAGCCGGCTACGATGTCATCGTGGAGGTACCGGAGAGGAAGAGGTTTTTGGAGTAAACGACCGTCGCCGTTCAGTTCATTAACAAAGCATAGAGTATTCTCACTCAGATCTTCACAAAACTTCTTCAAATCTGAAGAACAACGAAGTTGAAACAGAAATCGAATTCGAAATCAGAAGAAAGCCCACTATTTCTTCAGATTTGGAGAGTTCGTAACTCTTGACCTCAGCTTATCTATACACAAAACCCCCTCTTCTCCAACTCTTACTTCATTAGGTTTCTCCTTTAGCACACCTATCCAGTCAAGGAAAAACATCATCGCACTATTTCACTTTTTTTTTCTAATGGACTAATTCTGTTATGAGAATTTTAGATTCACTTTTCTGTTTTAAACCCCATAAAGTAAAATTCCTTCTCCTATTAGATCTTTGATTTCCTAACCCTTTCTCTCTATATATATTCTGACTATATATTAAAATTTCTCAATTAGCTTGACTTTTATTTTTATTTTCTATTGTTCTTAGAGAAACCGACTTGTATTTCTCAATCGGGTTTTGTTAATAACAAATTTTACGTGGAGATAAATAGATGGTAGGAGAATCTGCCAAGAAGGAAGGTGCCGTATTCAGCCAGGAGATGAGTGGATGAGTTTGATTAGGGGTTCAAGATGGAAGAGATTTTGGAGGTTTTGTCTCGATGGGTTTTGTGAGCACCGCCAACTCATTTTTGCAGACTCGAATCCATAATCTCCTCCATGGTATGAATTTTCTCACTTAAAATCTTTAATTTCTCTCTGTTTGTATATGTAGATTAAATGAAATTGCTTCTGCAGCTGAAAAAGTTGGATCTTTATGTTATGTTTCAGTAAAAAATTGATCTTTGCATGTTTTTGATATTATATTTTCAGATTAAATATGGTTCTGGTGTTCATTGAGTTGTCTTATAACCTGTTATCTTATTCCCTTTGTCCAAATTTGATAGTCTCATTTGTCTTTTCGACTCTCTGGGTTCATATCTCATTCGTCTTGATAGATTGAATATTGCTATTGATGTTGCAGCTGCACTTTGCTATCTTCACAATGACTGCAAGCCTCCTATTGTGTACTGCGACTTAAAGCCTAGTAATGTTCTCCTGGATGAGGAATTGACTGGACATATTGGTGACTTTGGATTAGCAAGGTTGCTTCGTGAAAGGTAAATGTATTTTCAATGGAGGAAACTCAGTTACATGGAGACTCTGTTTTTTCTAATTCATGCTTGGGTGAATGATATCATTCAATTCACATAGCTCAAGTAGCAACAGATCAGATTAAGTTAATTACCCATCCATAGTTAGGTGCTGAATAAATTTATATGGGTATTAACATATTGTAATGGATGTAACTGAAAAGGTTACATATTTCTTCATTTCCTTACATTTTGGAGACAAGTTTTAGTTCACCTTTTCTATTCTATGATTCTGTTTCAATTTTGTGACCTGACCGGTTAATTTTTGTCAGCTGTAACACTATTTATGAATACAGGCATTTGATATATTCTATGATTCTCGCACTCTGGATTAACCTTGATGTAATTTTTGCATAATGAATTTGTTCTCCCACTCTGTTTTTTGTTTGTTAGAAAAACAGAGAGAAAGATGAACAAGCAACAAGCATCTCTCTTTTATATATAAGAGGGTAATTAAGTCTTTAACCTTTTAAAGTAACAGAGTTATGACAGAAAGAACGTTTTCATTTTAACTCAAAAGGTCGGGTGTTTAAATGTAGCTTTACTGACTATAGGTGGTTAAGTGGGAAACCGCCCAAACCCCAGATGTTCATTTGAACTTAACCCATATTTTTATAAGTAGCCTCCATTTTCTTCTTTTGAATACAAAACAAACTAATCATACAGATTTATTTTGGAGAAATTAAAAGGTATTTAGTGATTTTACATCACAAAAAATGCCAAAATGCAAATAGACCTTTCTTAAAATTCTAACAAAAAAAATATGAAAATTCTTTTCTATTTTAGTTCTTAGGAGTAAATCAAGCATTTTACATATATATGTCAATATTCGAATTACGTGTATTATTAAAATATCTATTTTTAATCTATCTTCTTAATTTAGTAGAAAATGTTAACGGCATTGGGGGAAAAATATAGAAATAATAAAATCTAACACGAAAAAAAGCCATCTTTTTTGGATTGTATTACAGCTTTAGCTGCTCTCTACGTCTTGCTCTCTCTTCATTTCTTATATAGTTAAACAAATAATCAATCATTCATCGCTCGTGATAAGTCCTAACAGACAAAAAATTCAAAAAAAAAAGGGTTTCATTTCAAGATTTAAAGTTGTTTAGTTTGTAGGGTTTCACATTTGATAATTAATGTTTATGTTTTGCTCAACTGGGTGAATGGATTTGATATATATATATATATATATTGAGATTGACTCATACTTCAGTGGGTCTGATCAATGGTCACTAGGCAGGATAGTCAGGGATCTCTCACTTCCTAGTGAGCTAACGGCTGCCTTGATGGTCAGTGAGCGGACTGGGGTTGCAGGACTGGGGTTGCAGGGGGCGTTATCCCTGAAAGCCAAACAACATGTGTATTTGGCTTGTGAATTTATTAGTAACGCGATCTTAGATTTTATTAATATTTTTATTAGGCCTCATGTTATTGTAATTAGGATTTTTTAATTATTATAAAAATTTTGTTTGATGCGTGAATTATTAATGTAGAATGTGATCAGAATTAGCCACAATTCGATGAACTTAAATATATAACGTGTTCTAACTTTTTCGTTTTTCATCTATTTTGTGTGAGATTGTGTGTATTATCCCACTTAAATCTAACAATGTAAATTAATAAAATGGCATAAACCTGCAGGCTGCTAACCCTTTTCACATCATTTCACTTTTTCATGTAGCAAAAAATCTGTTTTTATAAAGTAAAATCTAGCGTGCTTGAGCAGAATTTTAATTTTCATCCGAAAAAGATTAATTAAATAATGAAATATATATATAATTGTAACTTTAAAGTAGTGTAAACACGTACAGATTCCACATTCCTCTAAAACAAGACATATCACTAGCCACTAAAAGCTAAATTAATGGTCATCAACATTTTCCCAATACTACATCTTTTTTTTAATTAAAAAAATAAATAAAATAAAAATCCAACTGTACAACTCCTTATAAATAGCCACTCCATTTTGGCGTGTGTCCTCCACATTTCACCATATCCATATTCAATTCACAGTTTATACAAACATATATAAACTCAATTCCTAGCTAGCTATATTTCTTTTTCTTCCCCATTTTCATATATTAATTTTAATTCTCAATATACATATGGCCTCTGTCATTAAAGTTCATGACCAACCCAACCAAGATCTTGAAGGACAAACCACAACAAATCCCGAAATAGAGGAAATTTTCGATTACTCGAAAAGAGCACAGTGGCTTAGAGCCGCCGTGTTGGGAGCAAACGATGGTTTGCTCTCAACTGCATCACTGATGATGGGAGTTGGAGCCGTCCGGGAGGACAACAAAACGATGGTCCTCACCGGAATCGCGGGTTTAGTTGCCGGAGCTTGTAGCATGGCAATCGGAGAATTTGTGTCGGTGTACTCCCAATATGACACAGAAATGGGACAGATTAAGAGGGAGGGCTTGCATGGGAATGTGGGAAAAGATGACTTGGATGCCATGAAAAAGAAGTTGCCGAGTCCGGTTAGAGCCGCAGTGGCGTCGGCCTTAGCGTTCGCGTTAGGGGCCGTGGTGCCACTGCTGGCGGCGGCGTTTTTGATGGATTATCATGTGAGATTGGTGGTGGTGATAGCAGCAGTGAGTTTTGCATTGTTAGGGTTTGGAGGGTTGAGTGCCGTGCTGGGGAAGACACCTATAGTAAAGTCTATATTTAGGGTTTTGGTTGGAGGATGGTTAGCTATGGGGATCACTTTTGGCTTAACCAAGTTGGTTGGTTCTACTGGATTGGGGTAACTTTTTGTATTGTTTTATGCATGTATGTTGTTTTTTTTAAAACAGTTTTTCCACTTTGTTATATATAGCATATATATATATATATATATATATATATATATATATATATATATTTGTAGTTTCTTAATTTTCTTTGATATATAAAAGTTCATTTAGTGGTTAATTGCCATGGAAAGCATATGTAGCAGCTCTCTCTTGGGGCACAATATATTTTCTTGGACATCAATGATAATGTTTGCCAAAACAAAAATACTAAATTGTAGAAAGCTTACCAAAACGAGAGTTCAATTTCCTAACTCTGGGCTTCCAAAAATAAGAAAAAGGGTTGCGACAATTTTAAAATACAATTTTAGAATATTAAAATATTTTCTTCGGTACACGTTCTTTTGTTCTTATTTTTTAATAGAACTGATATAAAAATTTCAAAAACGTTACTAAAAATATATTGATAAATTGTAGGTAAAATTAGACAGCATTTGTCTAATTAATTACCTATATTATTATATTTGTCTTTAAATATATATAAGATTTTTAGGTAGTGGGAATCTACAATGATGTCAATATCTGTAATTATATAAGATTTGTGCGAGTGCGCGGGTCAACTTATTGATATGCTTAGAATATTATTTTTAATTTATCATCATATGGTAATCTTAATTAGTAGTAGTTGTTAATTATCAAATTAAAGCTAGAGATAAGTGAAACCCCGCCTAATTAAATTAATTAAAGTTTTCCAAATAAATACTACTACGTAAAAAGTGGTTATTGTTTTGTTATTTCTACATCTATATATAATTCTCAAGACATATATTCTAGCTAGATCATCTTTTTTAATTGTTTTTATTTAAGAAATTAAGTTAATAGTATTATTATTCCTCTTAGATACAAGCTGCTTATGTTCTTTAATTTGGGATTAAGAGAATTTTTATTAATCTTGTTACAAGTATATATTACTTATTAGCTTTAATTAGCATCACCATATATAATTTTCCACTTATTATAACCAAAAGTTGTAATTTTTTTAAAATTATTGGCAATTGTTTAAGTAATTAATGATCATCAAAACTTGAAAAGTATTTAAGTCTCCTTCTTATGAATAAATAATTTTACTATAATATATAAATTATGTTTCAA
This sequence comes from Panax quinquefolius, assembly GCA_020205615.1. Lineage (NCBI taxonomy): Eukaryota > Viridiplantae > Streptophyta > Magnoliopsida > Apiales > Araliaceae > Panax > Panax quinquefolius. Next base: position 103,833,073 of record CM035165.1, read on the forward strand.
TACTATATTTTACAACAAATTCAACTCAACGTTAGATATATTAAATACGTTTGGGATAAATTGAGATAATAATATATAAATTATTTAGTCCTATTATTAAAAAATATATTATTTTAAAATAGTAAAGGCAGTACAGACGCGTAAAAACAGAAAAAAGGAAAAGGAAAGAGAATAAAGGGGAAAGCAAAGCAAAGCAAATGTGTGGAATTGGGATTCCAGAACAAAAAGGTTATTGAAAGCCTCTGGGATTACTTCCTGCCACTCTCTACAAATTACTACTACTATTAAATACTAATAATAATAAAGCAGAGCTTGAAATTTTATGACAATATAATGAGAATTAAATTTAAATTAAATTAATATGCGTGATGACTAAAAATTCCTGGAATATGCACCCTTTTCTTTTTCAAGGTGTCGATAAAAAAAAGAGTCCACACATGAATTTTGACATATATGCCGACTAGTAAAGCAAGGTAGGCAGGTACTTTCAGTTTTGAAAAGTTCTGGTAATTCTCCTTTCATCTTCTACATGTGAAGAATGAACATATTCCGTTAATCGAATACTTTCCAAAATCATATTCCATATGTAATATGCAAAAGTAATCATCAAATCATATTCGAGGAAGGTTTTCTCAAATTTATCTTACTCGAATCTCAGAATAAGCAATTAAGGTCTTATATAAATGTAAGAGCACATGGAATGCATCTATTATTTAATACAAACTACTAGAGTTTTGATACTGACAAACAAACAACAAAACCAAGTTGCTCTGAAAGCAGCACTACTAGCATTGTCACTCATGTAAACCACAAAGACAATTTTCCTAACCTAGGTCGGATGCAACGCAAGGCGACTGAATCGTCCCATTTTTATACCACAAAGCATGCTTCTCAATGAGTTCATTCAAGAAACCATCAAGTTTCTCAACAGTGATGTTGGGCATTACTACAACATGAGCAATGTTCCCCTGGCAAGCGAGTTGCCACTTGCGAATGAAGTCCTCGTCTTGTGGGCGCTCAAACACAACCGTGCTGCTGAGTTCATTCAGCATTGCCCCGATCCCCGCATCTCTAAGGCGATCCTTCAAGTAGTATGCATTGTAATACCCGGGGAAAAAAAAATATTAAATAATAAAAATTATTATGTTTTTAAAACGTATTAATTGGACCTTGTCATTTAATTGGGGCAAATTGTATTTAATTATTGTGGACCATAATAAGTAAGTGATAACATTAATTTGGGCCTTTATTTTAATTGGGTTTAATTTATATTTGTGGGTAATAATAAATCCTATTTAAATTAGGAGAGTTAATATTGAAATAAATAAATAACTAAAACCTAGTCTTTCTCATATGTCTTTGTTAAGTAATCGAGCGAAGGGAGTATGCAGATACAAATTGTGTGGTTCCTTCTTAGGAGAATAAGAGAGGGTTGGAAAATCAAGATACCTTTAATTATGTATCTTTTAAGATTTATCAATATGTTGTTAAAGATTGATGCATTCATCCTTCGGAGGAGTAGCAAAGAAGATTTGTGGTAATTAATTGACATGACAACATATATATATATAGTATTAATGCATATATAGTATAAAGTTTATTTATTTAATTGAAAAAGTTACAAAAGTTTTCATTTGGGTTCCGCTTCAGAAGACTAATTTATCTAAAATATATATATATATATATATATATATATATATGTATATTATATAAATATATGTATGTTCCGGGAAGACTTATTGTTTATCTAAATATATGTATGTTATATATTAATTAGAAATAGGGAGGTGAACTAAATTATTCATATGGACAGAACATGATTTTAATTATCTATAAAAAAAACATTTAGATTGAATTATGATTTATGGATCATAATTGATGTAATTTATAGGTATTAAATAAGTAAAATTATACAAACTATCTAACAGGCTTTATTAGAACGGAGGTGGAGGATTATAATTAAATTTTCTTTTATTTAGAATCATAATATGAGTTTATGCATATTTATTGTGAAACAAATGTAGGGTAAATGTAATTTCATGAACAATACTCACAGAATCTATGGAATGTAATATATTAATAATAATAATAGTTCACTGATTGTATTTATTATTATTTTTGTTTAATTAGATTGAACGGAAGGAGTCTAAACGAGTCAAATTTAGAATATAAAATTTGGGCATTACATTGCTTAATCCAGGTACGGATTTCGTACTCTTTCAGCGACATTCTTGTTAAATTTGATTTGTTTGTTTTGTCCCTTATTTCGAATTTCGTTATTATTTCACATAATTGTTTCTTGTGAAATTCATATAATAGTTTCATTTTGGAGTTGATATATATGACTCGTATTTGTACTCTTTGAGTTAAGTTATCATGTTTAGTATTATTTTTGATAATTGTAGAGCGGTACATGTTGCTACCTTCTTTTTGAGACCTTGTGACTATAATTTGATTTGGTTCAACATGTACATATAGAACCCTTTTGTTGGTATTATGTCGCATGTGTTGTGACATAGTATTTTTGTTAGAATATACCGTAGGATATACGAGCTATAACCACCGTGTGGGGTACCATGCATGTCGTCTTGGCACGGAGACACGACACTTTCCGTATGGCGGTGTGATTAGTCCTGGCGTCTCCGTTTTGGGGTCCGGAGGAAATGGGCCATTTGGTGTTTTGTTGTGGTAGGCGTATGGGTTAACCCTAGTTTTCTGTTCTGCGGATTTGTGATGTTGTGCCAAACACACCTATCCGATTTGCATACATTTGGATTCGCGGTCCAATGTGTGATTTGCCAATGTGACATTATTTTGGTTCACTGTGTGGCATTATTTTGATTTGCCTGTGTGGCAATGATGTGTATTCGAGCTCATTCGGTATAAAATAACTCCAACCATTTGTTTCAAATTTATTATTTTATTGGATTAGTTTTGTTGGTTTCGTTGATTCGAGTCATTGAGTTAGTTACTTGATTCGTTATTTCTTTATTCTTTTATTGGTTTCGTCAATTACGTTGATTCGAGATATATACATTACGTTGATTCGGATATATTCCATTCAAATCTTTGGATATTATATTTTCGTTCAGTATTTGCACTTGAGGCTTTGTTCAATATTTTGTCTCGATTATTTTCGTTATATCGATTGTATATCTTTTGTATATCTCGTGATCCGTCTTTGGGCAATTGGCTCATGCCGTGTTTTTCTTCCAAGCATGTGTTTCATAGGGTGATTCAGGGCTAGTGTGATAAGATTTTTGCCTTTGACCATTTAGGTTGATTCGAATTTTAAGTTTTGATTATTTTGACTCAGTTTGGAGAATTGTACTTATTACTTTATTAATGAATCACTACTATTAATATTTTGAGGTTGTTAGTGCTCTGTTTATTTATTTTGAGGTTTGTTGTGCTTTGCACGTGACCTCCCTTTCCTTTTCGGGAAGAGGGTGTTACATGCATTCCTAAGGCATTTCTGGACTTCTTTCTGGAATCCCCGGCATCCCTTGCGGTTTAAGGTATACCAAAGGAAGATTGGAGCATGCCCATTGCGGCTACCCATGATAGTTGCATCTCTAGAAGCAAGGTACTCCACATTCCTCGAGAGAGCATTGATGTGCTCTAATCTTGTTATCTGGACACCACAAGGCATTGGGCAACCCACAAATTTGTGTCCCGACACACTGACGCTTCCGATGGGCTTTTTGAAAGAAACTTTTGGTGCCTGTCATCCGCACAAGGATTTTAATTTCTTCATATAATACAATGATATACTCACCAACCACACATGACCAATAACAATACTCCCTCCATCGTCCATCCCAAAATGAGAGTCTCAATTAAACTTTTATTGCATGTTAAGATTTGCGAATGACACTAATTGAAACTTGTGACATGGAATAAATTCCATAAAAAATTATGTCCACGTGTTGATTGGCAACCTTAACATGCATGAAAAATACAAGTGCGACTATCATTTTGGGAAAAAAGTACCAATTTTAGTTTTTTGAATAAGGAAAGTTTTTTTGTTATGATTCCCCGTGTGTCTTGGAGTAAACCACAATAACTTTAACATTCCTCCCGCAATCTTACGTGATTTTTTTTAAAAAATGAACAGGATAGCTAATAAAGGCATTGCTTCGAACTTGGAGATTTTAAGTTTTTAACTATTTGATAAAATCAAGCTGCACCTATGCAAACATATTCGGAGCACTGGGAAGTTTTAAATCAAGAGCAACACATCAGCAGAAGGAGATGCGTTGATCAACTGATGGGCATTTTATGCATCCTATATGCACATAACAAAAGCAACATTTTGGAGAATATCATATTCTGACCTAAAAAGTGCATACTTGTTTGCAAATTAAATGAAAACATACACGCTTGACAAAAGGCAGCATGAGACCAAACAAAGCTCCATCACAGTGGATATAGAACCGGTCATGGCTAAACCCTGTTTCTTCAAGGGTCTTGATAACCAGATCAAGATCATCAACAGCACCTTTTACAGTTGTTCCTGCAGGACTTTGTGGTTTAGCATGATGTCACACACACATACACAAACAAAAAAAAAACATAATATAGGGAGAGATGCAAGTACGTACCAATGTTGACATTGATAATTGCTGGTTTGTCCTTGTGACAAAGAAGTTTAGCTTTGAAATCTTCACAATCTATCTCTCCCGAGATTAAGGTGTTGACCTTTTCACATTCCATCCGATACATTCGTGCTGCTTTAAACACAGAATAATGTGAATCACGTGATGCATACAAGAATCCGTCTGGGAATACTTCCCTCCTGTAGAATTAATTTAGGAAGAATTTTTCTGAAGAGCGTAAGAATTAGCATTGCCAGGAAGGAAAAATCTCATAGAACGAAAGCCCAAAGCTACTAACCCGACTAAGATGCCATGAAGATTGCCTTCTGTACCACAATTTGTAATGTAACCCCAGTATTCATTCTTCTCCAATTCCCATAGACGAGCAAACCAGTCCAGTACACCAACTTCAAACTGTCTGGAATGGACACCATAATTGCTCTCTATAAACGGATCCCCAAGGTTGTTGATGGAGAAGTGTTGCAACTGTCCCAATGCACCATAATCAAAATCCAGGTTATATGGGTAACCTGTTACAGATTTCATGTGACCACAAGGAAGGAAAAAAATAATATATCAACATGAAAATGTCCCCTGATATTGAAATCTAATGCAACTCTTGTAACACAAAGCACGGATTATATCAAAAAAATTGAACAGCGTCAATGTGTAACTACACAGAATGTACGAGTGTTTGTGTGTGTGCAGATAGAGAGAGAAAGGGAGGGGGAGAGGGGGAGAGGAGGGAAGGGAGGGAGAAAAGGTGGGAATGTTCATATTGACATGAGAGAAAGAGCAAGTCCAAGCTGGGATCTTATTATAGTAATCTCAAAAAGCCAAAAAAGAATAACAGTAAATAATGAAAAATGGTTCAAATACGTTGTGTTAAAATAAATAAAACCAGTTGAAGGATCAGTATTAGCTATTTGTTAAGAAAAATAGGTACAACACATTAGAGTAAGAAAGTATGTCAACCAATTTTACAAACCAGAAATCGCTATATGGAGCTATCAAATTTTCATTACTTTTATAAAACAGATTATTATATGTCAACTCTTTTGAGGCTCATCAAGGTCAAATTCATGTATTCTAATATATTAAGAATTTAATATAGCTGAGTTGATATACAAGCTCTAAAAAATGTTCCACCGGCAGCATTCCCATATGCAAGGTAGAAACACATTCTGAAGTATGAACCCAATTATTTAAGGATAATATACTCTTATTTTACAAGATATTAAAGGAGTAAGGAAACAACAGCTACTAAACTGATAATATGAACACCATTATTTAGAGGAATTATCAAAACAGAATCAACTTCTTTTTTGCACTTTTACAGTTCAACTATTCGGATAACATAGTAAAGTTCAATTTTTGATGGGAAAACAAGCTTTACATCACTAGAAACATAATGTACGCTATGTAAATTTTTACCTGTTATGTTGTAATCAATAATGTGGGAGTTTCTATTGAAATGCAGATCATTATGTGTCTCAGTGATGCTAATTGCTGCCATTGGAAAGTATGATGAACTCATGGTTTAAAATTCTGTTCCCTAACAGGCTCCGTTAGGAATGAATGACCTTATAGTATTAACTATTTAACATACATCCTCATAGTTTTTTACCTAATAAAAACATATTTGCTCATGGTTATCAGTATATTCTTGCAAAAAATCTCGTCTGACTACAAGCACACACGAGGCATTCTATACTTCACACAAGCCTAAGTAAAAAGAATAATGTTGAAAGATCGATGTTTAAGTAAGAAAATAAATTTCCAAGAATAACATATAAAGTAAAACCACTATTTAGGAATAGACTTGGGACCAAACTATTTGTATTCTAATTGAGAGGTTATTACTAAATAGAGGTATTGGTACAAAATATTTTTGAACACCCAAAAATATCCATTTTAACAAAAAATAAGATTTTATAGATTTTATAACAAAAATTAAAGAAAACATAAATTATTTAGATTTTCAAACTAGGGAAATGTAGTTTTTATAGAAAATGTAGTCTTTTATAGGAAAATGTGGTCTTTTATAGGAAATGTGGTCTTTATAGGAAAATGTAATCCTTTATAGGAAATGTAATCTTTTATAGAAAAATGTAGTTCTTTATAGGAAATGTAGTCTTTTATAGAAAATATAGTCTTTTAAAATTAATATTGTCTCTCTCTCTCTATATATATATATATATATATATATATATATATAATTATTACTATATAGAGATATAGTTTCTTAATACGGGACTTAAAAAGTATATAATATATTACAATTTAGAGGTTATTCCTATTTATATAATCGCCCAAATTGGGACCAAATTTTTTATAATATTGTAGAGGTTATTCTTATATAGTAGTATTCTTAGATAGGGGTATTCTTTGTAACACAAGTTTTAATATAATATATAATCGGAAAATTCGGAACCTCGTATCACTTCAGTCTATTACTGGAAATGGGACTCTCAATTTGGGACAGAGAGAGTAATGAAATGCATATTTCAGCACATTAAACAACAGCAGACTGATTGAAAGAACAATCTCAAATTGTGCGCATTACAAGATACAATATACTCTTATTACCTAAGTGATGCTTTGTCCTCTCAAGTAAAGCCTTCCTATATCTTGCCAATACACCAGCCATGTAAGCCTCTCTCTCTCCCGTGACTTCATCATCAACATCGGGTTCAGTTACCTCAAGGCACGATGCATGCACATTCTTTCTGAGTACAATCTCTCTCCTCTTATTCACTTCACCATTTTTTTCCGCTTTTTCCCCATTAATGCTCAGTTTAGCATCATCAGCTAAGGAAGGCAAAGGGTCTTTGATTACGGCTGTTGGATCAAAATCTTCCGGCGAAGGATCAACATTTTCAAGATTAAGCTCACTGGTAAAAACCTCAACACTTCCACTCATTACTAGCCAATTTGGTTAAAAAAACCACATTAATAATCTGTTTGAAATTACTCATAAGAATGAAAAACAACTAAAAAACATAAAACAAAGCCACATTAATAAACTATTTGAAATTATTCAGAAGCATGTAAAACAACAAAATTGAGCCAAAATCAACAAACCCACATTAATAAACTGATTGAATAATTCAAAAGCATGAAAAGGAACTAAATTGAGCTAAAATAAAAGCTGAATACTACTGGATTCAGTGAAAGACTACAACAAGTGTTTGATAGTTAAATATTGACCGAATAATTGTATGAAGAACTGTAGATCTGGGATTTCATTGTACCTTATAAGAGGCGATCGAATCGTATCGTATGAATGGAGCGGAAACTTTTTACCCTATCGACGAGGGAAGGGAATGCCGGAATGGAAAAAAGGAAAGAGTCGGGCCGCAGTATTTCTCTCTGTATATAAAATATGCAGGGCGGAATCCCCTATACGAGGAAATGAATCTATTTTTGTGGCTCTAGCCGCTGTCACGTGCAGTGCATCTGGTAGCAAACATAGTTTTAATTATTTTTTGATATTTTTAAAAAAATTATCGTTATAAATCTTATAATATCCGCTATATTATATATAGATATTTTTATATAAAAATATTAAAAATTATATAAAATATCAATTTCTATTTTGTTAATTAATTGCATCCTTTTTAATAATAGATTTTTTTTTTTTTTTTTTTTAATTTATTTGTCGTTTATAAATTTCAAGAATAAATTATTTATTTTTTTTATAATCCTTAATTTATTTTTTTATTATTTTTCAAGAATTTTTTCTCTTATATTAATAGTTTTAACTTTCCATAAAAGGATAATCATGAAATTTCATACAAATTTTAATACTATCATTTAATATTATCATTTAAAAATTAAAATTTATATAAAATTCTATTATTATCCTTTTAAAAGATAAAAGTTGAAAACTATTAATATAAAGAGATAAATTTTTTGAAAAAAATGATAAACGAAAAATAAATAATTTATTCTCTGTTAAAAAATTATTGTCATTAATAAATAAAGAAAAAATTAAGTTTTTCTTTTTTAAAAATCAATTATTATGTTTTTAAATATGTAAGTATTTGTTTAAAATAATACTTTTGTCATTAATTGTATAAAGAGACAAAATTAATGAAAAATGTGATGGAGAGATCTTGTTTTGTTAATTATTACCAAAATTATGACAAATTTATTAAATTGTAAAATATAGTATTTTCGTTCTAAATTTATATTGGATAAAATTGGGTAAAAGATGTTAGAATAACTGAATTTTTTATACTTAACTTTAAATTTTTTATAAATATATATTTTATGATATAAGTACTATATTTAAGAATCACTGAATGTCTACTACTTAACTAGATTATCTTTCATAATATTTATTCTAAATTTTGAATACTAAAATGATTTATTAATGATGAACTAAAAAAATTATTTTATTATTTTATTAAATAGATATTGATGAATAACAATAACATAATTTATTATATTATTAATTTGTTAAATATAATATTTTTAAAGATGAAATGGTAAGCGTATGGAGGTATCAATTATGATGCATGAATGGAATATCTTTTGTCAAACTTTAACATGCAGATGTCAAAGATAATGTGATGAGTACGAACACACTTATATGTAACACTATGTTTGTGAGTTGTGACTTCACATAGAAAGGAACTCAAACTTTTTGAGAGAAAAGAGAGCCAAGAAAGAAGATTTATTTTCTTAGCTCTCTTTAAAAGAAAATTTTAATTTAAAAAAATATATATTTTAAAAATTATTATAAGAATATTTTTATATTTTAAAATATCATTCAAGTTTTAGTAATTTTTTTTAAAATCTTTCAAATTTTGAGAGGAAATTTTAAAAGAAAATATATTTTTTTTTATTTTTTCCAAATTTCTTCCTTTTTTTATTTCTATCCTTTTAAAACTATTTATAACAACATAAGAATAAGAATAGACTAAATTGCAGATCTAAACATTCTATTTATCATTTTTCATGTGTTCTCTAAACTTATTTTTTAACACAAGTCTTACATTAATCATGCAAACTTATTTCTCCATCCTTCTTTTTCGTTGATAATAAAACAATTTTTGTTAATTGAATTTGACAATAAAATGCTAATGCATTATTCTGTTGCATAAATTAAGGTTATTATAATGCTAACATGCGAGTCATCATGTTCCCAAGGTGCCAATCGAATTGTCCATTCCATTTACAACACGAATTTAAACTCTAACGACTACTTGTAATTTTAATTTCAAAAAATACGATTTGGTTGATATGAATTTTAGCCATAATTTAAAATTCATGGTTTGATTAAAATGAATTCAAACTCTTATATTTGTCCTTTGTTGAATTTTAATTTTACTGCTCTCAAATGCATCTCAAATAGGTATAACTGTTATAATTACTATAATAACCTTATTTTAGGCATGAATAATATGTTAACGCTTTTTGTCAAATTTGATTTTTAAAAAATCAATTTTTTATTGATAAAAAGAGTTTGAGAAATAATTTTGCACAATTAATGTATCTATGAGGAGACCTAAAAAAAATTCAGGGAATATTTTTGTACAAACATAACAAATTATTATAAATTATAGGAGGGCTAGATTTGCAATTTAGTCCCTACAGTTTCTTACTTTCTTGCTTTCTTAAACCCTAAATAACAATGAAGTCTCAATAAACCCTAGTCATTTCTGCACATCAAAGATGACAGAAAATCAAACCCAGAAAGAGCCATTCAAATCCACCACCAAACCACCTTCACCCTCCCCCGCCACCGCCATTTCTATCTCCGGCAAGCGTCTTCTTGCCAATTCAAACACTAAACTTGAAGCCCCATTTCCTCAATCTTCTCTCTCCTCAGACTCATCATCAGATCAATTCCGCAAGAAAACCAGAGAATTGCCCAACTTTTCCGACTGTCACAGCTGTGGACTCCGAATCAATCTCTCAAGCCCTAAAGACAGACTCCAAACCCTAGACAGTGTTTGGCGCATTGTTCTTCTATGCAAGATATGCATCAAACGCCTTCAATTGTCCGAAATTTGCCCATATTGTTTCGGTAACACTTTGGAATTGGAATGCTTTAAGTGTGGTGATTGCGGGAAATTTATTCACAAGGATTGTGTTGGGAAGTATGGGGAATCTCCTCCGTGGTCGTATTGTCATCTGGGTTCGCAGTTTTCGGTTTGTGTAGATTGTTGGGTTCCTAATTTGCTTGCTAATTCGAGTAGGAGGAGCAGAAATAAGGAAGTGTGTGATTCTAGGGGTGTTGTGAGTGATAATGGTCCTAAGTTATTAGAAGATTTGGTGAAAGATGAGAATTTTGTGGTGGAGAAGAAGTTGAAGATTGTGGCGAAAGCTAAAGACGACGCATTGACGAAAGCGGTGGTGGCTAAAAACGCTGTGGCATTCGCTAATGATGTATTGGGCTTGGTTTCCAAGAATGATGAGAATTGTGGGAAGAATAAGTGTTTGGATGACCAGGAACTTGCGTTGCAGTTGCATCATGCACTGAACAGATCACCAAGGATTGCGAAGAACTTTAGCTCAGTGAATTTAAACTGTTTGGATGTTTGGAAGATAGGGGATTTGGGGATTTATGGGAAGACTAGGGTATGGGCCAATAGTGAGAATCCTGATGGAACAGTTTGGGAACATTCACTACACGATTCTGCTAATATAAAGGGCAATGAATGCCAAGAAAATGGTGAGGTTGGCATGGCTGAAGTCATCATTGCAGAATGCAATTCCGCTGTTGATGCTAGATTACACTCTGGATTGAAGTATTATCGGAGATGAGATAAGCTGAGCCACAAGTTGCATTCTGAGGTTTATAAAACTCAAGGTAATGGGAATTGGACTATTCTGTTTTATAGCAGACACAATAAAAAGCGTGATCGCTATTTGTTGAAGTATGGAAGGAGGCTTACGAGCTCAGAAGCAGTTTCAAATGGTGAAACCAAGTTTCTTTATGATGGTTTACTGCTTCATAATCAGATTTGACCCTCGGGTTAACTCAAAATTGTTCCAAGGAGTTGAGGACATTCTCTGATGCTCAATCACAATCATGTGCTGTTCCTCTGCAAGCTTTTGCTTGTACAAGTGGTTCATCCCAAGAACAGACCTGAAAGGTAATCTGATAATTTCTACCAACTTACTAAGTCTTTGTGCAAGTGGTTCATCTCCAATGGCCAGTCTCTGTAAGTTTTTAATTTGTATAGACTTAACTGGGGAGATGAAGGAGATAACAGAGAGAATAAAGAAAACTTGAGGAGGTACAGCTGTGAAACCTGTTATAAGATAACATCTCTCCTTGCCTTAACCTTGTGAACATTTAAACTTTGTATCTCCACCCTTTCCTTTTCATTATGGTTTGCATTGAAATTTGATGTGTAAAACTTTTCATGTTCTTCTTATTTGAAATGTAAATTGAATTAAGTTTAGTCTGTGTCATGTTGAATACCCAAATGTATGTGTATTTGTCTGAGTCATTGGAAAAAACTTTGTATGTTTGCTTAATGCTTATGCAATTTTACTACCAGCCTAAATTAGAGTATTTGATTATCACACTTTGAAGCCTTTCTAAAACCAAGACTTGATCTATATATACCATGAAGCTAACTCTTTATCAGTGGTAATAAATTTCTTATTTCTTATAGATACATTGCATCTCTATCCTAATCAGCTACTATAAACTATGTACTTAGATCATAGTAAGTCGTCATTTTGTTTTTTGTTTTTTCTTCTTATATAGGTAATGATTTTATCTTTTCCCCTGGTAGTAGTTTGGATTCAGAGCACAACCTGTACCCTCATTTCTCATGAGCAACGTATGCCTACTTTTCATGTGATTTCTTTCCTCATTTTACAATCCTGTACGGACTACTTTCAAATTCTCCTACAACTGCAGATTCTAAGACCAAAAGAAAAGCAGTAGTACAATTATGGAGGAAATTCGCAAAATTACATCATCTCTTTGACCTAAAGAGTTAGAAGTCCTCAAAAGACCAGTGGAACTGTGGGATGAATAATAACAGTAACTAATGGAAAATAATGAAAGCTAAAGCTAGGGTGAAGCTTAGCACTCACTACCCTTAGGATCCTCTACTCCATAGGATCCTCTACTCCAGAAGTGTGAAATTGACCGTAATCAACAATATGGATAATAATATTGATTATTGTAAAGAGTAGGGATTACATCCATATTTAACTAGAACAATATCTTAATTAAACTTGGGGGCAAGAAAAGCACTAAAGACTACCCCTATAATAAAATAACTAACCATATAAATTTTCCTAAATCACCAGTAATAAATAACTAATTACATCAATTTCTCCCGCATTAATCATAATAAATTTTCATAAAATAAATATAGAAATTTCTTCTTTAGCTCTTGATTTGTTTTCCCCATCAGAAACACCACTCGAATTTTCGATATTCCTTTTTATTTCTCATCAAACGAATGACATCTTCTTCTGGAAATCCTCCGGCTGTAGCAAGGCTATCTTGAATTCCAATTTTCAATGATTGAAATGCATTCCTTTGTATTCTGGTGTGCTCAGCGTACGGATAAAGCCGTCCACGAGGATGAGCTCGATGTGCCGGAAGGGCTGTAAAAGGGAAGGACTTCCTTTCCCTTTTCCGAGACACTAAAAATGACCGCAACCCCCAACCCCAGCTCCAAAAAATGACACAAGGAAGAAGCCCACTATTGGCCAAACAACCTGCGTAGTCGGCCTAATGTGAGTCATCGGGTCGCTTAGCCATGTGAAGACTCAACTCTTTAGTGGCATTATTGAAAGTAACATAATAACGCTAGTTAGTATTTCTTGTTTAGAGTTAGAAAGGAGTTCAATATAAAACAATTCCACCCCCCCCCCCCCCCATTATGTCCATTATAATAGTGAAGAGCCTGTGCAATCCACATTCCCTCCTATTTTATAATAGAATTCTTCTCACTTGTGGGAAATTCACAGTCTACCCTGTTATGTGTGTGCTTTCCTACTCAGCAATCCATTTTCCTAAGTTTTCTATATTCAAATGTAATGAACCTACTTTATAAGAACCAATCAGTTAATGTAATTGCTTTATTAACATTTATATGGATTAGAAAAATCATTGTATATTTCATCACCAGTATATGAGATATAATTTAAAGATTTACCAAAAGGTTAATTCATGTGTTTTGTGGAATTCAGAAACGGGACTTACTGCCATCTTTGAAATTCATCCTCTTTTACATGTCTGCTTATATCAAGATTACTGTTATAAGAGCACTGTTCCTCTCATTAGTTCTCGAAACTGCATTTAAGAGATTCTGATATACATGTTATTGTACATTATTTTATTTATTATTTATTTTTCTATCTATTTGTTGAAGATAAGAACTTTCTCTCTTTAATATTTGCTTATCATACATTATTAATTTGAATTGTCAAATTTTTTTTTCTTGAAACCACCTCAATTTGAAGGATATAGTTGCACCGAGGGGAGCTCTCTCTATATATAGAAATCGATAAGCAAGTTGGCCATATAAATGAATAGAGTTTAGAAGCCACTGAATTAGGATTTAGTAGACAGAGAGCTATATAAGTAACTATTTTCTCTAATAAAATGTTAAATTGGACAAGAAACTAAATATGCAGAGGTAGGTTTGCAATCCCACTGAGTTCTTAATCAATGATCAAGTTCAGCAGGGCTGCAATTTAGGTAAAGTAAATGCATTAATTTTATTCCACTACGAAAGGCTTGTGCCCAACACATTATCTTATCTTTTGGCACCACTAACACCTTAATCAGCATCTAGGTTATCATATTTTAAGAGTCCTTACTCTATATATACTCTTCATTTATGGGATTATCTCTTCCATAAGCATTTCATATTCTCTTCATTTTCTTTCCTTTCTGATAACTTCTTGATTTTTTTTTCTCTTACCTTCATGGCTGCCCTGGACGATATCCAAATTTCAATTCCCAAGGATGATAGTAAGGTAAAAGAAGGCCAAATACCAGAACAGGACTACTTTGATTACTCACAAAGGGCACAATGGCTTGAGCAGCTGTGTTGGGAGCCAATGATGGGTTGGTTTCCGTTGCTTCACTGATGATGGGTGTTGGAGCTGTTAAAATGATGTTGCAGTCATGATCCTTACTGGTTTTGCTGGTTTAGTGGCAGGTGCTTGTAGTATGGCAATAGGAGAGTTTGTTTCTGTATATTCTCAACTTGACATAGAGGTAGCTCAAATAAAGAGAGAAAAGAGAATGATAGACAATGGGGAGAATGAAGAAAAAGTCGAGAAGGAACAGCTGCCAAATCCAATGCAGGCAGCTATAGCATCGGCTCTTGCATTTTCTCTAGGGGCCTTGGTCCCGTTACTGGCTGCTGCATTTATAGGAGACCATAAGGTGCGGTTGGCTGTGGTGGTTGCTGCAGTGACCTTGGCGTTGGTGGTGTTTGGAGCCGTTGGAGCTGTGTTGGGAAGGACTCCTGTGGTGAAGTCTTGTGCTAGGGTGCTACTTGGAGGCTGGATAGCGATGGCTATAACTTTTGGGTTGACCAAGTTGATTGGCTCTAGTGGATTATAGAATTAGCTTCTTCTTAATAGATAATGATTAAATGTCATTTTTTTTTTGTTGCTAAATTTAAGCTTGTCATTGTTAGTTTCCCTTGGTCTATTTTCTCTCATTCCCTTTGAGAATTGAATTTGCATAAATGTTTCTCTGAATATTTTATTCTCCTAATGCTGTGAGAAATGTTGATTGTATGGAATGGTAATCAAAGGAAATCATTTATAAGATTGCTGTGAGAAATTTTGATTATATGAGAATGTGCTCCTATTAGCAAATCTATCTTTTGCTATATATAGAATTGAATTGTGTCGATTTTATATTTGAAAATATCAAAAATGAACTTTTAAAAAATCAAAACTGATCTTATATTTTTGGAAGAGCCACGTTTAGTTGGTGAATGTCTGGTCCCAATTGTTCATATTTAAAAAATTAAGATACAATATTTGATTGTCTAAAGGACAAGATATGGATTGAAGGAACCAAACAATAATTGGATTTTAACAAGACAAGATTGGATGGATTTGAAACACCACAAAGAATAAAGTCGATTCTTTTGTCCAAGATCATGTGGTATTCATAATATGCATGTCTTCCACTTCCACCACTTTTCCCCTAGATATGACAAAGACAGTTCCATTAATTGTTAAATCCCTTCCTCTCTTCTTTTTGGAGCTTCGATTGCATAATCAATTATACAATCGCAATTATAATATGAATAAACTCGTGCTAATGGTGATAAATTATAATAATCAGTGTTGCCTCATACAAAGGTGATAAATGAATCGCGTTTTAGGTAACATTGGTTTGAATTGAAAGTCTCCTATTGTGCTCCAAAGTACAGAAATAGGAAGACTGATGGAAAAATGTAACAGATAGCATAAGATAATATGAATGTTGACAATCTCAAAGCCTATAATTTCTTATAGGTCTGTCTTGAGTGGAACATGAAACATAAAGTTGTATATTAAGTTTCATTATAATTCTCAGGAGCCTGTGGCCTTGGTGTGTATTCCACACTCAATCTCAATATTCTAGTGATATATCATCCCACTTCTGTGTGGAATCCACACTATCCATAGTTTCATCTTAGACTGTGTTTGTGCTCTCCAATGCAACACTCCATCTCCTATTGCAGGAGATGGTCAAATTTCCTTTTATGTATATGAATATACTGGTACAAAACAGATTTATTATAGACATGCATGCTTAAACAAATGTAAATTAGGCAAGAAACTATATATGATAGGCCTGCTTAAACAGTGTAAACTTCTCAAATCTTCTGTAAAGATGGAGTATGATTTGTGCATAAAGATTTAACATGAATAATTAAATCCATGGAGTGTCTACAGAGATCTTTAATATATCAGAATGATTTAATAAATCCCACAAATGAAAGACTTGTGTTTTCCACACTATCATAGCATTATAATCCCTATATTCTAATAATTCTACTCTATAAGTACTCTTCGTCGCAGATCTTGTGTTTCACAATCAGCTCATATTCTAATTGGTCTCATTCCTTTTCGAATCTTTGCCTATTTTACCTCCATGGCTACCGTTAATGATATCAAAGATGTTTTGCCTAAGAAAGTATCTAAACAGGATTGTGAATACTCACAAAGGTCACAGTGGCTGCAAAAAGCTGCATTCCCTGGGAACCCATGATTGTTTGGTTTCCGCGGCTTCACTGATGATGGATATTGGGGTTTTAAGAAATCACAGCAGAGAGAATTAAGAAAAACTTGAAAATGTGATTGTTTAGTAGCTATGACTTTGTGTCTTGGCTCTTTGCTTTTCATCATGTTTGCTTTAAATGTAAAAAAAAAAAAAAATTCTCTTTTTTGAGTTTGAGAAATGTGTATTGATTTAACGATAGGAAAAATATGACATTGTTGTGTTTATTTGTTCAGTAATGATACGTAAATCACATCTTTATTTTCCGAGTGTGAGAAATATGCATGGGATTAGTACGTGAAAACATTGAAAAGTGAAGGAGACCAAGATTTGATTTGTATTATATACCATGAAGAATATGATATTTGAAGAACGCTACAAAAAGTACATAACAAGAATGAAGCACAAATTGCAGAAATGAAATCGTGTCAAGTTGTAGACTATATTTATGTCAGCATACTTCACTTTATATACACAGAAAGTTCAGACAGAATCCGATTGTGACTGCAAAGCTGCTGCTGCTGCTGCTGCTACCTGATTGATTTCATTCAGAATTTTGGTGAGATATCATGTTACTTGTCTTGATTTGATATCCCAACACAATCATTCTATTTCCCTTATTTTGTATTTCTGATATAATACTTCCAACTTTTTAAATGGAGTCCAATACCCATAAATTTACAACAATATTTGTGATCATAACACCTGTCAAAAAGTGACTTGATATCTGAAGAGTCTTCCTTAAGGCCTCCTAAGTTGGACTTAGAATCGGCACAAAATCCTGCTCATCATTTCTTGTTTAAAACTTATGCCTGTTTTTCTTGTTCCTTCTCATACTACTAATAGGCTCTATAAATGAAACACTGAATTCATTAATGAGCTTTTTAATCCCTTGATTCTACAGTACAAGATTTCAACTCAAACTACTTACCCTAAAAAAAAGAAAAGAAAAAAAGATTTCAACTCGAAGTAGTAACGAAGGAAACTCACACGATTATATCATCTCGAAGAACAAAACTAAATGGTTCCCGGAGAAGAATGGAGGACTCACAACCAACCCATAAAAAAGGGATAGATGATCTTAGTGGAATCAATGAAAGATGCATATAAACCGGCTCCTAATTGTTGTTTCTTGAGCTGATGGCTGCAAAGGAGTTCTACAGGAAACAAAATAGTTTCTTTATTTTCATTTGAACAGTGAAAGAGGCTGTGACCTCTCCGTGTACTCCACACTCCCTCCAATTATATAATGATATTTTTTCCCACTTGTGTGGAATCCACGTTCCCTTGTTTTATTATAGTCAATGAATCATCCTAAAATATTTGTGTCTGTGCGCTATCCTACTCTGCATTCCATTTTTCAAAGTTTCTGTAGTAATATCTAACAAAACATATTTTAATAAGCAGCCAATTATTATGATCTCTTTATTCACTGTCGGATGGACTAGAAATAACAGTGAATATGTCATCACCAATGTATGAGATTATGATTTAACACATGATTATCCATTTATATGGTTTTGTTGAAATGCAAAAATTCATGTATTCAATGAAATTTCAAGAATTGGGACTTTTTTTTCAAATGCATTTAAGGGATTCTGATGTGTTACCAATACAGTAACTTCTTTTTCTGTAAATGGTAAGAACTTTGCAGATATATTCAGGTTTAGGAGAGCTTGATATATGGAAATTATTAAACAGAAATGGGACAGAATATAGAAGCTACTGAACTAGTGACTGTAGTATACACAAAGCAATAGATATAATCATGCCATTTAACAGAATGCTGTATTTCAGATGAAATAAATTTGCATAGATAGGCTTGCAGTTACCAGCGGTAGTCTTGATCAATGTTGTAGATCAGTAGGGCTGCAAAGACCATAAAAGGTTTAGTTTAAAGGTTAATGCATTAATTAAATTCCACCACGTAAGGGCTTGTGCCCGACACACTATCTTATCTTTTTTTCACCACTAAAACACTGATCACCTTCAATAATATCATGCTCCAATAGTAATAGTCCTGCTAACTCTATACATACTCCTCATCAAGGTATTGTTTCTTCCATAAGCAACTCACATTCTCTTCATTCTCTTTCCTTTGCGATAATAACTTGATCTTTGCTTCTAACCTTAATGGCAGCCCTAAATGATATCCGAATTTCAATTCCTAAGGACGATAACAAGACAAAAGAAAGCCAAGCACCCGAAGAAGAGAATTTTGATTACTCAAAAAGGTCACAATGGCTTCGAGCAGCTGTGTTGGGAGCCAACGATGGGTTGGTTTCTGTTGCTTCACTAATGATGGGTGTTGGAGCTGTTAAAAATGATGTTGCAGCCATGATCCTTACTGGATTTGCTGGCTTGGTGGCCGGTGCTTGCAGTATGGCAATCGGAGAGTTTGTTTCTGTCTACTCTCAACTAGAGATCGAGGTAGCTCAAATGAAGAGGAAAAGAGAATGATAGACAATGAGGAGAATGAAGAAAAGCGGAGAAGGAAAAGCTGCCAAATCCCATTCAGGCAGCATCATCAGCTCTTGCATTCTCTTTAGGGGCCTTAGTGCCATTACTAGCTGCATTCTCTTTCCTTTGCGATAATAACTTGATCTTTGCTTCTAACCTTAATGGCAGCCCTAAATGATATCCGAATTTCAATTCCTAAGGACGATAACAAGACAAAAGAAAGCCAAGCACCCGAAGAAGAGAATTTTGATTACTCAAAAAGGTCACAATGGCTTCGAGCAGCTGTGTTGGGAGCCAACGATGGGTTGGTTTCTGTTGCTTCACTAATGATGGGTGTTGGAGCTGTTAAAAATGATGTTGCAGCCATGATCCTTACTGGATTTGCTGGCTTGGTGGCCGGTGCTTGCAGTATGGCAATCGGAGAGTTTGTTTCTGTCTACTCTCAACTAGAGATCGAGGTAGCTCAAATGAAGAGGAAAAAGAGAATGATAGACAATGAGGAGAATGAAGAAAACGCGGAGAAGGAAAAGCTGCCAAATCCCATTCAGGCAGCATTAGCATCAGCTCTTGCATTCTCTTTAGGGGCCTTAGTGCCATTACTAGCTGCAGCTTTTATTGCAGACCATAAACTGAGGCTGGCTGTGGTAATAGCTGCAGTGACCTTGGCATTGGTGGTGTTTGGAGTAGTAGGGGCAGTGCTGGGAAGGACTCCTGTGGTGAAATCTTGTGCTAGGGTGCTGATTGGAGGCTGGATGGCTATGGCTATTACCTTTGGCTTAACCAAGTTGATTGGCACTACTGGATTGTGAACATGAGTGCTAGAGTTTCCTTCATCTGTTTTTTCCATTGGATTATAGTTTTCCTTTGGAATGTAAGGTTTTTCCCTTGTGGGAAATGTAAATTGAATAAAGTTCATTTGTAACTTGGTATTATATGAGTCTCCTCCCTTCTAACGGTAATACAGATGTAATGAATTTGGATCACCCTTATTGGCTTAAGATCATTGAATTTTTACTTCCTTTTATTTTCTGCAATTGGAAAGAAATATTAGTGAAAAAGAAATGATCCTACAGTAGGCTCCTGAATAAATTTTCCAACATCATGATTTGATTTATACACAAATTTGTAGGAGCCAAATCTATTGTGCACTCAAATCATTATCAGGTCAATCTAAAAACTATAACAAGCAACCCCGTGATCAGTAATCAGGCATCTGAGACTAAATGGCTTGATCATTACATGCACTCCTATCATTCAGCACTATCTTGATGCTTGAGTTCAAGAATAACCTAAGAAAAACTACATAAGAGTGATCAACAGTCCTAATGACATGTCGCAGGCTCAATTTAGTATTATTTTTCTAAACAAACCCCCATAAGCACCTTAGACACTCATGGTGTGATTTGAGCCTTGGCAAAAGAGCACGACAGATAGTCTAGTATATTTCAGTCTCCTAATGCCTCTATGGAACTTCAAAAGTTAAATCAGGTTGTTTTTTTTCCCTCCGGAAAATTTGTGATTTACTTTATGATGCTGTGGCACGATATATAATCCGTTCGCCCCTGTATTTTGCAGAATCAGAAAACAATATGCTAAAGTACAAGGATATAGTCTAAGATTTTCAAAGGAGAAGGAATAGTTGCATAGGATATTAGACCATCTCAAAGACCATAAAGTATAATAATAATAGTAAAAGGAATCCTAAATCCTAATCAACCCCACAAATTAAAGTATAGATGTGTTTTAGTGGAAATATTAAAAGAAGAAAAACACCATTCTGATAGGTTTGATTTGGCTGAGTAGAGAATTAAAAAGGAAGGCAACATGCATGAAACAAAAAAGGTTCCCTTTAGCTTCAATTTAACACTCGGTGCCTGTGGCATTTGTGTGTATTCCACACTCCACAATCCTTCCAATTCTGTTAGTGATATATCATCCTACTCCTGTGTGGAATCCACACTCCCCATAATCTTTAATTCCAACCCTATATCTCTGTGTGTGCTCTCCTATGCAGCATTCCATCTTCCAAATATATGTTATAAATCTACTTTTAAATGAAAAACATATCCAATAAACAAAGGTCTTTAGTCTAATTTTCTTTAACAAGAGTCATATTCCATCGTTTTCACTATTTAAAATCAAAGGAACCAAAAAAGGGGAGTATCAAAAAATGTGTTAAATGAAGATAAGGAGATCATACAACATATATCAGTAACAGTAAGAACATGAGAAAGAAAAATTAAAAGAAGTCTCACAAGGTTAATTAATTAAAGTCACCAGGAGTTTTAAAAAGTGTTTAGTTTTTTTGATAGGCAGTTACTGACTAATCCCACCATAAATAGCTTGTGCTCTCCACACTAACATCTCATCCTTTTGTACCATTATTTCCTTAATGAATATCAATAATACTTAATTTTTAATATATTTCTTCTCTCTCTCTCTCTCTCTATATATATATATATATATATACCCTCATTGCAGATCCTTGCTTACCCAACAAGCTCTATCATAACCTACCTCTTCATTAATATATTCTGGTGATCATTTATTCTTTTACGTACGTACCTTAATGGCGTCCCGGAATGATATCCAAATTCCAGTTGATCTTAAGAATGATACTGAGCAAAGAAAAGACCAAGCACCTAAAGACAATGACTTGGACTACTTACAAAGGGCACAATGGCTTAGAGCAGCTGTAATGGGAGCCGATGATGGGTTGGTTTCAGTTGCTTCGCTTATGATGGGTGTCGGACTGTTAAAAAGAGCATCAAAGCCATGATCCTTAATTACCGGCAGATGCCTATAGTCAAGTTACCAATAAGAGAGTTTATCTTCACATAGTGTTAAATGGATTGTTCTTCTTAAATCACTGATACTTGAGAATTTCATTAACTGCCTATGAAAATCTACTTCAGTCTATACTCTTGTATATAACTTACTAAGGCTAATAAAATATATATTTTAACTATGGGAATTACATCTAACCTCCATAACTGTTGCAGTAAGATGGCCACTCCATCAACAAATTTTCACAAAACACCCTTAATCTTAACCCCGTTGATAATGCCACAGCAACGTAAAGTTTGAAGTTTCGTTCAAAAAAGTGTAGAAGTGTCGCTAAATACATTTAGGCAGCATCATTTTTGCTCTACCAATATCAACGGCCTTACTAAATGCTAGTTTTAGCGCTTTCAAATGAAGGGAAGTAAGGACATTCTTAGTCCAAAAACTAAACACCACAAGGGTTATCTTACAAGGATGTTTGCTTCCCACTTGAACTATAGGTAATATGGATTGAAGTACTATACCAAGGGGAAAAGCCTAAAGGAAATTAGAACTCAAGTATCATTTCTGCATTTTCTGCTTATAGAAATAAGAACAGTAGAAGGAAAAAAAATGTTCAGCTTAAAGAAAAACTATGTAAGAACCTGCCACCATGAATTGAAGCTATTAAGGTATTTAATGGACACTTACAATCTTAATGATATTCACTAACGATGGATTTTATTTGCGTTTTTCTACAAGATGTACCGTTTGAGAGCCTCAGTTGCTTAAACTTGGTCTTAACTAAGTGTTGGGATGTGATTATTTGGGTCTAGTCATGGTGCAACTCAGTCTATCTAGATCCGGATATGGTGATGGCCCATATGTATTTATTGTCACAGTGGGAGAGTTAGGATTGTATTTGCTTATTCGGAGGGATAAGGAGTCCTTCTCCTAGTTGGATGCGGGTGGAAGTGACTTCTATATATACAACAACAAGCAGGGAAAAGGACACAAGAGATACAACACAAATACACAATTTGTACTCCGAATATTATTATAGTGGATTACTCTCTCTCCGTGGTTTTTTCCCAATTGGGTTTCCACCTAAAATTATTGTGTTCATATTTTATCTCTTTGTGTATGTTTATGTGAGTGTATTTTGTGAGTTTGATTTCACAATCAATTACTCCATCAACGCGCGATTTTGACCTACTGTTTTGGGTGATTTCGTCACTAAGCAGCATTAAGTGCTCATACCAGAATCCTTCTGAAAATGTCAGAGTTCCTCTACTCCTGTCATTTTTAGTTATCATTCTAATTGTTTTCATAAACTCTTTTACTGAAGTATCCTAATTTTCTCTATGGAATTTCCAAGACTACCTATGAACCACCATCTACAATAGCAAAATGATAAAACTCAAATACTATTCTGAAAAATAAATACATCAAGTAAATACAAGCAAAAAAAGGGAAACGGAATATTGTTTACGGGGGGCCAGAGGGGGGTCATATGACACCTTAATATGTAACATGTTAATATTAGTTAAATTTGATCTTTGTTATGAGATGGTATTAATTCATTTGCTTTCTCATGTCCTTCCGCCTATAATAAATAAACAATATTTCTATAAGATAAAATAATCTTAAATAAGTTTGATAATTAATTAATTAATATTGCACTCATTTGTCTTACTGATTTAATTATACCTTGGTATCAATTGTTTATAAATGAGAATAATTTAATTCATTTTATTGCTTTGAGTGGCTCCTCTCAGTTGTCTCCAAGGAAGATGACCAGAACCACAATATAAAATTTTGAATATATAATATTATAATTTATAATTTATCCATAAAAGTAACTAATCAGTTGACTAAACACTTCAAATTCTGATTAATAGTCTCATAGTTCGGAGGAAATTAATATATATATATATATATATATATATATATATATATATCTCATAGTTGGTTGGAATAGGATGTTGTGAAATACTATAATTGGGCAAAATGAATTTGAAAGAAGCACTCCAAACGTTAATAAATAATTTTTTTTTACTGATGTATTTTGACCCCCTCTAAAAATGTTGTGGCGGATTTGCGTCATTGTAAAAAAGTAGCAGAATGCAAACCAGTTCGGTATTTTCTTGAGTGGAAAGGAGTTTGAAATGAAACAAAAAACTTTTCCTTTTAGCTTCGATTTTTATAATGAGGAGCCTGTGGTCTTTGTTTGGATTCCACACTCCAACAATTTTCCAATGGTTTATTTTCACACTGATGTGTGGAATGCACACACACTCCCAACAATTTTATAACAGCTATGAATCTTCACAAAATCTGTGTTTACGTATGTGCTTATGCAGCACTTCATCTACCAAAGGGGTTCTCTATTCAAATGGAATAGAACCTAACTTACGTAAAGCACCTACTTACTGTAACTTCTTCCTCATAATTATCTAGCATTTACTCTTCATACTGCTAAAAGAGTTGCATTATTGAAAATAAAATGTTTCCCCCAAGGAAAACAACAAAGTGCCTGAATGATTTTCTTGGTCTATCTTCCATATGTTTCAAATTCAGTGGCAATCCAAAATAGATGGTTTTGTCAATAACATGAGATGTTACTACCATAATTTTCCACAAGCAATTACTCTTCAAAGTTTGTTTATATGGACTAATTAAGTTCAAGAAATAAATAAATAGAACTGTAAACCAGAAGAATCGCAGCCTAGTTACTTTTCATTATCTCAAGTAATTGGATGTGTTGACATAAATTTTTTTGAGGTAATGAGTCAAAAAAAAAAACATAGATAGCTCTTAGAAACTGAAGTACATATTTCCAAGAGATGATCACTAGCTATGCCTATAAGGTCATAAGTATGACAGACTTAGTACTTGAGATCTTGTATGAGAAACAGTAGAGATACCATAAACTAGAGGCTGCAGTAAACACAAATCTAGCACAATTAGGGGCTAGCTTAATAATGTGTGTTATGAAAACTGATCTATATATATAAAACTTACTTGGTACTATGTCCTTAAGACAATTATGTCCTCCTTACAACTAAACTACAAATAATTTATGTAATAATGAAGACTAGAATGCTTGGAAAATTGGCTAAGACGAAGTAGTATGAACCAAATATTGGCTAGGTCCTCTCCCTTTTCACAAAAGTGGGGTGCCTTTAGGGCCCAAACCTAAGAGCACTCTATTGTATATAAACCCATTAATACTTTAGTTCTTAACCGATGTAGAACTTAGCTTCCCACAAGTATTTATTATCATTTCTAAAGGTAATTTTTGGGAGTTAATTTTTCATTCATTATCCCATGGATTTGAGCTTCCAAATACTTAATTTTAAATTTTAAATCTTCTCATAGAGTATAACACGTTGATATGTGGATTCATTTCAAATGATTAATGAAACCCATTTCAAATTAGGCTCAAATTCTAACAATGTGCACATAAGGGGAGAGAGAAGGAAAATGAGAGTGCCTATATAGACTAGGAGGAGACAGTAAACAATTTACAGTCCCCATGTCAAAAATAGATGGAGTAGGGTATTACACGAACGCTGTTAGGGTAATGACATATCATTATAATAACGATAATTTCGCCCAACATGAGTATTTTATCAATGTCTCAATCCTAACACCACTCGTGTATACACAACGGTGTATGAAACTTTAACTCATTCATTTATTTAAATTTTGAACACACCACCAAGGGCTTGTGGCTTCCACACTGTCATATCCTTTTAGACCACTATTACACAAAGCACTATCAACAGTGACCCAAATTTTTTAACCCCTCCTACTCTATAAATATCCTTCATGAGGGCATTGTGTATTCCACAAGAAACTCATCATATTCTCTCCATTCTCTTCCTTGTTTAATAATTATCCTCCT
The DNA here is from genome assembly GCA_020205615.1 of Panax quinquefolius. Classification (NCBI taxonomy): domain Eukaryota; kingdom Viridiplantae; phylum Streptophyta; class Magnoliopsida; order Apiales; family Araliaceae; genus Panax; species Panax quinquefolius. The sequence goes on from CM035165.1 coordinate 103,859,027, forward strand.
CACTTAACTGTATACATGGCTGCCCCAAATAACACCCAAGTCCCAAAACAACAAGCAGCACCAGAAGAGGAAGAGACTGACTACTCACAAAGGGCGCAATGGCTTAGAGCCGCTGTGCTTGGAGCCAATGATGGATTGGTGTCCATTGCTTCACTAATGATGGGAGTTGGCGCAGTTAAAAAAGATGTCAAAGCCATGATCCTTACTGGCTTTGCAGGGCTAGTTGCCGGTGCTTGTAGTATGGCAATTGGAGAGTTTGTTTCTGTATATTCCCAACTTGATATCGAGGTAGCTCAAAAAAAGAGGGACAAGAGAAGGAACAATAATTTGTCGAATGGAGAAGAAAATGAGAAGGAAAAGTTGCCAAATCCCCTGCAGGCAGCTATAGCATCAGCCCTTGCATTTATGGTAGGAGCCGTAGTTCCACTACTAGCTGCTGCTTTTATTGGGGATCATATGGTGAGGCTTGATGTGGTGGGGGCTGCAGTGACATTGGCATTGGTCGTGTTTGGATGGGTTGGAGCTGTGATGGGAAGGACTCCAGTGTTCAAGTCTTGTGCCAGGGTGCTGATTGAGGCTGGATGGCTATGGCCATTACATTTGGGCTCACCAAGTTGATTGGCTCTACTGGATTGTAAATGTGTAATGTCCAACTTTGCGTCTAAGGGTTACTACTCTGTTGAGTTTTATTTGACTTTTAATGGTCCCTCCCGTATGCCACTCAGTTGTACTGTAAAATATATTATAGCAATGTGAAATTAATAAAACATCCCAGTTTTTCCAAAATCCACTTTTTCAATCAGTGGGTGAATAGGGTTCCTTTTTTATATGAAAGGAGGACTTTCTATTTCATTTCTACACTTTCAAAAAACAACTAAAATGGCAATATCTTGAAATATACTAGTAGTATATCATATCAGCATTCTTAATATAAATGGAGCTGATATTTTCAGTCCTAAATTTCCGTGCAAACGATGATTGTATCTTATGTATTAAACATTGTACATTTGCGCTGGAATGAGAATTTTAGCAGAAGATATCATTCTCTCTTAAAAAGATAACAATACCAAGAATATCATCAAAGCTAAAATACAATTTGAAACCCTAAAAATTACTACCTCCATTCCTAAAAGATTTCCGTTTTAGGAGAAAAAATTTGTCGTTTACAACTTTCACGGAGAATAAATTATTTACTTTCCTATATTACCCAGACCTTCTCTCATTGTCCCAAGAAATTATCTCCCATATATTAATAGTTTTCAACTTCCCATAAAAGGGTAGTGATGGAATTTCAAACAAATTTTACTTGATAAATGATACTTTCTTAATTCATGTGCCAAAACCTTAAACGATAATCTTTTAAGAACGAAGGTAGTAACTAAGATAGAGAGTACATGTTCTTGGTGCAACTTGTGAATGAATAATTTATGTTTAAATTATTTAGTTGTCAAAAATAAGTATTTAAATTTAATCTACAGACACATAAGATGAAGAAGATTAGAAGAACAAAACCACCTTTACCGATTACATAAAGATGAAGAAATACACATCTAACAACATAACTCAAGAAAACATTTAAGAACACATAGTTCTGAGAAATACAACATGTACCCCAACAAAATGACATCTGAATTTTCAACTAATTAGACACATTGGAATATTGACAATGAATATTGCAACTAGCAACTAGCAATTAGCAATTGTTCCTAGTTTGCCAATAGTCTGCATGTTTTTTCAGTGGATATAGCAAGCAATACTCAAGTTTTGATAAAACATGTAGTTTACTAATTGCTTCAACCTAGATTTTGAGATCTGCTATGGTTAGGCTGTTGATGGTATGAATAATGTTACAGACACAAACTATTCTACAAACATTTTACAAACTACCGATATGACATACTCTACCTCATCTTTTTATGTGAAGCCGAATACTACATTGAAACAATTTGTTAATCAATATGCTAAGTTTGTATCTGTAGCATTACTATTATGTTATTGACAAAGACGCACCAAAATATAATCTATTGGCCCTACCAAAAGGTATAAAATAAATCCCACCTAAAAGAATAACACATACATATATAAATAACAAAACCCTACTCCAACTAGAAGCTCCCAAAAGTTTTCTCAACCAACAAAAATATATGCCAAATCTTCAGCCCCAAAGCCTTGCAATATAATTGAATAATTGATGTTGATGTAGAACAGCTTAATATAAAAGAGAAACATATATCATGTACGAGCAGGAAATCTGGAAATGTGTATTGTAAGACTACAAGCTAAGTATCTGCCTATTAGAGGCAGGTGTATCTGTGAGCACACATATATTATATATATACATACACGCACAAATATACACATCTGCTCACCAAGTACAATACAGATCCACACGTGGTAAAACAAACAAACACATCAACCATTGATAAATGCATGCTATAAAACTTCAAATGGAAGTGCTAGCTTGTAGTGGCCAAAGGCTACAGACATTACTTCCAAATTGCGAAAAATGGGACCCAAGAAATAAGACTAAAAAATGAGACTAACTCAGTACTACCCGAACAATAAATTAATCGTTCCAGGGCTTGGGACTACCCCAACAATAAATAATCATTCCAGGACAAGTTTGAACTCAAAAGAGCTGCGATCTCCACTAGGAAATTTAGAGGCAGAACCATCCTCGAGGTAACAAAATAAATGATTGGAACCACAGGCTGAGATAGGAACAGCAATCTGACTTAACCCCTGATCTAGATCTCAGCAACAGAAACCAGGGCATCAAAAGTGAAGAGAAACAAGAACCTTCCCAAGAAGAGCAATGTGGAAAGAGAACAACAATAAAAGGGTGGACAACAGTTGCTGAACTCGTCAAGAGCATCCAAACAACCTGCCACGTGCTTACAGAAAATGGAATGCTTCCATCACTGCACCTTTCAGCATATAAAGAGTGACTGAGGGGTTATAATTACTTGCAGATGGCTTGTAGCTTCCAAAAAAAGCCCCTCTCAATTTTAAGTTTAAAACATACCCAACTAGCAACAAAGAAAGCCAATCATGTACCCACAAAGACCATAACTAGCAAACAGCCTGCGAAAAGGTTAACAAAATTAATATTGCAAAAGTCTAATACATAAAGTAGTAGAAAATGTTCAAGGTTAATGAAAAAAAAAGGTAAAGAATTACCCGATTAATTCCAGTTTACTTGTTAAGTATCTACATCCCAATCCAAAAGGAAATAACACCCGATTGTAGACCCACAAACATTATGACAAATAGTTCTCAGAGACCCATATATCACCATAAAAACTTTTGAGATGTGCAAATGTCTATCGAGTAATCGAGAAAATCATTATGCATCCAGCAGCAATATTGGCAGTTGTAATTGCTTATAAAAGAAAGTAGATAAACCAGCAGCAATAATGGCATTCATAGTGTAAGACCAGATTTGCATATGCAAGTCAAGCAAGCATAACACTCCAGCGGACCAAATATCGAACAATTTAGGACAAACAGTAGGTTACGAAAACCAAGTTTCACACTTTCAAATGTTTGATCCACTACTTTGATCCAATTTGCCTAAGCGTGAAGAAAGAAGACATCTTGTTCACAAAATTCCAAACCACCAGCATCCAGTAACAGCAACATCTCCAATTCTTCACCTGCAATTGTACATGAAGATAGATCCATAAGCATCACACTCACCCAAAAGTAGCTTCTTTTCATGTAGGGTGTAGAATTAATGCAATAATTGAAAGTTGCAAACATACAATTTCAAGCAATTCATTCATCGGCGCTCATATGGTCCAGAGCGGTCACGGTTATAACGATCACCTCCCCCATGGCCACCAGCATCCCTGTTACGCCCACCGTAACGATCACCATTCCTATCAGGACCAAAACGGCCACCACCTCCACCGCGACCACCGCCATACCTATCATCCCTGCCACCATACTTACCCCCTCTATCCCCCCCTTCACCAGGACATTCCCTAGCAAAGTGTCCTGGCTTACCACACTTAAAACACTCTCCACCACCTCCCCCACGCCCACCTCCTCCACGTCCACCTCCTCCATAGTCACGGTCACGGTCACGACCACGATCACGGTCACTACCTCTACCACTATCACGATCTCTACCTCCTTGCGGCTGAGCCTTGTCCACTGTGATATTTCTCCCATCTAAATCTATTCCATTCATTGCTTCAATAGCATCATCCATCGCTTGCCTGTCATCAAAAGTCACAAATCCAAATCCACGAGAACGGCCAGATTCCTTGTCAACAACAACCTAAAACAACAAATACATTTTCATGTAAGAATCTCAATAAAACTACCAAGGCATTTGAAAAATTCAATCAGGGAACAACTTAAACAACAGATATACCCATCTATAGTAATGCATTATACTCACAAAATGCATTTAAATCTGCTGGGTTGCCCCCAGCCTAGCACAAACCATGACCAGGAAAAGAAGGACAATTCATGTAGTTATAAATCAACAAAAAAAGGCATTCGAACCTAATGAAATCTTATATTTGGCAAATTTTATAAGGTATTTGAGGACAGGATCAGGAGCTTCTAAGGTGGTCATAAGACTGATAGATTCAAATAAAGTATGCTTATTATATTCATAGTTGTATAAAGAAAAACTTATAAAAAGAAAACTAGATAATGAAAACCTAGCTTAGTTAATTTTTACCTTCGCCTCAACAAGATTGCCAAACTTTTCAAATGCCTCTTTTAGAACTCTATCAGATGTTGACCACGAGAGACCACCCACAAAGCAGCGGTATTCTATATCTTCCGACATTTCTGCACCTTCCCAAAAAAATAAAGCATAAAAAGGAGACAACTAAAAATTTGTATAATCCACCATTTTCACATAGTTAGATGCAAGGGCGGTGGAGTATTGATCATGTCATAAGTAACTGTAAACCATTTAAATATAGTAATGTGATCCAGAACCGTAACAGATCAATTGAACCAAACCATATTTGTATTGCTCACCTTATGTCAGCTAGAATTTAAGAAATAAACAATCAGCAGGCAAAATACTACATTAGCAACAAAAAATTGTGCAGTGAGATATTATTCCATTTCTCGACATGAAATCAGTCAGATCTTATAACATTTATCACTTATAAAAAGAAAAATAGCATTCATCATACATAGATGCTTAGCAGGGTCATTGTATTTCATAAAGTTAACAAACTGAAATTGACAATCCTGTTTCTTTCTTTCTTGTAAACATCACTTTGTGCAAATAAACTAGGTTTCTCCTCCTAATTCTCATTATTTTAAATTCACCTAGCAAATTATGAGAAAATTCTGAGCACACAAATTCATAAATCCTAGGACAGACATATGTTTACACACAGATCATATACCAAAAAAATACTCCCTCTGCCCCAAAATAAACGTCCTAATTAATTTCGGCACGCTAATTAATAAATTTTTCTTTTACCTAAATTTCCCTTTTTGATTACTTATTAATTTTAGTACTTCTTCACTTTTTTATGACCCCAATAATTGCTCTTTCACTTTTCTATGACCCCAATAATTGCTCTTTCATACGTCATTTAATTCTCTAGATATATTTTTCTTGTAACTCACATTCCCAATAAGTACATTAAATAGATTATGAGGGTATAGAGGAATAATATGATAAATTTAGTTACTAATATAGAAATAAGACATTTATTTTGAAACATCCAAAAATGGAAATTAGGACATGTAATATGGGACGGAGGGAGTAGTTAACAATAAATTAACTCTCTCCCACAGACACTCTTTAGCGATCTTTAATGGGGGGTTATTGGAGTAGCCTGTAGCTATTTACAAATTCTACGGATTGAAGTAATTTAATTTCCTTCACTTCTAGCTCTTCTTTGCAGAGCCATTCTCTTTCTAGTTGTACCAGTCTTTCTTTCTCATACATCTTCTTCACTTATATAAAAGACAGTTAAACACCTTAAACTCCATATAAATTCCTCTAATTAATTCAGAAAAATCTATAACCAACCATTTACTAAACTGAATCTCTTCAGTCATCCAAACAGAACAATTCCAAAAATTCAACTAATTAAGCAACATTAGCAATTTAGCATAATCATAAACATCAAAAAAAGAACAGACAATTAATCAATACTAAGATCTGAAGTTTATGCCTACATCTTAGCAAGACTCTTCCTTTTACTTAAGAAATTAATCACATATCATAAATCAGCTAACCACCAAACAGTTTAACAGATACAGATCTAATAACCCCATTTCATAATTAAGTAAAGCTAAATTCACATACAGAAAAGATAAATTAAAACTACAGTCAATAAGCACAGAGACAGAAAAGAATTGAATTAAAGTAAATAAGTAATGAAATTGTAAAATTACGAGTACCAGCAGAGTAGAAGCAAGCAAAATAGATGAGAAAGATTGAAGCTTTTGGAGAATGGGCGTCGCCTTCGTTTTGAAGAATGGAACCCTAGTATTAAATAATTACTATATATATCAAGGAATAGGTTAATAAGGAATCTACTTTAGGAAATCTATTTATATAATAGGAGTAATAATTTGTAGGAGAATAATTGGGTGGTGCCAGTTGTATGATAGAGTCGAAGTCAATCCGCATCTAGGGACGCTCTTTTTCAATCATGTCACTCATTTAGTGGGTCCCACTCGTTGACTAAATCCAATGGCCTATATATACCTAAAGAGTAAACATAAAAACAAAAAAAAAAAAAAAAAAAAAAAAAACCAAAATAAAAAACTTGTATTTGTTATTGATAAAAGAGACAACTTTGAGCCAAAAAAAAAAAAAAAGTAATGCAAATAAAAACATTTAAATTTGTAACTATTCGATTGTTTATGACGCATTTCAATTTTAATTTGTTGGTAAAATAAATATGTTTAACTGTTAATTAGGTGAACATTAGTTTAAAAAGTTCTAATTCTCAATGCAACTCTCATTTCCTAACCGAGAATAATTAAAAATAATTAGGACACAATATAAATTTTGATAACTAATATTTCTATATGAGAAAATAATTTTTAGTGCGGTTTCGTTTGTTCTCTTGGGTACCAGGTGTGTTCGTTTTGGCTCTTGAGCAAAAACGAGAAATAGGCGATTATCGTGTATCATACTTGTTCCCGGTCATGGAATAAATGAAATAAATCAAAAAATGAAATTTTGTTCAATAATCTTATAATTCAATGGTTTGATTGCCTTGTCTAATCTAGTGATGTGAATATGTCTCTCCAACCGATTTTTTGAGTGTTCGAGTTACTTTATGATTTGATTAATTGTCCGTTGTTGTTCAAAAATAAATAGTTTTGTTTTTGTAATATATCATAAGAACCCCGAATTAATTTGTCATTTGACTCATTTCCATAAAGGATATAATTGACAACTCGAAATTGCACATTATCTCTTGTCTGCAACAGAACAGATCCGGTAGACGGGAATCACGGTGTCTGGGGCACCATCCTTGCTATTAATTAATTATGTTGTATAGTGATCGAAAGAAAGGCCGATCTGAAATATCATTTTCAATGTTCCTAAAGTTTTAGTCCACTTCTAAAGGAATGTCGTGTAGAAATTCTTGTTGGGTCATGATATTTTCTCTCATCGGTACGGTAGATTGGGCTTACTACTCTTTAATTAATCTATTGGGTCTTTATTATTAAACCATGAAAGTCTTTGAAAGCTCGGTTATCCTATTATTTCCATTTTGACTTATAAGACCAAGATTGGTCAGGTGGGTCGATCCTTTGGACATTTTAATATCTATTATTTTGACTGCAATGATGAAAAAGCATGACGGTTGATAGAGAACCGCATTACGATTAATGTGGATGGGATTATAACCGTGGCGGTGGAAAGCTTGATGACCAAAAAGCATTGGATAAACTACATGCGATTCGGTAGAACCCATCGATCAAGGGGTGTGTCGGGTAATAGTGGGTGACATCGTAATCCAGGAAAAGAGAGTATAGCTTAGCAAGGAAGTCATCACGAAGAGGTACGTTCTCATACACTTCTTCATTCATAATCACATATACACATAGATTTATTTTTTCTCTCTCAAGACACTAGGCATTACAGCCTCCATTTTGTTAACTCCGGTGAACACGTTCATCGACTCTCACGCTCGAAGCTATCCCCCAAGCCGGAACCGCCCGTCAAGCTTGTGGTGTTTATTGTGTTTATCGTGCGGGATCGAGGCGTCTTACGTGATTGGGACGTGGCGTAAGATCTCAAGCGTTAACATTGGCTTAGAAGGAGGGCTTTGTTACAGTGTCATTTAAATTTTCAATCACAATTGTTTAACTTATTTCTAAGATGATGAGGAGTAGAGATGGTACACGGAAGAGGCGGCGATGGTCATTAGTTCATCATCGCCTCAGATTTCAAAGAAAGGACCGTCTGGGTCCTTCTAAAAGTGCTCACGAAAAACACGGTCTCTAAACATAACTCAGGAGAACTTCGTCCGAAGATCCACGGTGGAGCCAGACGGAAGTTGGTTTTCAACGCTGATAAGGAGCATGATCCTGATCAGGGACGGGTAGAAGGCTCACCGACCAGGACTCATCGCCGAAATGGTCAAGAAGATGAGTCGCCAAGTTGGCAAAGATGGCGAGGCAAGCGAGATAAGGCTTTAGAGGTTCTGTTAAAACAAAGGAAGATATAGCCGAAACAGATGCTTGGTGGGCCGAGTTAAGGACGAAGCCTCTAGCCCGTATTCATTCGAAAGACGGAGTAGGCATAAGGAGATACCCGTCCGGAAGGGTAAGGGCCGGAACATTCTATGCATGTGTCGAGGATCGTTCTCGCGATAGGAGGAGATCGAAGAGCAGAACACCTTGGCCTCGAAGAAGTAATCGATAGTCGTTGGATCATCGTGATCGCGACGATGATAGAGCGAAGAAGCGGTCGAGAGAAATCGTGCGTAAACCCAAGAAGAGAGAGTATCGCAGACAACCGTTCTCATCGTGAGGATGAAATTATACATCCTAGTAGATCAAGAAGTCCCTGAGGCGGTGGGATCGGCAGGAAGAGGTCGATCCATTCAAAAGCCGAACGTCGCTCGGAGAAGGAGATCTCATCATGACGAAGGTGTTGATTTTACCGTAAAGGAGTTGAAAGAACTCAAGCAGTTGGCCGAGGTCCAACAGTGAAAGACACTCATGGAAAAAAGGCGCCCCTTTTTCCTCCCGATATTCTCGGCGAGAAGGCGAGATATCACCAAAAGTTACCTCGTATGGAGAAGCTATGATGGGTCCGGAGATCCTTATGACCATAGTCGAGCGTTCGACCGGTGATGGATTACTATGACTTCACCGATCTTTGCCAAGTGTCACACTTTTGTCACGACGCCGAGAAAAGACGCAAGGCGATGGATGGGGACTTTACCATCGGATTCGATTTCCTCGTGGATCGAAAGCTTTGTGATAAGTTCCATACACGTTTTGGAAGCAATAGAAGAAGGGAAAGCTTCTGTGCTTTTAAAGACAGATCCGTGATTCACCAATGAATCTTTAGCCGATATGTAAAGAGGTTTAGGGAAGCGGTTGGTCGGTATCCGACCTTAATGATCTCAAGTGTTGGCTTGTTCGAGAATGGGCTAGATCTGGTTAAGTCGGAGAAATTGGTGAAGAAGTTGATGTTTCACCATCCGAAAAGTCTGGCGAAGCCTTTGACAAGGCAGAAGGCTATATTGTTGTAGAAGAGGCTATGAATAGTCTGAAAAATCCTTCTCTTGGGCCAATTAAAGGAGATAGAGGTTCCCAAGACTGAAGTTGATCAGAGAAGAGTGGGGGTACAACCAAGGCGGAAGGTAGTTCAAGAAGTCTGATAACTCGTGGCGGCAAAGCGCAAAGATGCGTGCACTTTTTTCACCGAAGGTTAATAAGGTCTACACCCAATTGAACACAGAGAGGTCGGTAATTTTGGATCAGATCAGAAACCAGCCTTTCTTTGAGCCACCTCGTGATAATTACAGGACGGGACATGGCAACCCTCGTAAATATTGTGGTTATCATCAAGCTGCTGGTCATGACACTAATGAGTGTTGCAATTTAAAGGATTTCGTGGAGAAGAAGATTAAAAGCGGCTTGCTGATTCAGTATGTGGATGAGAAGGACCGCCAGGATCAGCAGATTATCAATCGTACCGTTCAGACGGTTCAAGCGCCACCCATTCAAAATGCTCCCGTACCACCGCCAAGGCAAGTCGTTGATGTAATAACTGGTGGGTCTATAGGGAAGTTAGTAGGGAAGAAGAGAAGGGCTTATCTTGATTCGGTCATGTCGATGATGATCTGCTACCTCAAGATCGACAGACCTTTCCGAGAACCGTCATATCATTTACGGATGCGGATTATCCTTGAGCCCATCGAACCGCATGAAGGGGCATTGGTGATCACAAAGCTGAGTGGGTTGGTGGATGTGAAACGCATGATGATAGATAACGGATCTTCGGTGGACATTCTTTATGCCCATGCTTATCAGAGGATGCATCTTGATGGGCACAAAATGGAGGTCGGACAGGAGGCTCCTCTATACGGTTTAAGCAACGACTGGTCAGGGGTTGCAGCACTATGAACTCCGGTTATCTTGACGGCCCTCGGTGAGTAGAGATAACGTGCAAATTTTATGTTGTGCATGTGGATTCGACTTACAACGCCATCTTTGGGAAGACGCCGACAAATTTCTCAAGTGTGACCTCCATCCCCATTTCAAAATCAAATTCCCAGCGCATGGAGTAGGAGAGGTGGTGGGTGACTTAGACTGGCCCGTCGATGTTATCGGAATCTTTGTTATTTCATCCGGAATGGGGTCGATAAACATAAAAAAGCGATGGCAATTGAGATCGAACCCTTCCAAGAAGCATTTCAAGCAGGTTGGTGATCCTGCTTTGGAGGGGGCGGAGGAGATGAGTTGGTCGTGAAGCCGAACAAGCGGTGAGGATTGGTTGGTCTGCAGAACCTCTTGAGACGAACCTTATGGAACTCTTCTGACTATTTATGCGGATATTTTTGCATAGAACCTAAGAGGCATACCGAGGGAGTTAAGCAAGAAAGGTTCTTTGAGCGTAAATTGGAGATAGATCCTTGAAAAAGCGATTCGTAAAAAGCGGATATTTGCTC
>CM035165.1:103870267-104079616 GCA_020205615.1 Panax quinquefolius
TGCAAGTGGTTCATCTCCAATGGCCAGTCTCTGTAAGTTTTTAATTTGTATAGACTTAACTGGGGAGATGAAGGAGATAACAGAGAGAATAAAGAAAACTTGAGGAGGTACAGCTGTGAAACCTGTTATAAGATAACATCTCTCCTTGCCTTAACCTTGTGAACATTTAAACTTTGTATCTCCACCCTTTCCTTTTCATTATGGTTTGCATTGAAATTTGATGTGTAAAACTTTTCATGTTCTTCTTATTTGAAATGTAAATTGAATTAAGTTTAGTCTGTGTCATGTTGAATGCCCAAATGTATGTGTATTTGTCTGAGTCATTAGAAAAAACTTTGTATGTTTGCTTAATGCTTATGCAATTTTACTACCAGCCTAAATTAGAGTATTTGATTATCACACTTTGAAGCCTTTCTAAAACCAAGACTTGATCTATATATACCATGAAGCTAACTCTTCATCAGCAGAAATAAATTTCTTATTTCTTATAGATACATTGCATCTCTATCTTAATCAGCTACTATAAACTATGTACTTAGATCATAGTAAGTCGTCATTTTGTTTTTTGTTTTTTCTTCTTATATAGGTAATAATTTTATCTTTTCCCCTGGTAGTAGTTTGGATTCAGAGCACAACCTGTACCCTCATTTCTCATGAGAAACATATGCCTACTTTTCATGTGATTTCTTTCCTCATTTTACAATCCTGTATGGACTACTTTCAAATTCTCCTACAACTGCAGATTCTTAGACCAAAAGAAAGCAGTAGTACAATTATGGAGGAAATTCGCAAAAGTACATCATCTCTTAGACCTAAAGAGTTAGAAGTCCTCAAAAGACCAGTGGAACTGTGGGATGAATAATAACAGAAACTAATGGAAAAATAATGAAAGCTAAAGCTAGGGTGAAGCTTAGCACTCACTACCCCTTAGGATCATCTACTCCAGAAGTGTGAAATTGACCGTAATCAACAATATGGATAATAATATTGATTATTGTAAAGAGTAGGGATTACATCCATATTTAACTAGAACAATATCTTAATTAAACTTGGGGGCAAGAAATGCACTAAAGACTACCCCTATAATAAAATAACTAACCATATAAATTTTCCTAAATCGCCAGTAATAAATAACTAATTACATCAATTTCTCCCGCATTAATCATAATAAATTTTCATAAAATAAATATTGAAATTTCTTCTTTAGCTCCTGATTTGTTTTCCCCATCAGAAACGCCACTCGAATTTTCGATATTCCTTTTTATTTCTCATCAAACGAATGGCATCTTCTTCTAGAAATCCTCCGGCTGTAGCAAGGCTATCTTGAATTCCAATTTTCAATGATTGAAATGCATTCCTCTGTATTCTGTTGTGCTCAGTATACGGATAAAGCCGTGCACGAGGATGAGCTCGATGTGCCGGAAGGGCTGTAAAAGGGAAGGACTTCCTTTCCCTTTTCCGAGACACTAAAAATGACCGCAACCCCCAACCCCCAGCTCCAAAAAATGACACAAGGAAGAAGCCCACTACTGGCCAAACAACCTGGGTACTCGACCCAATGTGAGTCGTCGGGTCGCTTAGTCATGTGAAGACTCAACTCTTTAGTGGCATTATTGAAAGTAACATAATAACGCTAGTTAGTATTTCTTGTTTAGAGTTAGAAAGGAGTTCAATATAGAACAATTCCACCCCCCACAATTATGTCCATTATAATAGTGAAGAGCCTGTGCATTCCACATTCCCTCCAATTTTATAATAGAATTCTTCTCACTTGTAGGAAATCCACAGTCTACCCTGTTATGTGTGTGCTTTCCTACTCAGCAATCCAGTTTCCTAAGTTTTCTCTATTCAAATGTAATGAACCTACTTTATAAGAACCAATCAGTTAATGTAATTGCTTTATTAACATTTATATGGATTAGAAAAATCATTGTATATTTCATCACCAGTATATGAGATATAATTTAAAGATTTGCCAAAAGGTTAATTCATGTGTTTTGTGGAATTCAGAAATGGGACGTACTGCCATCTTTGAAATTCATCCTCTTTTACATGTCTACTTAAGAGATTCTGATATACATGTTATTGTACATTATTTTATTTATTATTTATTTTTCTATCTATTTGTTGAAGGTAAGAACTTTCTCTCTTTAATATTTGCTTATCATACATTATTAATTTGAATTGTCAAATTTTTTTTCTTGAAACCACCTCAATTTGAAGGATATAGTTGCACCGAGGGGAGCTCTCTATATATAGAAATCGATAAGCAAGTTGGCCATATAAATGAATAGAATTTAGAAGCCACTGAATTAGGGTTTAGTAGACAGAGAGCTATATAAGTAACTATTTTCTCTAATAAAATGTTAAATTGGACAAGAAACTAAATATGCAGAGGTAGGTTTGCAATCCCACTGAGTTCTTAATCAATGACCAAGTTCAGCAGGGCTGCAATTTAGGTTAAAGTAAATGCATTAATTTTATTCCACTACAAAAGGCTTGTGCCCAACACACTATCTTATCTTTTTGCACCACTAACACCTTAATCAGCATCAAGGTTATCATATTTTAAGAGTCCTTACTCTATATATACTCTTCATTTATGGGATTATCTCTTCCATAAGCATTTCATATTCTCTTCATTTTCTTTCCTTTCTGATAACTTCTTGATTTTTGTTTCTCTTACCTTCATGGCTGCCCTGAACGATATCCAAATTTCAATTCCCAAGGATGATAGTAAGGTAAATGAAGGCCAAATACCAGAACAGGACTACTTTGATTACTCACAAAGGGCACAATGGCTTCGAGCAGCTGTGTTGGGAGCCAATGATGGGTTGGTTTCCGTTGCTTCACTGATGATGGGTGTTGGAGCTGTTAAAAATGATGTTGCAGTCATGATCCTTACTGGTTTTGCTGGTTTAGTGGCAGGTGCTTGTAGTATGGCAATAGGAGAGTTTGTTTCTGTATATTCTCAACTTGACATAGAGGTAGCTCAAATGAAGAGAGAAAAGAGAATGATAGACAATGGGAGAATGAAGAAAAGTCGAGAAGGAACAGCTGCCAAATCCAATGCAGGCAGCTATAGCATCGGCTCTTGCATTTTCTCTAGGGGCCTTGGTCCCGTTACTGGCTGCTGCATTTATAGGAGACCATAAGGTGCGGTTGGCTGTGGTGGTTGCTGCAGTGACCTTGGCGTTGGTGGTGTTTGGAGCGGTTGGAGCTGTGTTGGGAAGGACTCCTGTGGTGAAGTCTTGTGCTAGGGTGCTGCTTGGAGGCTGGATAGCGATGGCTATAACTTTTGGGTTGACCAAGTTGATTGGCTCTAGTGGTTTATAGAATTAGCTTCTTCTTAATAGATAATGATTAAATGTCATTGTTTTTTTTTTGGTGCTAAATTTAAGCTTGTCATTGTTAGTTTCCCTTGGTCTATTTTCTCATTCCCTTTTGAATTGAATTTGCATAAATGTTTCTCTGAATATTTTATTCTCCTAATGCTGTGAGAAATGTTGATTGTATGGAATGGTAATCAAAGGAAATCATTTATAAGATTGCTGTGAGAATTTTGATTATATGAGAATGTGCTCCTATTTGCAAATCTATCTTTTGCTATATTTAGAATTGAATTGTGTCGATTTTAAATTTGAAAATGTAAACAATGAACTTTTAAAGAATCAAAACTGATTTTATATTTTGGAAGAGCCATTTTTAGTTGGTGAATGTCTGGTCCCAATTGTTCATATTTAAAAAATTAAGATTCATTTGATTGTCAAAAGGACAAGATATGGATTGAAGGAACCAAACAATAATTGGATTTCAGCAAGACAAGATTAATAGATTATAGATACGAAAGAAGTATTTTGAAACACCACAGAATAAAGTCGATTCTTTTGTCCAAGATCATGTGGTATTCATAATATGCATTTCTTCCACTTCCACCACTTTTGCCCTAGATATGACAAAGACAGTTCCATTAATTGTTAAATCCCTTCCTCTCTTCTTTTTGGAGCTTCGATTGCATAATCAATTATACAATCGCAATTATAATAGGAATAAACTCGTGCTAATGGTGATAAATTATACTCCCTCCGTCCCAGGATAAAAGTCCTGGTGGACTTTTCACACATATTAAGAAGAGAAATAAAATGACAAAATTGTCCATAATAATGTCATTAAATATGGAGAGAGAATTATAATAAGAAAAGTATGAGATATTTAATGCTACGGGCATAATAGGAAAAAATGTGTAAAAGTTTGGTTATTAAAAGAAAGTGGACATTTAACATGGGACACTCCAAAATAGTAATAAGGATTTTTATCTTGGGACGGAGGGAGTAATAATCAGTGTTGCCTCGTACAAAGGTGATAAATGAATCGCGTTTCAGGTAACATTGGTTTGAATTGAAAGTCTCCTATTGTGCTCCAAAGTACAGAAATAGGAAGACTGATGGAAAGATGTAACAGATAGCATAAGATAATATGAATGTTGACAATCTCAAAGCCTATAATTTCTTATAGGTCTGTCTTGAGTGGAACATGAAACATAAAGTTGTATATTAAGTTTCATTATAATTCTCAGGAGCCTGTGGCCTTGGTGTGTATTCCACACTCACTCTCAATATTCTAGTGATATATCATCCCACTTCTGTGTGGAATCCACACTATCCATAGTTTTATATTAGACTGTGTTTGTGCTCTCCAATGCAACACTCCATCTCCTATTGCAGGAGATGGTCAAATTTCCTTTTATGTATATGAATATACTGGCACAAAACAGATTTATTATAGACATTGCATGCTTAAACAAATGTAAATTAGGTAAGAAACTATATATGATAGGCCTGCTTAAACAGTGTAAACTTCTCAAATCTTCTGTAAAGATGGAGTGTGATTTGTGCATAAAGATTTAACATGAATAATTAAATCCATGGAGGACACTACAGAGATCTTTACTATATCAGAATGATTTAATAAATCCCACAAATGAAAGACTTGTGTTTTCCACACTATCATAGCATTATAATCCCTATATTCTAATAATTCTACTCTATAAGTACAGATCTTGTGTTTCACAATCAGCTCATATTCTAATTGGTCTCATTCCTTTTCGAATCTTTGCCTATTTTACCTCCATGGCTACCGTTAATGATATCAAAGATGTTTTGCCTAAGAAAGTATCTAAACAGGATTGTGAATACTGACAAAGGTCACAGTGGCTGCAAAAAGCTGCATTGGGAACCGATGATTGTTTGGTTTCCGCGGCTTCACTGATGATGGGTATTGGGGTTTTAAGAAATCACAGCAGAGAGAATTAAGAAAAACTTGTAAATGTGACTGTTTAGTAGCTATGACTTTGTGTCTTGGCTCTTTGCTTTTCATCATGTTTGCTTTAAGTGTAAAAAAAAAAAAAAAAATCTCTTTTTTGAGTTTGAGAAATGTGTATTGATTTAATGATAGGAAAAATATGACATTGTTGCGTTTATTTGTTCAGTAATGATACGTAAATCACATCTTTATTTTCCGAGTGTGAGAAATATGCATGGGATTAGTACGTGAAAACATTGAAAAGTGAAGGAGACCAAGATTTGATTTGTATTATATACCATAACAAGAATGAAGCACAAATTGCAGAAATGAAATCGTGTCAAGTTGTAGACTATATTTATGTTAGCATACTTCACTTTATATACACAAAAAGTTCAGACAGAATCCGATTGTGACTGAAAAGCAAAGCTGCTGCTGCTGCTACCTGATTCAGAATTTTGGTGAGATATCATGTTACTTGTCTTGATTTGTTATCCCAACACAATCATTCTTTTTCCCTTATTTTGTATTTCTGATATAATACTTCCAACTTTTTAAATGGAGTCCAATACCCATAAATTTACAACAATATTTGTGATCATAACACTAGTCAAAAAGTGACTTAATATCTGAAGAGTCTTCCTTAAGGCCTCCTAAGTTGGACTTAGAATCGGCACAAAATCCTGCTCATCATTTCTTGTTTAAAACTTATGCCTGTTTTTCTTGTTCCTTCTCATACTACTAATAGGCTCTATAAATGAAACACTGAATTCATTAATGAGCTTTTTAATCCCTTCATTCTACAGAACAAGATTTCAACTCAAATTACTTACCCTAAAAAAAAGAAAAAGAAAAAAAGATTTCAACTCAAAGTAGTAACAAAGGAAACTCACACGATTATATCATCTCGAAGAACAAAACTAAATGGTTCCCGGAGAACAAGGGAGGACTCACAACCAACCCATAAAAAAGGGATAGATGATCTTAGTGGAATCAATGAAAGATGCATATAAACCGGCTCCTAATCGTTGTTTCTTGAGCTGATGGCTGCAAAGGAGTTCTACAGGAAACAAAAGAGTTTCTTTATTTTCATTTGAATAGTGAAAGAGGCTGTGACCTCTCTGTGTACTCCACACTCCCTCCAATTATATAATGATATTTTTTCCCACTTGTGTGGAATCCACGTTCCCTTGTTTTATTATAGTCAACGAATCTTCCTAAATTATCTGTGTCTGTGTGCTATCCTACCCTGCATTCCATTTTTCAAAGTTTCTGTATTAATATCTAACAAAACCTATTTTAATAAGCAGCCAATTATTATGATCTCTTTATTCACCGTCGGATGGACTAGAAATAACAGTGAATATGTCATCACCAATGTATGAGATTATGATTTAACACATGATTATCCATTTATATGGTTTTGTTGAAATGCAAAAATTCATGTATTCAATGAAATTTCAAGAATTGGGACTTTTTTTTTCAAATGCATTCAAGGGATTCTGATGTGTTACCATTACAGTAACTTCTTTTTCTGTAAATGGTAAGAACTTTGCAGATATATTCAGGTTTAGGAGAGCTTGATATATGGAAATTATTAAACAGAAATGGGACAGAATATAGAAGCTACTGAACTAGTGACTGTAGTATACACAAAGCAATAGATATAATCATGCCATTTAACAGAATGCTGTATTTCAGAAGAAATAAATTTGCATAGATAGGCTTGCAGTTACCAGAGGTAGTCTTGATCAATGTTGTAGATCAGTAGGGCTGCAAAGGCCATGAAAAGGTTTAGTTTAAAGGTTAATGCATTAATTAAATTCCACCACGAAAGGGCTTGTGCCCGACACACTATCTTATCTTTTTTTCACCACTAAAACACTGATCACCGTCAATAATATCATGCTCCAATAGTAATAGTCCTGCTAACTCTATACATACTCCTCATCAAGGTATTGTTTCTTCCATAAGCAACTCACATTCTCTTCATTCTCTTTCCTTTGCGATAATAACTTGATCTTTGCTTCTAACCTTAATGGCAGCCCTATATGATATCCGAATTTCAATTCCTAAGGACGATTACAAGACAAAAGAAAGCCAAGCACCCGAAGAAGAGTATTTTGATTACTCAAAAAGGTCACAATGGCTTCGAGCAGCTGTGTTGGGAGCCAACGATGGGTTGGTTTTGTTGGTTATGCTCCAAAATCTTATGGTTTTTCAAAGTCCCACATTGGCTAGTTTAGGAACTCTTATGGTGCATATTAGTACTTGTTGTCATGCGCTTAATAACATGGTTGAGGAAATAGGGATGGACTCGCACACATGAGGACGGCTAAGGAATTAGGTTAAGCCAAACTTGGTTTTCGGACTTTCGTTCAAAAAACCTTAGCTTCAGTTCATCATAGAAAAAACACCATACACGCAGTTATATACACTCTATTACAGTCTTCTTCTCATCTAAAAATAGTCTGTTCATTGGGCAATCCACAAAGACAGGTCCATATCCTTCTTCTGCGAGTACACGCAATCGAAGGTTTTGCCTTTGAATCCTGGAGAGTGAACGCCATTGGAGCTCAATCGTATTTCAGGTTTCTAACCAAATGAGGGCGGAATCACTTTTTAGTCTGATGAGCTTGCTACGCTTCGCCTTCTTTCATATAAATGACTAAGTTGTTCCAATTTTGTTCGCTTCGCTCTTGTTGCTACATTGTTCTTGCTCTCGCTAGAAGCTTACATCGCAATTCATATCGCTCATTATCGCAATTGATAGTCTTCTTTGATCGCTATCATTGGATCGCTATTGATATATATTTACAACAATCTAAAAAGTGATCCTGTTATTAACAAGATGATGAAATCGCTTTAGACTTATCTAAAATTGAACGCTTTGATGGTACTAATTTTTAAGCGATGGTCCGAAGACATACTATTTTATTTGGAAACCATGAACTTAGAATATGTGTTGTATGAGGATGCTCTTTATTATTCATCGTGAATGATATTACTCCCCGCCATTGAAATTGTTGAAAAGTTTGATTCGATAAATCTGCAAAAGAGACTATGTTAAGGATAATCGTATACGTCGTCGATATTTGTTACACTATTTGTCTAATTCTCTGCTTGAGATATATTATCCGTATGAAAAGTGCTAAGAAGATTTGGGAAGCTTTAAAATCTAAGTACGCGTTGAAAAACTCCGGACTTAAGAAATATGTTGCGTCAAAATTTCTAGATTTTAAGATGCAAGACGGAAATCATATAGATCAAGTTCATACATACCAAACAATTGTGGGGGAAGTCATTGGGGAAGGAATGAAAATATGCGAGAATTTCCAAGATGCTGTACTTATCGAAAAATTACCACCTTCGTGGAAAAATTATAAGATGAACCTCAAACATGAAACTAAAGATTTCACTATGCAGAATTAGTGGCACACATCCATATCAAGAACAAAACAGGGGGCTAAAGAAAGGGGAGACGTAGTTCCAACTCATATCACAAAGCTAATCTCGTAGAACAAAAGCCACAATGGAAGAGCCAAAATCATCAAATTCAAAAACTACAAAGGAAAAATCAAAATCAATGGGAAGAAAGGATAAAAGGTTCAACAATTCCAATCAAATTTAGAAACCTTTATCTTTCACTAAAGGTCCTTGCTTCAGATGTGGCACCCAACCATATTAAGCTATGAAGTGTCACTTTCGCAAGGGGCAAGATAACAAAAATAATAATTCTCAGCCTAAGCCCCAAGCAAATTTAATTGAATCCGATGATATTATCATTGCTGTAGTCTCGAAGTAAACCTTGTTGACAACTTCACGAATGGGTAGTAGATATCGGGCCCACTGTATACACATTTCATGGGGATAGAGACGTAATCCTCAACTACGAAAAAATGTGACTAATGGAGAAAAGGTCTTTATGGGGATTCTCGAGCCACCAATGTTATGGAAAAGGAAAAGTCTTACTAAAATTAACTTCGGGAAAACCATCGCCTCTACAAGATGTACTTCATGTGTCTGATATTCGTAGAATCTTCAGATCCGGGTCTTTGTTGAACAAAGTCGCATTAAACTTGTGTTTGAGTCCGATAAACTTGTACTTACTCTTAATGGGAAATTTGTTGGGAAAAGTTTTTGTAATGGGGTTTATTTGTACTTGATGCTTCTCTTCGAATCAATAATAAGAATGCTTCTTTTGCTTATATTGTTGAATCTTTGGATATGTGGCATGCTAGATTAGGACACGTGAATGTAGCTTCTATTAAAAAGTTGAAACAACTTGAACTTATACCTAATCTTGTAAATACCAAGTTTAACAAATGAGAAATTTGTGTAGAAGCAAAACATGCTAAAAAACCTTTTAAAAGTGTTGAAAGACAAACCGAATTACTTGAGTTAATTCACAGTGACCTAGCTGATTTTAAAAATACTACGAGTAGAGGTGGTAAGAAATATTATATTTCTTTTGTGGATGATATGTCTAGATATACTCGAATTTATCTACTTTCCTCTAAAGATGAAGCGGAAGAAATGTTTATTAAATATAAAGCGGAAGTTGAAAATCAGTTAGAAAGAAAAATTAAAAGACTTAGATCTGATCGTGGAGGTGAATATGATTGTGAAGTCTTAAAAATTTTGTGAACTAAATGGAATAATACATGAAACTTCTCCTCCTTATTCTCCACAATCCAATGGAGTCAGCAGAAAGAAAAAATAGAACACTTAAAGATACGATGAATGCTATGTTAATTAGTTCTCGTTTACCTTCTAATATGTGGGAGAAGCTTGCCTTTTCAAGAAATCATATTTTAAATAGAGTTCCACATAAAAGTTAGACTTACACCATATCATTTATGGAAAAAATATGCACCTAATTTGGGGTATCTTAAAGTGTGGGGTGTCTAGCTATAAAGTATCTATATCTTTAATTTAAAAGAAATAAAATTGGACCTAAAACAATGGATTGTATTTTATCGGATACGCCTAATAATAGGTCGCTTATAAATTTTTGGTAATTAAAGATGCAACTAATAATTATCAAAATAATTCAATTTTGGAAACAAAAGATGCGAGAATTTTTTGAAATATATTTCCAATGAAAATTAGAGATGTGGCAATCCTTCTATTAGTGAACCACTTAAAAGGAAAGATAAAGAGCCTCAGACCGCATCTATTAGAAGTAAAAGACTACGCTTTGAGAAAACTTTTGGTCCGTATTTTATAACCGCTTTTATAACCAAGACGACCCTAAAACTTATGAAGAAGCAATGAAATCTTTTGATGCAAATTTTTGGAAGGATGCTATTAATAGTGAGCTAGAATCTATTATGTCTAACCATACATGGAGCTAGTTAATTTGCCTAGAGGATGTAAACCTATTGGATGTAAATGGGTGTTTAAAAAGAAGTTAAAAGTCGATGGGTCTATCGATAAATTTAAGGCAAGACTTGAAAGAAAAGGGTTTACTCAAAAGAAAGGTTTTGATTATTTTGACACTTACTCACCAAAGACTAAATTAGCAACTATAAGAATTCTAATTGCTTTCGCTTCTATTCATAAATTGATAATCCACCAAATGGACGTTAAAACCGCTTTTTGAATGGAGAGTTAAATGAAGAAATATATATGTGTCAACTCAAGGTTTTGTTGTTCCAGTGAAGAACATAAAGTGTGTGAGACTTGTAAAATCTTTGTATGGTTTGAAAACAAGCACCAAAACAATGGAATGACAAATTTAATAAACTCTCTCGTTAATAATTTTGTGACAAATGAATCGATAGTTGTGTCTATAGTAGATTCAATGGAAATTGTGGTGTGATTATTTGTTTATATGTGGATGACTTTTGCTTATATTTGGTAATCGATGAGAAAGTTGTGAAAACTACTAAAGAGTTTTATCTTCTAAATTTGATATGAAAGATTTAGAGAAGCGATTTGATTCTCGGCATGAAAATAAATAAACATGCAAATGGTTTAGTTTTATCACGCCTCATTACGTGGAAAATATTCTTAAGAAATTTGATTTCTTTAATGAAGAGCCATTAGAACCCCTTATGACTCTAGTGTGCATTTAAAGAAAAATAAAGGGAATGGTATCGCATAAGTTGAATATGCTAGAATCATTGGTAGTGTAATGTATTTAATGAATCGCACTCGTCTCGATATCAGATATGCTATTAGTAGACTTAGCGAGATATACACATAATCCTTCACAAGAACATTGGAATGCATTGTCACGACTAATGAGGTATTTAAAAGGAACAGCTTAATGTAGGTGTACATTTTACCGGTCATCCTAGTGTTTTAGAAGGATATCAGGATGCTAATTGGGTATCCGATAACGATGAAACAAACTCCACTAGTGGTTATGTGTTTACTTTAAAGTGGAGGAGTCAAGCTTTCGAAATCTGCTAAACAAACTTGTCTTCGCTAGATCTACTATGGAATCTGAATTTATTGCTTTAGAATCAAGGTGTATGTAGCGAGTGGATAAGGAATTTATCGGGTCGATATACCATCGTGGTATAAGCCAATTCCATCTATTTCTTTACATCAGGATTCTCAAGCGCCTATTAGCAGGCATTAAACCATGTTTATAATGGAAAATGAGACACATTCGCTGAGGCACAATATTGTCACGAGGACCGATCAAGAATGGAGTTATTTCCATGGAATTTGTAAGGTCCGAAAAGAACCTAAGCGGATCCGCTTACTAAGGGATCAATAAAAGGTAGTCCAAGAAACATCCAGAGGGATGTGATTATCGCCATTATTTTGAGTAAATAATATGTGATGGAAACCCAACCCATGTGATTGGAGATCCCATGAATCGGGTTCAATGGGTAATAACAAGTCATGTAATTATTTAATTATAAAGACTACAATTATTTATATCCCTTCAGGTATACGCATGCTTGCTTCGACAAATCAGGAAAGGATGAATCGTTTAGATTCTTAATGAAACTCATAGCCTCTAAAGGGTGGTGTGTATGTCAAGATACACTTGATGGGTTCACCTATATAAAGGTGGAAGTGTAGTCGCTTCCTACGAGAGTCCTCGCAAACTCTCTGAGCCTTTATGAAAATCGATACGTGGCGCATGGCTTGTAACGCGCCTACCAACCGCATGACTTTGTGGATTCGTGATTTAAGATATGTAGCAAACTCAATCGATTATATAACGTATAATAGGTTCAAGAATATAATTCACCTATAATCTATAATCACGAAGCTTGTTCCACTAAGTGTCGATTCAAACCCATAAGGTATCGACGCTTATGTATCTAAAATCCATTGCCTTCTCACTTCTTTTTATTTTTTCTATCTTCGATAATTTTGGATCATGGGGGATTGTTGGTTATGCTCCAAAATCTTATGGTTTTCAAAGTCCCACATCGGCTAGTTTAGGAACTCTTATAGGTGCATATTAGTACTTGTTGTCATGGGCTTAATAACATGGTTGAGGAAATAGGGATGGGCTCATGCGCACACGAGGACGGGCTAAGGAATTGGGCTAAGCTGCTTGGTTCTCGGACTTTCGTTCGAAAAACCTTAGTGCAGTGTATGTGCGCGATCACGCCATGTAGGGAAGTGCCGATCCGGTGGATTGTGCTTCAGCGGGTGCACCTGTAGCCCAATTGTTTTGGTAAAATCCCTAACCTCATCTAAAAATACTCGTAATCGCTCATCAGGCAATCCACAAAGACAGTCCATATCCTTCTTCTGCGCGAAACACACGTAATCGAAGGTTTCTTAGTTGAATCTCGGAGAGTGAACGCTATTGGAGCTCAACTGTACAAGGTTTCTAACCAATGAGGCGGAATCACTTTTTAGATAAAGATGGCTTTGCTCGCCTCGACCTCTTTCATATAACAAAGTTGTTCCAATTTTGTTCGCCATCGCTGCTTTGCTGCTACATTATTCTTGCTTCTCGCTAGGCTTCACATATCGTAATTCATATTGCTTCATTATCGCAATTGATAGTGTTCTTTGGTACTTCTATCGTGATCGCTATTGATATATATTTACAACAGGTTTCGCTTGCTTCACTAATGATGGGTGTTGGAGTTTAAAATGATGTTGCAAAATGATCCTTATCTTGGATTCTTTGGCTTGGTGGCCTGTGCTTAAGTATGATGCAAATCGGAGAGTTTGTTTCTGCTAAGCGAAGCTTGGTTCTCGGACTTTCGTTCGTAAAACCTTAGTGCGTGTGTGTGCGCGCGATCGCTTGCCAGCAGGGGTGCCGATCCGGTGGATTGTCTTTGGCGGTGCACCTGTGTAGCCCACCACGCTTTGGTAAAATCTCAACCTCATCTAAAAATACTCGTAATCGCTTCATTGGGCAATCCACAAAGACAGTCCATATCCTTCTTCTGCGTACCACGAATCGGTTGTTTCTTGGTTGAATCTCGGAGAGTGAACGCCATTGAGCTCAACTGTACGAAGGTTTCTAACGGTGGCGGAATCACTTTTTAGTACAAGAGCTTTTTACGCCTCGGCTTCTTTCATATAATAAACTAAGTTGTTCCAATTTTGTTTCGCTTCGCTTTCTTGTTGCTACATTGTTCTTGCTATTGCTAGAAGCTTCATTCTCGCAATTCATATTGCTTCATTCGCGATTGATAGTCTTCTTGAATGGTATCGCTATTGTGATTGCTATTGATATATATTTTTACAACGAGGTTTACATTTCACCAACGAATGGGGTGTTGGGTATTTAAAAATGATGTTGCAACCGTGATCCTTCATCGGATTTGGTTGGCTTGGTGGCCCGGTGCTTAAAGATGGCAATCGGAGAGTTTGTTCTACGCTAAGCGAAGCTTGGTTCTCGGACTTTCGTTCGTAAAACCTTAGTGCGTGTGTGCTTGTAGCGATACGCATGCATGTAGGGGTGCCGATCCGGTGGATTGTGCTTCGCGGGTGCACCCAGGTAGCCCACTGTTTTGGTAAAATCCCTAACCTCATCTAAAAATACTCTGGTAACTGTTCATTGGGCAATCCACAAAGACAGGTCCATATCCTTCTTCTCGCGAGTACCACGAATCGAAGGTTTCTTTGTTGAATCTCGGAGAGTGAACGCCATTGGAGCTCAACTGTACAAGGTTTCTAACCAAACAGAGGCGGAATCACTTTTTAAGACTGAGAGCTTTGCTACGCCTCGGCTCCTTTCATATAATGAACTAAGTTGTTCCAATTTTGTTCGCCATCGCTTGTTGCTTTCATTGTTTTGCTCTTTTCTTAGGCTTCACATTCGCAATTCATATTGCTTCATTCTCGCAATTGATAGTCTTCTTTGGCCGCTACCGCTATTGTGGATCGCTATTGATGATATATATTACAACAGGTTTCGTTGCTTCACCAATGATGGGTGTTGAGCTGTTAAAAATGATGTTGCAGCCGTGATCCTTCTCGGATTCTTTGGCTTGGTGGCCGGAGTGCTTGCGATATGGCAATCGGAGAGTTTGTTTCGCTAAGCTGCTTGGTTCTCGGACTTTCGCTCGTAAAACCTTAGTGCATGCTGATACGCCTGCTAGGGGGTGCCGATCCGGTGGATTGTGCTTCATGGGTGCACCTGTAGCCCAATGCTTTGGTAAAATCCTAACCTCATCTAAAAATACTCGTAATAGCTCATCATTGGGCAATCCACAAAGACAGTCCATATCCTTCTTCTGCGAGTACACGAATCGATCGGTTTTGCCGTTGAATCTGGAGAGTGAACGCCATTGAGCTCAACTGCATTCAAGGTTTCTAACCAAAGGAGGGCGAATCACTTTTTAGTACATGAGCTTTGCTACGCCTCTCTTTCTTTCATAACAAATGCTAAGTTGTTCCAATTTTGTTCGCCATCGCTCTTGTTGCTACATTGTTCTTGCCATCGCTAGGCTTCATTCATCGCAATTCATATTGCTTTACATTATCGCAATTGATAGTGCTGCTGGTACTGCTATTGTGACTGCTATTGATATATATTTACAACAGGTTTCTGTTGCTTCACTAATGATGGGTGTTGGAGCTGTTAAAAATGATGTTGCAGCCATGATCCTTACTGGATTTGCTGGCTTGGTGGCCGGTGCTTGCAGTATGGCAATCGGAGAGTTTGTTTCTGTCTACTCTCAACTAGAGATCGAGGTAGCTCAAATGAAGAGGAAAAAGAGAATGGCAGACAATGAGGAGAATGAAGAAAACACGGAGAAGGAAAAGCTGTCGAATCCCATTCAGGCAGCATTAGCATCGGCTCTTGCATTCTCTTTAGGGGCCTTAGTGCCATTACTAGCTGCAGCTTTTATTGCAGACCATAAACTGAGGCTGGCTGTGGTAATAGCTGCCGTGACCTTGGCGTTGGTGGTGTTTGGAGTAGTAGGGGCAGTGCTGGGAAGGACTCCTGTGGTGAAATCTTATGCTAGGGTGCTGATTGGAGGCTGGATGGCTATGGCTATTACCTTTGGCTTAACCAAGTTGATTGGCACTACTTGATTGTGAACATGAGTGCTAGAGTTTCCTTCATCTGTTTTTAATTTCCATTGGATTATAGTTTTCCTTTGGAATGTAAGGTTTTTCCCTTGTGGGAAATGTAAATTGAATAAAGTTCATTTGTAACTTGGTATTATATGAGCCTCCTCCCTTCTAACGGTAATACAGATGTAATGAATTTGGATCACCCTTATTGGTTTAAGATCATTGAATTTTTACTTCCTTTTTATTTTGTGCAATTGGAAAGAAATATTAGTGAAAAAGAAATGATCCTACAGTAGGCTCCTGAATAAATTTTCCATCATCATGATTTGATTTATACACAAATTTGTAGGAGCCAAATCTATTGTACACTCAAATCATTATCAGGTCAATCTAAAAACTATAACAATCAACCCCATGATCAGTAATCAGGCATCTGAGACTAAAATGGCTTGATCATTACATGCACTCCTATCATTCAGCACTATCTTGATGCTTGAGTTGAAGAATAACCTAAGAAAAACTACATAAGAGTGATCAACAGTCCTAATGACATGTCGCAGGCTCAATTTAGTATTATTTTTTTTCTAAACAAACCCCCATAAGCCACCTTAGACACTCATGGTGTGGTTCGAGCCTTGGCAAAAGAGCACCACAGATAGTCTAGTATATTTCAGTCTCCTAATGCCTCTATGGAACTTCCAATGTTAAATCAGATTGTTTTTTTTTCCTCCGGAAAATTTGTGATTTACTTTATGATGCTGTGGCACGGTATATAATCCGTTCGCCCCTGTATTTTGCAGAATCAGAAAACAATATGCTAAAGTACAAGGATATAGTCTAAGATTTTCAAAGGAGAAGGAATAGTTGCATAGGATATTAGACCATCTCACAGACCATAAAGTATAATAATAATAGTCAAAGGAATCCTAAATCCTAATCAACCCCACAAATTAAAGTATAGATGTGTTTTAGTGGAAATATTAAAAGAAGCAAAACACCATTCTGATAGGTTTAGTTTGGCTGAGTAGAGAATTAAAAAGGAAGGCAACATGCATGAAACAAAAAAGGTTCCCTTTAGCTTCAATTTAACACTCAGTGCCTGTGGCATTTGTGTGTATTCCACACTCCACAATCCTTCCAATTCTTTTAGTGATATATCATCCTACTCCTGTGTGGAATCCACACTCCCCATAATCTTTAATTCCAACCCTATATCTCTGTGTGCTATCCTATGCAGCATTCCATCTTCCAAATATATGTTATAAATCTACTTTTAAATGAAAAACATATCCAATAAACAAAGGTCTTTAGTCTAATTTTCTTTAACAAGAGTCATATTCCATCGTTTTCGCTATTTAAAATTGCGCACTTAAATTTCAATCAAAGGAACCAAGAAAAGGGGAGTATCAAGAAAATGTGTTAAATGAAGATAAGGAGATCATACAACATATATCAGTAACAGTAAGAACATGAGAAAAGAAAATTTAAAAGAAGTCTCACAAGGTTAATTAATTAAAGTCACCAGGAGTTTTAAAAAGTGTTTAGTTTTTTTGATAGGCAGTTACTGACTAATCCCACCATAAATGGCTTGTGCCCTCCACACTATCATCTCATCCTTTTGTACCATTATTTCCTTAATGAATATCAATAATACCTAATTTTTTAATATATATTTCTACTCTCTCTCTCTCTCTCTCTGTGTGTGTGTATATATATATATACCCTCATTGTAGATCCTTGCTTACACAACAAGCTCTATCATAACCTACCTCTTCATTAATATATTCTGGTGATCATTTATTCTTTTACGTACGTACCTTAATGGCGTCCCGGAATGATATCCGAATTCCAGTTGATCTTAAGAATGATACTGAGCAAAGAAAAGACCAAGCACCTAAAGACAATGACTTGGACTACTTGCAAAGGGCACAATGGCTTAGAGCAGCTGTAATGGGAGCCGATGATGGGTTGGTTTCAGTTGCTTCACTTATGATGGGTGTCGGACTGCTAAAAAGAGCATCAAAGCCATGATCCTTACCGGCAGATGCCTATAGTCAAGTTAGCAATAAGAGAGTTTATCTTCATATAGTGTTAAATGGATTGTTCTTCTTAAATCACTGATACTTGAGAATTTCATTAACTGCCTATGAAAATCTACTTCAGTACGTCTATACTCTCGTATATAACTTACTAAGGCTAATAAAATATATATTTTAACTATGGGAACATCTAACCTCCATAACTGTTGCAGTAAGATGGCCACTCCATCAACAAATTTTCACAAAACACCCTTAATCTTAACGCCGTTGATAATGCCACAGCAATGTAAAGTTTGAAGTGTCGTTCAAACAAGTGTAAAAGTGTCGCTAAATACATATAGGCAGCATCATTTTTGCTCTACCAATATCAACCACCTTACTAAATGCTAGTTTTAGCGCTTTTCAAATGAAGGGAAGTAAGGACATTTTTAGTCCAAAAACTAAACACCACAAGGGTTATCTTACAAGGATGTTTGCTTCCCACTTGAACTATAGGTAATAGGGATTGAAGTACTATACCAAGGGAAAAGCCTAAAGGAAATTAGAACTCAAGTATCATTTCTGCATTTTCTGCTTATAGGAATAAGAACAGTAGAAGGAAAAAAAATGATCGGCTTAAAGAAAAACTATGCAAGAACCTGTCACCATGAATTGCAGCGATTAAGGTATTTAATGGACACTGACAATCTTAATGATATTCACTAACGATGGATTTTATTTGCGTTTTTCTACAAGATACCGTTTGACAGCTTCAGTTGCTTAAACTTGGTCTAAACTAAGCATAAGCAGCATTAAGTAGTCATACAAGAATCCTTCTCACTGAAAATGTTAGAGTTCCTGTACTCCTGTCATTTTTAGTTGTCATTCTAACTGTTTTCATAAACTCTTTTACTAAAGCTAAGTATCCTAATTTTCTCTATGGAATTTCCAAGACTACCTATGAACCACCATCTACAATAGCAAAATGATAAAACTCAAATACTATTATGAAAAATAAATGTTCTTCAACAGTTACATCAAGTAAATACTAGCAAAAAAAGGGAAAGGGAATATTGCTTAGCACTAGACCATATTAAAGGCCATAAACTTCACAGAATATTAAAGAACTCAGTTGAATATATAATATTCGCAGTTGCTTAAACTTGGTCTTAACTAAGCATAAGCAGGATTAAGTACTCATACCAGAATCCTTCTCACTGAAAATGTCAGAGTTCCCGTACTCCTGTCATTTTTAGTTGTCATTCTAACTGTTTTCATAAACTCTTTTACTGAAGTATCCTAATTTTCTCTATGGAATTTCCAAGACTACCTATGAACCACCATCTACAATAGCAAAATGATAAAACTCAAATACTATTATGAAAATAAATGTTCTTCAACAGTTACATCAAGTAAATACTAGCACAAAAAGGGAAAGGGAATATTGCTTAGCACTAGACCATATTAAAGGCCATAAACTTGAATATAGTCACAGAATATTAAAGAACTCACAACCAACCAACCCACCAGAGGAACCAATAGTTCCCTTTCGCGGCCACTGGCGGAACTAGGGGGGCCAGGGGTATGACCCCCCAATCTGAAGCATGCTAATATTCAGGGACGGAGCTAGGATTTGTTCTTTGGTGGGGCCAAAAAAAATTTTAACATCATAAAATATATTCATCACTAAAAAGTAAAATTTCACTATTACAAAACATATTTTTACTAAAACAAAAATAATATAGTAATAGAATTTGCTTTGACAAAAATAATAAAACATAGCAAAAAAAAGTCTTTTAAAACATATCAAAACTTCGTCAAAACTTGGGAGGCCGTAGTCGTACATAATTTTCAAAACAAACCTAATGTACAAGTGAATTTTATAAAATTTTCAAACTTTGGAGTGAATCTTACAAAAATTTCAAACCTTGGGGGGGTGGCCGTGGCCCCCTCCAACCTCCATGTAGCTCCGTCCCTGCTAATATTAGTTAAATTTGATCTTTGTTATGAGATGGTATTAATTCATTTGCTTCCTCGTGTCCTTCCACCTATAATAAATTAACAATATTACTATAAGATAAAATAATGTTAAATAAGTTTGATAATTAATTAATTAATATTGCACTCATTTGTGTTACTGATTTAATCATACCTTGGTATCAATTTTTTGTAAATGAGAATAACTTAATTCATTTTCTTGCTTTGAATGGCTCCTCTCAGTTGTCTCCAAGGAAGATGACCAGAACCACAATATAAAATTTTGAATATATAATATTATAATTTGTAATTTATCCATAAAAGTAGCTAATCAGTTGACTAAAAACTTTAAAGTCTGATTAATAGTCCCATAGTTCGGAGGAAATAAAAAAAAAATATATATATATATATATATCTATTTAAAGTCATTAGACTCACAACTCAAAGGTTGACAAGAGTTGGAATAGGATGTTGTGAAATACTGTTATTGGGCAAAATGAATTTGAAAGAAGCACTCCAAGCGTCAATAAATAAATAAAATTATTGATGTATTTTGACCCCTTCTAAAAATGTTCTGGTTCCGCCAGTGTTGGCGGCATTGTAAAAAAGCAGCAGAATGCAAAGCAGTTTGGTATTTTCTTGAGTGGAAAGGAGTTTGAAATGAAACAAAAAAGTTTTCCTTTTAGCTTGGATTTTTATAATGAGGAGCCTGTGGTCTTTGTTTGGATTCCACACTCCAACAATTTTCTAATGGTTTATTTTCACACTAGTGTGTGGAATGCATGCACACTCCCAACAATTTTATAACAGCTATGAATCTTGACAAAATCTGTGTTTACGTATGTGCTTATGCAGCACTTCATCTCTATTCAAATGGAATAGAACCCAACTTACGTAAAGCATCATCTACTTACTGCAACTTCTTCCTCATAATTATCTAGCATTTACTCTTCAAACTGCTAAAAGAGTTGCATAATTGAAAACAAAAATGTTTCCCCCCAAGGAAAACAACAAAGTGCCTGAATGATTCTCTTGGTCTATTTTCCATATGTTTCAAATTCAGTGGCAATCAAAAGTAGATGAGATGGACTAATTAAGTTCAAGAAATAAATAAATAGAACTGTAAACCAGAAGAATCGCAGCCTAGTTACTTTTCATTATCTCAAGTAATTGGATGTGTTGTCATAATTTTTTTTGAGGTAATGAGTCAACAAAAAAACAACATAGATAGCTCTTAGAAACTGAAGTACATATTTCCAAGAGATGATCACTAGCTATGCCTATAAGGTCATAACTCATAAGTTTGACAGACTAGTACTAGAGATCATGTATGAGAAACAGTAGAGATACCATAAACTAGAGGCTGCAGTAAACACAAATCTAGCACAATTAGGGGCTAGCTTAATAATGTGTGTTCGGGCAAATGACACTTCTTAATATGAAGTAGTATGAATCAAACCTTGGCTAGGTCATCTCCCTTTCACAAAAGTGGGGTGCCTTTAGGGCCCAAACCCAAGAGCAACTCTATTGTATATAAACTCATTAATATTTTAGTTCTTAACCGATGTACTTAGCTTCCCACAAGTATTTATTATCATTTCTAAAGGTGATCTTTGGGAGTTAATTTTTCATTAATTATCCCATGGATTTGAGCTTCCAAATACTTAATTTTAATCTACTCATGGAGTAGAACACATTAATATGTGGATTCATTTCAAATGATTAATGAAACCCATTTCAAATTAGGCTCAAATTCTAACAATGTGCACATAAGGGGAGAGAGAAGGAAAATGAGCATGCCTATATAGACTAAGAGGAGACGGTAAACAATTTACAGTCCCCATGTCAAAAATAGATGGAGTAGGGTATTACACGAACGCGGTTAGGGTAATGACACATCATTATAATAAAGATAATTTGGTCCAACATGAGTACTTTATCAATGATGTCTCAATCGTAACACCACTCGTGTATACACAACGGTATATGAAACTTTAACTCATTCATTTATTTAAATTTTGAACACACCGCCCAGGGCTTGTGGCTTCCACACTATCATATCCTTTTAGACCACTATTACACAAAGCACTATCAACAGTGACCCAAATTTTTTAACCCCTCCTACTCTATAAATATCCTTCATGAGGACATTGTGTATTCCACAAGAAACTCATCATATTCTCTCCGTTCTCTTCCTTGTTTAATAATTATCCTCCTCACTTAACTGTATCCATGGCTGCCCCAAATAACACCCAAGTCCCAAAACAACAAGCAGCACCAGAAGAGGAAGAGACTGACTACTCACAAAGGGCGCAATGGCTTAGAGCCGCTGTGCTTGGAGCCAATGATGGATTGGTGTCCATTGCATCACTAATGATGGGAGTAGGCGCAGTTAAAAAAGATGGCAAAGCCATGATCCTTGCTGGCTTTGCAGGGCTAGTTGCCGGTGCTTGTAGTATGGCAATTGGAGAGTTTGTTTCTGTATACTCCCAACTTGATATCGAGGTAGCTCAAAAAAAGAGGGACAAGAGAAGGAACGATAATTTGTCGAATGAAGAAGAAAATGAGAAGGAAAAGTTGCCAAATCCTCTGCAGGCAGCTATAGCATCAGCCCTTGCATTTATGGTAGGAGCCGTAGTGGTTTTATTGGGGATCATATGGTGAGGCTTGATGTGGTGGTGGCTGCAGTGACATTGGCATTGGTCGTGTTTGGATGGGTTGGAGCTGTGATGGGAAGGACTCCAGTGTTCAAGTCTTGTGCCAGAGTGCTGATTGGAGGCTGGATGGCTATGGCCATTACATTTGGGCTCACCAAGTTGATTGGCTCTACTGGATTGTAAATGTGTAATGTCCAACTATGCGTCTAAGGGTTACTACTCTGTAATCATTTGACTTTTAATGGTCCCTCCCGTATGCCGCTCAGTTGTACCGTAAAATATACTATAGCAATGTGAAATTAATAATACATCCCAGTTTTTCCAAGGAGGACTTTCTATTTCATTTCTACACTTTCAAAAACAACTAAAATGGCAATATCTTGAAATATACTATATCATATCAGCATTCTTAATATAAATGGAGCTGATATTTTCAGTCCTAAATTTACGTGCAAACAATGATTGTATCTTATGTATTAAACATTGTACATTTGCGCTGGAATTAGAATTTTAGCATTGAAGATATCATTCTCTCTTAAAAAGATAACAATACCAAGAAGATCGACCCTGAGAATCATCAAAGCTAAAATACAATTTGAAACCCTAATAATTAACTTAGATAGAGAATACATGTTCTTGGTGCAACTTGTGAGTGAATAACTTATGTTTAAATTATTTTGTTGTCGAAAATAAGAAAATAAGTATTTAAATTTAATCTACAGACACATAAGATGAAAAAGATTAGAAGACCAAAACCACCTTTATAGCAATTGTTCCTAGTTTGCCAATAGTCTGCATGTTTTTTCAGTGGATATAGCAAGCAATACTCAAGTTTTGATAGCATATGTAGTTTACTAATTGCTTCAACCTAGATTTTGAGATCTGCTATGGTTTGGCTGTTGATGTTATGAATAATGCTACAGACACAAACTATTCTACAAATATTTTACTATACAAACTACTGATACGACATACTCTACCTCAACTTTTTATGCGGTACCGAATACTACATTGAAACAATTTGTTGATCAATATGATGTTGTAAAGTATGCTACATCAGCAGTTTGTAAAATATTTATATAATAGCTTGTCTGTATGTTATTGACAAAGACACCAAAATATAATCTATTGGCCCTACCAAAGGGTATCAAATAAATCCCACCTAAAAGAATAACAAATACATATATAAATAACAAAACCCTACTCCAACTAGAAGCTCCTAAAAGTTTTCTCAACCAACAAAAATATATGCCAAATCTTCAGCCCCAAAGCCTTGCAAGAATAATTGATGTTGATGTAGAACAGCTTAATATAAAAGAGAAACATATATCATGTACGAGCAGGAAATCTGGAAATGTGTATTGTAAGACTTCAAGCAAAGTATCTGCGTATTAGAAGCAGGTGTGCTACATGAGAGAAAGAGAGAGAGAGCACACATATATATACATACACGCACAAATATACACATCTGCTCATCAAGTACAATACAGATCTACACGTGGTAAAACGAACAAACACATTAACCATTGATAAATGCATGCTATAAAACTTCAAATGGAAGTGCTAGCTTGTAGTGGCCAAAGGCTACAGACATGACTTCCAAATTGCGAAAAATGGGACACAAGAAATGGAATGAAAAATAAGACTAAAAAATGAGACTAACTCAGTACTACCCGAACAATAAATTAATCGTTCCAGGACAAGTTTGAACTCAAAAGGGCTGCGATCTCCACTAGGAAATTTAGAGGCAGAACCACCCTCAAAAGTGAGATAGGAACAGCAATCTGACTTAACCCCTGATCTAGATCTCAGCAACAGAAACCAGGGCATCAAAAGTGTAGAGAAACAACAACCTTCCCAAGAAGAGCAATGTGAAAGAGAACAACAATAAAAGGGTGGACAACTGTTGCTGAACTACTCAAGAGCTTCCAAACAATGTTCTTACAGAAAATGGAATGCTTCCATCACTGCACCTTTCAGCATAAAAAGAGTGACTGAGGGGTTATAATTACTTGCAGATGGCTTGTAGCTTCCAAAAAAAGCCCCTCTCAATTTTAAGTTTAAAACATACCCAACTAGCAACAAAGAAAGCCAATCATGTACCCACAAAGACCATAACTAGCAAACAGCCTGCGAAAAGGTTAACAAAATTAATATTGCAAAAGGCTAATACATAAAGTAGTAGAAAATGTTCAAGGTTAATGAAAAAAAAATAAAAGAATTACCCGGTTAATTCCAGTTTACTTGTTAAGTATCTACATCCCAATCCAAAAGGAAATAACACCCGATTGTAGACCCACAAACATTATGACAAATAGTTCTCAGAGACCCATATATCACCATAAAAACTTTTGAGATGTGCAAATGTCTATCGAGAAAATCATTATGCATCCAGCAGCAATATTGGCAGTTGTAATTGCTTATAAAAGAAAGTAGATAAACCAGCAGCAATAATGGCATTCATAGTGTAAGACCAGATTTGCATATGCAAGTCAAGCAAGCATAACACTCCAGCGGACCAAATATCGAACAATTTAGGACACAAACAGTAGGTTACGAAAACCAAGTTTCACACTTTCAAATGTTTGATCCACTACTTTGATCCAATTTGCCTAAACGTGAAGAAAGAAGACATCTTGTTCACAAAATTCCAAACCACCAGCATCCAGTAACAGCGACATCTCCAATTCTTCACCTGCAATTGTACATGAAGATAGATCCATAAGCACCACACTCACCCAAAAGTAGCTGCTTTTCATGTAGGGTGTAGAATTAATGCAATAATTGTAAGTTGCAAACATACTATTTCAAGCAATTCATTCATCGGCGCTCATATGGTCCAGAGCGGTCACGGTTATAACGATCACCTCCCCCATGGCCACCAGCATCCCTGTTGCGCCCACCGTAACGATCACCATTCCTATCAGGACCAAAACGGCCACCACCTCCACCGCGACCACCGCCATACCTATCATCCCTGCCACCATACTTACCCCCTCTATCCCCCCCTTCACCAGGACATTCCCTAGCAAAGTGTCCTGGCTTACCACACTTAAAACACTCTCCACCACCTCCCCCACGCCCACCTCCTCCACGTCCACCTCCTCCATAGTCACGGTCACGGTCACGACCACGACCACGATCACGGTCACTACCTCTACCACTATCACGATCTCTACCTCCTTGCGGCTGAGCCTTGTCCACTGTGATATTTCTCCCATCTAAATCTATTCCATTCATTGCTTCAATAGCATCATCCATCGCTTGCCTGTCATCAAAAGTCACAAATCCAAATCCACGAGAGCGGCCAGATTCCTTGTCAACAACAACCTAAAACAACAAATACATTTTCACGTAAGAATCTCAATAAAGACTACCAAGGCATTTGAAAAATTCAATCAGGGCAACACTTAAACAACAGATATACCCATCTATAGTAATGCATTATACTCACAAAATGCAATTAAATCTGTGGGTTGCCCCCAGCCTAGCACAAACCATGACCAGGAAAAGAAGGGCAATTCATGTAGTTATAAAATCAAAAAAAGAGTCATTCGAACCTAATGAAATCTTATATTTGGCAAATTTTATAGGGTATTTGAGGACAGGATCGGGAGCTTCTAAGGTGGTCATAAGACT
The DNA here is from genome assembly GCA_020205615.1 of Panax quinquefolius. Lineage (NCBI taxonomy): Eukaryota > Viridiplantae > Streptophyta > Magnoliopsida > Apiales > Araliaceae > Panax > Panax quinquefolius. Next base: position 103,896,321 of record CM035165.1, read on the forward strand.
GATAGATTCAAATAAAGTATGCTTATTATACTCATAGTTGTATAAAGAAAAACTAGATAATGAAAACCTAGCTTAGTTAATTTTTACCTTTGCCTCAACAAGATTGCCAAACTTTTCAAAAGCCTCTTTTAGAACTCTATCAGATGTTGACCACGAGAGACCACCCACAAAGCAGCGGTATTCTATATCTTCCGACATTTCTGCACCTTCCCAAAAAAATAAAGCATAAAAAGGAGACAACTAAAAATTTGTATAATCCACCATTTTCACATAGTTAGATGTAAGGGTGGTTATTGATCATGTCATAAGTAACTGTAAACCATTTAAATATAGTAATGTGATCCAGAACCGTAATAGATCAATTGAACCAAACCATATTTGTATTGCTCACCTTATGTCAGCTAGAATTTAAGAAATAAACAATCAGCAGGCAAAATACTACATTAGCAACAAAAAATTGTGCAGTAAGATATTATTCCATTTCTCGACCTGAAATCAGTCAGATCTTATAACATTTATCACTTATAAAAAGAAAAATAGCATTCATACATAGATGCTTAGCAGGGTCATTGTATTTCATAAAGTTAACAAACTGAAATTGACAATCCTGTTTCTTTCTTTCTTGTAAACATCACTTTGCGCAAATAAACTAGGTTTCTCCTCCTAATTCTCATTATTTTAAATTCACCTAGCAAATTATGAGAAAATTCCGAGCACACAAATTCATAAATCCTAGGACAGACATATGTTTACACACAGATCATATACCAAAAAAATACTCCCTCCGTCCCAAAATAAACGTCCTTTCGGCACGCTAATTAATAAATTTTTCTTTTACCTAAATTTCCCTTTTTAATTACTTATTAATTTTAGTACTTCTTCACTTTTTTATGACCCCAATAATTGTTCTTTCACTTTTCTATGACCCCAATAATTGCTCTTTCATATGTCATTTAATTCTCTAGATACATTTTTCTTGTAACTCTCACATTTCCAATAAGTATATTAACTAGATTATGAGGGTATAAGAGGAATAATATGATAAATTTAGTTACTAATATAGAAATAAGATATTTATTTTGAAACATCCAAAAATGGAAATTAGGACATGTAATTTGGGACGGAGGGAGTAGTTAACAATAAATTAACTCTCTCCCACATACACTCTCTTTAGCCATCTTTAATGGGGGATTTTTGGAGTAGCCTGTAGCTATTTACAAATTCTACGGATTAAAGTAATTTAATTTCCTTCACTTCTAGCTCTTCTTTGCAGAGCCATTCTCTTTCTAGTTGTACCAGTCTTTCACTCTTTCTTTCTCATACATCTTCTTCACTTATATAAAAGACAGTTAAACACCTTAAACTCCATATAAATTCTTCTAATTAATTCAGAAAAATCTATAACCAACCATTTACTAAACTGGATCTCTTCAGTCATCCAAACAGAACAATTCCAAAAATTAGCAATTTAGCATAATCATAAACATCAAAAAAAGAACAGTCAATTAATCAATACTAAGATCTGAAGTGTATGCCTACATCTTAGCAAGACTCTTCCTTTTACTTAAGAAATTAATCACATATCATAAATCAGCTAACCACCAAACTGTTTAACAGATACAGATCTAATAACCCCATTTCATAATTAAGTAAAACTGAATTCACATACAGAAAAGATAAATTAAAACTACAGTCAATAAGCACAGAGACATAAAAGAATTGAATTAAAGTAAATAAGTAATGAAATTGAAAACTTACGAGTACCAGCAAAGTAGAAGCAATCAAAATAGATGAGAAAGATTGAAGCTTTTGGAGAACGGGCGTCGCCTTCGTTTTGAAGAATGGAACCCTGGTATTAATTACTATATATATCAAGGAATAGGTTAATAAGTAATCTACTTTAGGAAAACTATTTATATAATAGGAGTAATAATTTGTAGGAGAATAATTGGGTGGTGCCAGTTGTATGATAGAGTCGAAGTCAATCCGCATCTAGGGACGCTCTTTTTCAATCATGTCACTCATTTAGTGGGTCCCACTCGTTGACTAAATCCGAATGGCCTATATATACCGACTAATTTGCAAATCTAACCCTCTTATTTGTCATATTTTTGTTAAACTGTTCCTTAAACTTTTTTTTTAGCATAATTGTTCCTCATAGGTACGTTAGTCATGTAAATATGTTCCTTCAGTGTTCCATAGACTTTTTTTTTGCATAACTATTCCTCATAGATGCGTTAATCATGCAAATGTGTTCCTCTAATTTTTTTAACCTATAAAATTTGATTTTCTCTCTCCTCTCTCCTCTCTCCTCATTTTTTTTATTTTTTATTTTTAAAATATATGTAAAAAGTATAATCTTCTTCCTCTTTTTATTTATTTATTTATTTTTATATTGACATTTTGAATTCAATATAAATATCTTTAAATTCAAAATTAGTATAAATTAATTGTTTTTAAACAATATAACTACTAAAATTATAAACTTTACTATTTTTTATTTTATCTAAATGACACTAATAAAAAATAGTAAGGTTTATATAAACTAGTATTTATTTTATTTTTATTAATTATATTTTTTTCATACTCGTTATTAGTACCATTTAGATAAAATAAAAATAGTAAGATTTATAATTTTAAAAATTATATTGTCTCTAAATTAATTAATTTATACTAATTTTGAATTTAGAGATATTTCATATTAAATTCAAAATGATAATATAAAAATAAGCAATTAAAAAGAATAATAAGAATATACTTTTTACACAAATTTTAAAAATAAAAAATAAAAAAAATGAGGAGAGGAGAGGAGAGAGAAAATCCATTTTTAATAAGTGAAAAAAATTGAAGGAACACATTTGCATGACCAACACATATATGAGGAACACTTGTGCTAAAAAAAAGTTTGGCGAAAATTGGAGGAACACTTTTGTATGATTAACGCATCCATGAGGAACAGTTATGCTAAAAAAAAAATTTAGGGAACAGTTTAACAAAAACATAACAAATAGGAGAGTCAGATTTACAATTTAGTCATATATACCTAAAAAAAAAAAAAAAAAAAAAAAAAAACAAAAGAAAAAACTTTTATAGAGTAATGCAAATAAAAACATTTAAATTTGTAACTATTCGATTGTTTATGACGCATTTCAATTTTAATTTGTTGGTAAAATAAATATGTTTAACTGTTAATTAGGTGAACATTATTTTAAAAAGTTCTAATTCTCAATGCAACTCTCATTTCCTAACCGAGAATAATTAAAAGAATTAGGACAATATATAAATTTTGATAACTAATATTTCTATATGAGAAAATAATTTTTTGTGCGGTTTCGTTTGGTCTCTTGGATACCAGGTGTGTTCGTTTTGACAAAGAACGAGAAATAATCGTAATCGTGATCATGGAATAGATGAAATAAATCAAAAAATAAATTTTTGTTCAATAATAAAATTTTATAATTCAATAGTTTGATTGCCTTGTCTAATCTAGTGATGTGAATCAACCGTGTTCGAATTTCTTTGACTTAATTAATTATGTTGTATTTTTATATTAATAGTTATCGAGTCCCACATTCATACAAGAAAGACCACAATACATGAAAATATTCAAGACCAGTGAGATTTATAAAAAAAGACAAGTATACAGATTGGATAATAATGTGTAGTTCGTCGAATGCTAGAATTCTGGGGGGAAAACTTCTTATGTCTAATGCTAAATCCTCAAATCACACTGGTGTTAAGAGGAACACAATGAGTGCATTTGCACTTCATTTCCGCCGTTGATAAAACTCACACCCATGCCTTTGAAAAAATGCTATGAAGTCTTCACTGAAAAAGACAAAAACTACAAATCTCGAATTTATAATTTCACTCTCCATTGGGTGATTTTATTTTTAGTCCGCCGGCCGGTAATGCAAAATGAATGAAACGCTAGTACTTACCCCTCCATGAATGCCACTTCAGCTTCAACTGGAACAATAACGGAGGACTACCCAAAATCCCATGGGACAGTCTCGGATCAAAGACATCAAAGTGCACGCGTCTCAAAGAATCCAAAAGAACCTGGGCAGGCACAGCCGGCAGAAGCACCGGACGAGCCTCTGCCGGCACTGTTCCAGCCAATTCACGAGCCTTCTGCAGATGTGCATTAGCTACAGTTGCTATCTCAAAAACTGCATCACACAGGCCCTCACGGGAATCCATGTGGATTTCTGATTGACCACCTTGCTTAACCAACAACCCATGTTTTCCCGCTACCTCAGCTGGTATATATGAAAAGTGGCGGTTACGACTCACATGGTACGGCAGAGACTTTAGCAGCAACAGAACACCACTTGCCTTGCCTATATGTGATGCTGCATGATCTGCTGTTGTGGACCTGATACCGCCTGCTTGAAGGGTCGTGTACAATATAGTTGATACAGTATCCTCGGCATATTTCTCCAAGTCATTAACAGTCTGCGGGATGTCACTCACCTCTCTTTGGGCATCATTGATCCGAGCTTCAACAGACCGCTTTAGCCAGCTCTTGCTGACTTTATGCTCTGATATTACAGATGCAAGGGCCCGAGCAGTAGGGTGCTCAATTAACTTGTTTGCAAAGATCTTGTCTATAGCGTCTTGCCACCATAGTAGACGCATAAGCCCAATTTTTGGATCAGAAGCAACATCCATAGCTCTAGCTGTTTCAACATTGAAAGCACGGAGAGCAAATGCAGCTCTCCGCATGTCGGGGTGAAGTTCAAGAAGACAGAGGTAGTGGTGGTAGTCATAATTTCGTACTTGCTGTACGCAATAGGAGAAAGCTGACCGTAACCCGCCAGATGAAGAAGCCCCACTCATCCAACCCAGGTATGGTTCTCCTGCAAGCATACAATTTTGTTAAAAAGGAAAGATGCTTGGACAAGCTTATTATATGAAAGCTAAAATATGAAGTACGAAGCTTATCGAGAAAAATAAACATTGAAATTTAAACTACAATGATGGACCTACAATCCCCCCAACAAAAAGCCCTAAAACTGACGAACCAAAAAAGATGCTTCATGCATAATTCCCTGATTATAGTGGAACCCTTCTAGAATCTATATATCTATTGGCCATCTCTGCGATCCTAACTTTGATTATGCCAAATTCCCAACAATATTAAAAGGTTTCAACAGAGGGAAAACATGCAACCAGTAAATAAGATTTTTAAGAGGACCAAGACAACCAAAGTTGAAGAATTCCAAGACCATAGACAAGTTTCAATTTAGTGAAGAAACTCAACTTAAAAATCAACCAATAAAACAAATTGAATGATGAAACAAATAGGTTGAGAAAGTAGGAAAAGAGCACTGCAGAGTTGGGGATGGGGAATGTGGAATTAGGGGAACCAGACTTTTCAAGAAGCACTGGTAATTTGAGGGTGAGCCGAGCTAAGTTTGGACAAAAATTCAAGTCCAAAATGAAATTTGAGTCCCTCAAATTAAATTTAATTCTCTAGAATATAAAAATGAACTTATTTTTATATACTGTCAAAATACACTGTTCATTTATAACTGTCAGAAATCCAAATTCGCTAATGACCCTGCTTAAATGAAATTACAGTTAAGTGAATTAAAATGTCATCTTCTTTTCCATCAAACTTATATCTATATATTTAACTCCTTTCAACTACTCATTCTACCCAAAATAAAATTTTCATTTGACATTTTCACTTTTTAATACATAATAAGATTTAGATAAAATTCATTTAATTATAATTATTTGTCTTAACGTAAATCAAGTAGAACTCTCAATTAGGGACAATGGGATTATATGAGTGTGTTATTTAATTCTATTAGTTTTCATAAATAAAAAATAAAATGAAAAGATGCTATGTTCTGAAGGAAAAAAAAAATTACTGCTTCAAGTTTAGGTAGAGCCTTTCTCAGTCTTCTTCTTTCCCGGCGCCGGTACGGCTCTCGCTTCCTCTCCTTCACCGGCTGTCCCAATCTCCAATCCCCTTTTCGGCGGTTCCAACTTCCAAATATCAGGTTCCCCTATCTCTTTATATTCTGATCAGATTTATTCATTTAATTAACTAAATGCACATACGAATTCTCTCCGATTGAATATAATTGTAGTATAAATAGTTGGGTCAAAAACTCATTTAGCTAACATGGAGATTGTATACTAGTAAGAAAAAGAAGACATAATAGAAAAAACAAAGATGAGTGAGGGTATAATTTCTAGAATCAGTTGACAAAGTACAAAGCCATCATTCAGAATTTCAATTGGAGAGAATTCATATGTGCATCTAGTTAATCAAATGAATAAATCTTATCAGAATATAAAGAGATAGGGGAACCTGATATTTGGAACCGCCGAAAAGGGGATTGGAGATTGGGACAGCCGAGTGGAAGCGAGAGCCGTACCGGCGCTGTATTTCGGAATAGTACAGGGAAAGGGAAAGAAGAAGACTGAGAAAGGCTCTACCGAAACTTGAAGCAGTAATTTTTTTTCTTTCGGAACATAGCATCTTTTCATTTTATTTTTTATTTATGAAAATTAATAAAACACTTATATAATCCCATTGTCCCTAATTGAGAGTTCTACTTGATTTACGTTAAGAAAAATAATTATAATTAAATGAATTTTAGCTAAATCTTATTATGCATTAAAAAGTGAAAATGTCAAATGAAATTTTATTTTGGGTAGAATGAATAGTTGAAAAGAATTAAAAAATTTATAGACATGACATATAAGACTATTTTTTAAAAATACAAACCACCCATTTCAGACCTCATAAGCAGCCTAAAACAGGCCCCCAAAATGTCCACTCGTAACAGTTTTCAAATTTTTTTCCACCTGACCCTGTTGCACTAAAACAGTCATAACTTCTTTGTTTCAAAACATTTTTGAGCGATTCTTGATCCCACGTGAAGCTATCTTTCGGGACTACAACTTTACTTTTATTCTTTGACCATTTTCAAATTCTAAACACAGAATTCCAGAAAATTCGTGTAAGGGGCTGCTTCGAATCTGTTTTCCAGATTTTTGGCAGATTCGACGTGACTACTTTGAACTGTCACAACTCCTTGCTCCGAAGTCGGAATTAGTTCGTTCCATAGTCTATGGAAAGCTTATTCAGTGTACTACACATCCCCAAAAGCACAAAATTTTCTGGAAACATATACTAGACCCGAAATTGGCCTCAAGGTCAGCGGTCATACTAGTTTTCAACTTTTCGTTTTGTCTCAAAAATATTTCCTCTCTTGATTCGATTCACCCAAACACTTTAATTAGTTATATATAATGTGTTTATAACTCGGGTCTTGGCTTAGCTTAGTTTTCATTTTTTAACAAAAACAGTCCTTATGACTTTTAGCGAACACATAGTGTGCGTCACTTTAAAATTCAGTTTTCATGAGTTTAGTTTGTGTTCTAGCCCAAATTTTCCCACCTTATTACTCCGTACAACCAATACTATACTCCTTAGCTCTAATTTCAATCCATACCTATTAACTGCACAACCAAATCATGTACATATATAATTAGTTTATAAATTAGTTAGTTTACTAACTTTCTAACTTTTCAAAGTTTCATTCTTCTTTGATTCTACATATTTTCCATATGCAATAATGCAATTTCCATACATAACTCAATTACCCATGCTTTCATATACCAATTTCAGTCAATAGAGATCAACTACATAACTAAAACCAATTTAACCCATTCAAGTTACTGACTTTCTTTACTATTAACTAATTTCATAAGCACAAATCATATAACAGAGATAAAATGTTACCTCTTGATTGATACGATCTTAAGCTTGATGATGAGTGAATACCACTTCTTCTTGCCACTAGTAGCTCTAACTTTTCCCCCAGTTCAGACGCAAATTTTCATTTCCTCTAATTCCCTTGACATACTACTGATTTGAGAATGAAGATTGGTTTTGTATTTCTTTTTCTTCTTTGGTTCGGATGGAAGGCATGGCCTGCTTTTCTCGACTTTCTTTTTGGAACGAAATGGAATTAAGGAATGGGTTAGGACTGATCTATTTTTTTCCTTGCTTTGGGACGAAATGGAAGAGGCACGGATGTTCCTCTTTTCTCTTTTTAGAACAAAATGGTCTAAGGAAGAGAAGGCTGAGAATGGTTTGTTTTGGGTCTGATAGCTGTTAGTGTGCTCTATATTAGCTGACTGACTTACAGCTCATGCTTTGCCCAAAAATGATTCAGCACATGAATAACATAATATATATATATATATATATATATATATATGTATTATTACTATTATTAATTGTATGTGTTATGATTTTAATATTTTAATATTTTTATAAGATTTATACTTTTTTGTATTATACAATTTTTTTTTCTAAGACTTATATATTAATACTTGGAAAAAAATCAATAGTAGTATATAAATATAAGGGTTAAGTTCAGATGACCACCTGGGGTTTGGGCGATTTTTTACTTAACCACCTGTAGTCAGTAAAGCTATATTTAAACACCCGACGTTTTGAGTTGAAGTGAAAAAGTCTTTTCATTATAACTCTGTTACTTAAGTTGGATAAAGACTTAATTACCTCGATATATATAAAAGATGATGATTGTTCATCTCTCTCTCTCTCTCTGCTTTTCTAACAAACAAAAAAGAAGAGTAAACAACTAAACAATAATTCCTTGTTATATATAAATGTTTTCATCAAATAAATCTCACAATCATTCAAATCCCAGAACCAAATCATATCACAAGATTACTAAAAACTAAGCAATTCTATCAAAACTCAGATTGAAGTTATAAAGCATATATACTGCAAATATTAAGGAGGCCCAAAATGAGCAAATAATATACAAGCTCTTGCCATTCTTCAAAATTTTACACCCAAATTCACACAAATAACCCAAAATCTCTTAAATGAATTTCAACAATTGTGATATCGGCAAATATATACCAAGCTAATGCAAGCTCTCGACTTCATCAATAACCAGACTTGAACTTATCGTAATCAACCCTTGATATATCATCTCTCTCATCTCGCAATAGCAATACACTATGTATAAATATAGTACACTACATTTACAAACATATATACTCCTCCTTTCCCCCTTTTTTGACTTTTATCAAAGTTAATCATGAAATACTACAATTCAAATTGTACTCAGAATTATTTTAATTTTTAAAAAAAATTGTCTCCAAAGATAGATAAATCGTAACAAAATTTTTGCCCATTGAAGTCAATACCTCTAATCAGAACAATTCAACACCCAGATAAATCTCTAATCCAGACTTCAATGGAAAAGATTGAAACTTTATAACCAAAAATAGAAAAGAAAGAAAAAAAAGCTAACAGCTTACCGATTAGAAAGTCTTGACAACCGATCAAGATAAAGGAACGGATAAAATAAGATGAACTTTTGAGAGAAGTACGAGGAGTTTTATGAGGAAAAAAATCTCGAGACCTTCCCGTATTAGAAATGCAATAGAAAATTTGGAAAGGAAAAGGATGAGGAATGGATTATGTTCTTCTCGTTGAAAATTTGGAGAAACTTTGTTTTTCCTTTTCCTTTGGTTTATAAAATAGAATATAATAAATAGATAGATGTTGTTCGTGGGAAAAGGAAAGTGAAATTTAGAATGTTTCAACGGAGAACATCATTCGAAACTTCTTTCTAAGTGATTCCATTGAAGTCTTTCACACTCCCCTCGCGCCTTTTTGCCCGAAATCACACTCATCGTATTTTTCAATCAAAACCAATCTATACATACATAATGATCTATATGTATGTATAGATCCCTCAATTAATTTAACACATCGCCTCACCTTTTTGCCCATAATTTAACACATCGCCTCGCCTTTAATTTCAACCATACACGCCTCACCTTTTTGCCCATAATTTAACACATCGCAGCACTGGAACATGTAAATCCATAATATATGAGATCTACAAGAATTTCAAGTTGCATCTCAAGGCTTAAATCCTCCTCGGATCTGCAAGGCTAAATCCCTCCGGATCTGCTACTGCTTGTAGAAAATGATGAAATGGGCGAGAGTGTTGGTGTGTTTGAAGGTCAAGGAGTATAAGAGAGAAGAGAGGAAGAAGAAGGCGGTATTTTACATTTCCATGTTTTTTTTTAATTATTATAATCTTTTTCACGCGCTTTTGGCGTGTGACATACACGCACGGTTAAATTGGACGGAAAATGTGACGTTTTCACTTCAACTCAAAACGTTGGGTGTTTAAATGTAGCTTTACTGACTACAAGTGGTTAAGTGGAAAACCGCCCAAACCCCAGGTGGTCATCTGAACTTAACCCTAAATATAACAATAGATTAATTTTGTAAAAAAAATATTTCTTTTAAAAATATTATTTAACTAAGAATTTATAACTAATTATTGACAAAAAATTAATTAAATTTAAAAATCTACGATAGTAGTTGATCAGCTATTTATATAATATAAATGATAGTATTCATCTTTAATTAAATTAATGATGTATTTGGTTATATATTCATCTCTTTATGCAATAGTAAAATCTTATTGAAATTCAAATAGTTATACTTATATAATTTAATAATAAAAAACATTATATAATTAATATTATTGTTATCAAGAATATAAATTTTAAAGAATACTAATTAAATTAAAAAATGTTCGTATGACAATAAGTAGATAATTATGATAGTTATAAGAATGTAGATAAAATAAATTAAATAAAAAAAAGAAAGAAAGATGAATAGTTTGTTTTCCTAAATTTTAGGTTTCTATTCTTAAATTTTAGTGTTGAAATCACTTGAAGGTCATATAAGTAAGAAATAATAAATAAAAAATAAACTTTAAGACTTAAAGGTCACAACACTTCAATTTTAACTATTAGACTAAGATCTCATCGACATATTATGTCATTACATAAATAAATATAAATAAGTTATAACTAGTAACTACGTCTAAAATTATAATTTTATCACCGCAAAATAAGTCATTTTTTTCAAAAAAAAATTATTCAAATTTGGTTGCTGCTTGTGAACATAACCGTACAGAGGATTAATCATTTAAGTTGTAGCTAGATTTTTTTTGAAAGTCACATTTTAAATAGTAAAATATAATTTTTTTTATAATTAAGTACATCAATTTCTGTTGTTGTCAGCGCTTTCTCGGGCTTAAGTCGGATTTCTTATTATAAAGAGCAGATCATAAAGCCCGTAGGCTGCCCTCGTAGTCCAAGCACAACGACGTAATTATCGGGGGTGCTCACGCAGAGCTTCTGGAACAGTCTCTACGTATTTCAGATACTTCTCTCATGTTTTGTTATAAACTAGATGTCGTCGTCGTAGTAGACCGTGACGAATTCATCCAATCTAAATAAAGTTTATGAACATTGTTTATCAACTGGTTGCATGATTGTCAATATCGAGGCATATTGACTTCGCTCTCCTCACAATATTAAGAGCATCTCCAGTGGATGGAATACCTGCTGGATTATATTTAGTCTATATGACATCAACAGATATCCTTTAGTCTTCAATCCTTTCAACAGATGGACTATCATGTGGATTATCCCGTGGACTATAATATAAAAAGATTAAAATAATCAATAAATTCAAAAAAAAACTCAAATATAATAAAATATATATATATATATATATAATACATAGGAGGACCATAATTTTCCATCTAAACAATAAATTGAAAAAATATTATCAATAAAAAAATAAAAATCAAATATAATAAAAATATAAATTATTATTTACATAATACTTATAATTGTTAAAGGTTGAAGTAGTTGATTGAGAGATAGGTATAATATATTAAAGCATATTTATAAATTTTTTTAATTTCTATTCTTTACTTTTTTTTATTAGACCTCTAATCTTCTTCTTCAGCCGCTTGTCTCGTTCTTCAGAATCCCCATTTTCCTTCTTCACCATCTCCCTTCTCCTTCTTCATCAACATCTCTCCTATTTAAATATATTAAAAATTATAGTCCAAATTATAGTCCACCAATTTTGATTCCTTGATATAGTCGTTTTGTCTTGCCGGAAAATTTGATGGACTATCGTTAATCTGTCTGCTGGAGCGAGATTTGTATCCTAAACTAAATATAGTCTAGGATTTGTGTAAGACCCCAACTTATTATTAATGAAATTTAATTTTCTCTATTTATTATTTTGAAATAGTAAGGGTTGATTTGATTAATGTGGATAGTTAAGGGTAAAATACGCAAATACTTCAAAATAAGCAATCGGTTATAAAATATTCATTGTTGTTTTAATATTCGTTTGGTCGTGGAATATTCAGATCGCTTTGTGGGGAATATTCGTATTTACTTGCCAGCAGCCCATGTGTGGGCCCCATAACTGAAAGCGATTGGATGAAGAAAGCGACAAATATAAGTTGTTTAAAAATAACAACAGTAGTTGTTACTGCAATTATCGTTAAAATACTCTTGTGGTTAAAACACAAGAAGACACTTTATTTGCACCAATTATTGATTCTTACGTAAGAAGACACTACTCAATAATGGTTACGTAATTATCGCTCAATATTTTATTGATTTAATAATTGTCGCATGACATTTTATATCATTGTTGTTTCAATAATTGTCATTACACAAGATTTTTCATTATCGAAGCAATAATTCATATTATCCAATAATATTATTAGATAACATTATTGGCAATGTCTAGAAGGTTCTCGCCTAAGGAGAGGTTTGGTCACCCAATCAAGGCCGCCAAGAGGAGAAATTCTTATTGAAAGCCCTCTTTCCCTGAACCGCCTGCGTCATAATATCATGATTCTCAAATATTATTTTGTGAATAATTAATTATTGATTCATATGATGAGGAAAATATTGATTTTATGTGGATATAGATGGAGAAAATTTTTAATGTGACAATTGTTGAAAATTGAAATTTTATCTTTTTCCGATAAAATAATTCATTTAAATATATTATTATATTTTAATAATATAATAATGGTGATATTTTTACAACGAATGTGGGATATATGAGTATACGAGGAGGAAGAGTATTTTTGTTGCAATAAATGTTTAAAACATGTTAAACATGTCTGTGGACCCCATTTATCGATCGAAATTTGATTATAACCAGAAAATCGCCGCTTTGTGGATTTCGGTCAATTTCTATTTGGAATTTGGAAAATTTTTTTCTTCTGCAAAGTTGTAGAGAATTGAATTTCCTATAAAAACTCAAGAGATTCGAATTTTCTGATGAAAGGGCTATTTATTATGAATTATTGAAGTTCAAGTTCAAATAATTGATTTTTGGAAGTTTAAAATATTTAAAATTAGAAAACGTTTTTCTTACTTTTTCTAGAATGTGGCATGTGTTTGATGGCTGAAATCAGATTCTAGGCATGCGTAGGAAATTTATATAATTATATTATTAATTTATTAAATTTTCGCTTTTTCATTGTTCTAAGCAATTTCCTATAAATAGGGTGCTTAGGTTAGAATTGAAAATCACACCGTAAATCAAGTTTTCTCTCTATATTATCGAGTTTATTCTTGTGAGTATTTTGAGTATACTTTGAGTATTGTTAGACGGTGCAAGTTCCCTTCAAAGACTATATCCTAGATTCCAAATTTAGAAGTACTAATCTTCCGGGTAAGGGATGTTATTTTCTTCTCAAATGATATTATTTCTTCAATATCATTATGTCAAATATTGGTTGAAACTAAATTTGGAAATTTTTCATGTCAGGTTACTATTCATGAGTTACTATTCATGAGTTACTATTCACGAAGTTACTATTCATGAGTTACTATTCACGAGTTACTATTCACGAGTACTATTCACGTGAAGCGTGAAGATGTTTTTTTGGAAATTTCTATCTTTTGGTGTCTGAGTTACTATTCACGATACTGACTATTCACGATATACTGCACTATTCATTCATTCAAAAAATAAAATTTCTTCTTTTTGTCCAAAATATCTATTCGGATACTAGCTTTGATTGTATCCATGTTTTGATCATTCTTGAATTTTACACCACTATGATTAATTTTGAGGTATTTTTGAACATGGATAAAACAAAGTACTAATCCTTAATCCTTAATCCTTGTCATTTTGTTTCAATCGGATTCGCTTTTTAAAAATATTTTTCATCATCCTCGCCTTAAATGATGATATTATTGAATATCTTTTGTGACGCCCCAAAATTAGTATACATCACCCATCTTGGGTCGCCACTTACATGGTATGTAATTTAAATACAACTTACTAACATAACTGCCGTGTATACAATACGACATAAGTTCGTGAGTTTTAAATACAAATATCGCTTACTAGATATTATACAAACTCAAAAAGGAGTCCTCATTACAATTATTATCACACTATTTCACGTAATAGTGAGGACTACTAATGCTATCTTCGTGACCATCACTGCTTTCCCACTCTCGTCCCAAATATATTCTCATTTCACGAAGAATAAAGTGAAAGAAAGGGTGAGCTCAACTAGCCCAAGAAGAAATATTATGACTAAGATAATGCGTAATAAATTATCAATAGTCTTCAACAATGTTAAACCGATAAAATACAATAGACAACCGCTTTAATCTGCAATGAATATGCAATCCATTAAAAGAGTCAAGTAGAAAATAAAGTCTACTATCTTTTAGGTTTTAAAAGGTTTTTCATCATCATATAAATTTGAGACTCACTTTAATAAATATTCCACATCATCGAATCACCCCGCGCACTACTACCCCAAGGATATTCTTTAAGATCACGACCACAATTATTCATGCACTACTGCATCAAGAATATTTGTGTATTCATTAATGGTCATGATCATGCCAACAATCGTCCATCAATGCACTACTACCATCGAGGATTTTTACCACCTCATTTGTAACATTACTACCATGATTACAATCGGAATAGTCTCTCGGTCATAATCATACCAAGTCCATCTATGCACTACTGAAGCCACGATGACTTTAAAAAAATATAAACATGAGGATGATGACAATGATATAAGAATTCAATAAAACAAGTTCAAGAATTATTTTATCCAGAATTATTAACGTCCAAATTATCAATATGATATCGTTTTGTAGAGTAAAATTCAAGAATGATCGTAAGAATATTTTCATGAAAAGATATCGATGAAACGCAAATATCAAGGATATTCCACTAATTTCATGGAGTATAGAAGTCAAAGTTTTAACCAACCGGGTATAATAAAGAATGGAATAACAAAAGAAATCACCATGCATGCGATAGACCGCATGCATGTGTTATTCCAATGTAATAATAAATAACGGACCAGTCGTGAAATTCACACCGACAGGATGTTCCAACGAGAATAATAAAGATTTTAACCAGTCCTGTAAAAAACACACGTATATGATGTTCCAACAGTAATAATAATAAAGATTTTAACCAGTCCTGTAAAACACACGCATGTGATGTTCCAACAGTAATAATAAAGATTTTAACCAGTCCTGTAAAAACACATGCATGTGATGTTCCAATGTAATCATAGAAGAATGTCACCAAGTATAGGATAAACCACAGATACAAAAGTTATTCCAATGTAATAATAAGCAATGGAATAACAATGCTTCTTCATGAATAAGAAAGAATAACACCCCTTACATTTGGTAGAAGATTGAATATCGCAGCCAGCAGTAGTAAGAACAAAACTACTCTTCTTCTTTCTCTTATTCTCTATATTTTCTCTCTATAGCTTGAATGAATTCGTGAAAAATAATGAAGCCCTCAGGCCTCTATTTATAGAAGATTTCTAGCTTAGCACTGCCGCCGTGTGAAAAGGCAAGTGGCTCGATTTAATCGGTTTCGACGCTCAGAATGTGAAACGACAAGTGGTTCGACGCACCAGAATGTGAAAAACGACAAGTGGTTCGACGTCTGGTAAAGGTAATTACTATTAACGAAGGTAAATACTATCGACGGTAAGGTAAATACTATTCACAAGGGTAATTACTATCGATTTAAGGTAAATACTATTCATTCACAAGGGTAATTACTATCGACGAAGGTAATTACTATCGACGAAGGTAAATACTATTCACAAGGGTAATTACTATCGACGAAGGTAATTACTATCGACGAAGAGACTCTTAGATGATGACATATGAGCCCCCATAAAATAATCAAACTTACCACAAATCATTTTTTTTTTTCATCAACACATATTTAATCTTTCAACAATTATTAATCATTTATAACTTGTCGCCTCAATTATTGATTTAATACTATAACATATTATACGTATGATACTTGTGACAATAATTGAATCAATAATATAAGAGATATGATGCGTGAATTATCGTAGAGTAATAATTGAGCATAGTTGAGTGACTTCTCACGTAAGCATCATTAATCAATACCGCGCGCTACTATGCACTACGCCAGACATCGCATTTCTTTTACCACCGGTAGTTCAACAGCTTTTAACGGTAACACCTCCGCCGTTATTTTTATAAAATATTTTTATCGCTTTCTCAATCCGACAATAATTTCATTGTGGGGGTCCACCAATGATTGAGCCGTTGTCAGTATTTAATATTCCCTAACAAAAAGAATATTCCCCACCAAACGAATATTTTATAACAACTTGCATACTTTGCAAAATTTATAAATATTACCCACAACTATAACATTATATCAAATTTATTCCATAATATTCAAAATAATATTTATAGAAAAATTCATCTTTATTTATAAAAGATGGGGTCTTACAACCTCCCTTCTTATGAAATTTCGCCTCAAATTAGGGTACGACTGGTATGTCAAAGAGGTAAGGATACCTTGATTTCATTTCGATTCTAACTCCCAAGTCATTTCCTCAACATCGTGGTTCCTCCACAAAACTTTCGACTTGAGGTATAACCTCGAGCGTAGAATATGTTCCTTCTTATCCAAAATTTGAACAGAACCTCTTCATACGCCAAATCTTCCGCTATTTCATCCGGCTCTAACTCAATAATATGGTTCGGGTCTTTCACATATTTACGTAACATAGATATGTGAAAAACGCATGAACACGAGACATATATTTGCGTGAAAGTGAGTCTATAGGCCACGCTTCCTACTCGATCGAGGATTAAAATGGACCGATGAATCGAGGATTAAGTTTTCCTCTCTTTCCAAATCTTGTAACTCCTTTCCATGGAGCAACTTTAACAACACACGATCTCCTATATCGAATTCCACGTCCTTTCGATGAAGATCAAGATAACTTTTTTGTCGATTTTGTGAGGTTTTTATACGTTTTCGGATCGTTTGAATCTTTTCCGTAGTCATACGTATCAACTCCGGTCCCAAACAACGTTGTTTCACCCACCTCATCCCAAAGATACTCGAGAACGACACTTTCTTCCATACAACGCTCGAATGGAGCCATGCCAATACTTGCTTGATAATCGTGTTGTTGTAGGAAAACTCCACCAATGGTAAGAACTTGTCCCAACTCCCTTGAAATCAAGGACACAGAGTTTTAATAGATCTTCAAGAGTTTGAATAGTCCTCTCCAATCGTCCGTCTGTCCGAGGATGATATGCCGAAGCTAAATCGTAAGTCTGCGCTCATAGCTTTTTGCAAACTAACCCAAAATCGTGAAGTGAATCTTGGGTCTCGATCGTAAACTATGGATACCGCATACCATGCATGCCTTCCATAATCTCTCGCTTATGTACATACGAAAGCAAGACGTTCAAGTGTATAAGTTTCTCGATTTAAGAAAATGAGCGGACTTGGTCAATCTATCAACAATGACCCAAATCGCATCAATGCCTTGAGAAACCTTAGGAAGACCGTAACGAAATCCATGGTAATGTGCTCCCACTTCCATTCCGGAATTTCAAGTGGTTGCAATGGACCTTTTGGTACTTGATGCTCCGCTTTAACTCGCTGACAAGTTAGACACCTCGAGATAAACAAATCTATCTCTCTCTTCATATCGCTGCTCCACCAAAATGTATTACGAATATCATGATACATTTTGTACTCCTGTGATGGATTGCAAATGGTGTCAGTGCGCCCATCATGATATTATACTTTAAATCGTGGTCGTTAGAACACAAAGTCCGGAGTCGACTCAAGTATTCCTTCTTCATCGATTCTTGCTTCCTAAGATAGCACCTTCTTGCACTTTTTTCCTCATACGCATCACCTCCCGTGTCCGTAGCTTGAGCAAATTTTAACTTTATCGATTAAAGTCGGCCTCTACTCAGATACTCGCTATCATCACATGCGTCCCCTCGAGTCTTTAACTCTATCTCCATCCTTTGCAAGTCACACAAAATGGGCTCATATTGACAACATCGCACTCAGATTTGCATATGATTTTCTACTCAATCGCTAGCTACCACGCTCGCTTTTCTAGATGGTATTGATGGTATGATCATAATCTTTCAACAGCTCTAGCCAACGTCGTTGTCGCATGTTGAGTTCCTTTTGAGTGAAGAAATATTTGAGGCTTTTATGATCCGTAAAGATCTCCACTTTCTCCCATACAAGTAATGCCTCCAAATTTTAAGTCAAGAAGATACAAATGCTAACTCTAGATCATGAGTAGGATAATTCCTCTCATATTCTTTGAGTTGTCGCGAGGCATAAAGCTATTACTTTTCCATGTTGCATGAGAACACATCCCAACCTTTGCCTCAAGCATCATCAGAGATGACAAATCCTCCGAGCCGATGGTATTGTCGTAACAAAATAAATAAGTCTCCTCTCGAGTTCTTGAAAACTCTTCTCACATTCTTCGCCTCCAACCGAACTTTGTATCTTCCGAGTCACCGAAATAATGGAATAGCGATTCGAGAAAATCCTTCCACGAATCTCCGATAATAACCAAATTAAACCGAGAAAGCTACGATTTCGGCCATCGATTTAGGTTGTTCCCAACTTTGAATAGCTTCAATCTTTGGCTGGGTCAATGATATTCCATGACTTGATACCACGCGCCCAAGGAATGCTACTTCTTCAAGCCGTAACTCGCATTTCTTCAACTCGCATAAAGCTTATATTCACGGCTTTTTGGAGTGTCACCTCAAGTGTTGCTTCATGATCTTCACGGCTTTTGGAATAAATAAGGATGTCATCAATAAAGACGACCACAAAGTGATCTAAATATTCCTCAATACTCTGGCTCATCATATCCATGAAGGCAAAGAGGAGCATTAGTCAATCCAAAGGACATGTCAGGAATTCATAATGCCCGCATCGAAGTTCCGAAAAGCCGCCTTTGGAATGTCGCAGCTCTAATCTTCAATTGGTGATATCCTAACGAAGATCAATCTTTGAAAAGAATTTGGCTCCTTGCAATCGGGTCAAACAGTCATCAATACGTGGCAATGGATACCTATTTTTGATGGTGACGTGATTCAACTCCCGATAATCAATACAAAGTCGCATATTCCCATCTTTCTTCTTCACGAATAGAAATGGAGCACCCCAAGGAGAAGTACTAGGACGAATAAAGCTAATGTCTAACAATTCCTCGCAGCTGGGTCTTTAACTCCTCAAGTTCAATAGAGCTATTCGATATGGGGCTTTGGAAATAGGTTTTGTCACCGGGTTCAAGGTCGATACAAAATTCAATTTCACGCGCCTGGGTAGGCCAGAAGTTCTTCGGGAATACGTCGGAAATTTATTAACAATAGAATATCGCTTAAAACCGATTTATTTTTATTTAAATCATGATATGAGCTAAGAAAGCTTGACATCCGCTTTTCAATAAACGAATAGCTTTATGGCTTGAGATAACCGTGATTGATTTTAATGGTTTGGTCGTTTGAATTTGCATAATAGGTTGATTAGGAATATGAAAGCTAACAACCTTACGAAAACAATCAATTTTTGCATGATAAGTAGTTAACCAATCAATCCCTAGAATCACGCCAAATGCAAGTATTTTTAATGAAATAAGATCGACAGTAATGTGAGGGTACCGATTTGAACCAAACAAAACTTATAAACAAAGGGATGTAATGAAGGTTTCTCCCAACGGAGTTTCCACAGATAAGTCAAAGTCTAATTTCTCCTGAGTCAAATTTAATCGATGAGCGCAAGTAGGAGAAATAAAAAGAATGGGTAGAACCGTATCAAATAAAGTATAGACTTCATTAGAGTTTATGATAAGCTTACCCGTGATGACCTCATTCGGATTCCTTGCTCTTTGGGAGGTCACAACAAACGCCTCCTCAGACTACCGGCTTTGAATTTTCTGGGATGGCCTTTGGTGCCTCCATCCTAGCTGGATTTGTCTTCTGTGAAACGACAAAATCGAGCTAAGTGACCTTCTCTTCACAATTATAACACGCTTTGACTACATGACGCAGCTTTGATCGATGTGTCCTCTCCTCCGCATTTGAAGCATATGATAGGTGGTCTTTCTCCTTCCTCAACAACAACGGGTGCCAGTGCCGACGCTCTTTCCACCATCATTGAATCTCCGCTTCTTGAAATGTCCATTCTTATTGTTTTGGCCCCGATTACCACCGGCGTGGTTACCATATCCGCCCGTTGATTCCCTCCACGCTTGTTGTCACCGCTTCGATGACTACTCTCGCCGGTATTATAATTTTGCTTACCGCTTCTTTTAGTTGTGGTTGACTCATTATCGCGTTCCACTAATCGAGCCCTATTTACAACATCCGAATACAAACACGCTTTATGAGAAATAAGATGTCGACGATCTCCCGGCTTCAAACCTCTTAAAACATTCGCGCCATTCTCTCTTCATTATCCACCAAGTGGACGCGAAACCGTGATAACTCCGCAAATTTTGCCTCGTATCATGCGACACTACCATATTGTTTTGTTCCAACTTGATAAATTCCACCTCCTTCATGTGGCGAAATACTTTCGGAAAGTATTTGTCGCTGAATGCCTCCCGAACTTCTCCCAAGATATCTTCAAGACAAAGAAGTTGAGTACGCTTTTACCGATTCCCACCAAGAATCCGCCTCCGCAAGCAACATAAAGGCGCGAAGGAACCTTTTGCTCTCGGAGCATCCCAAGACATCAAATATCTTGGTAATCTGCTTTATCCATGCTTCCGCCAAGTGGTTTTGCTCTCCCTTAAACTCCGGTGGTCCCAGCTCCTTGAATTGTTTAGCGGTGACCGCCGAGAGTTTTCCGTGTTTCCACCTACGCTTTTGGACAGAGTCGCTCTCTTACGCTTTGTTGTTGCATAAATTGCATAAAGCCTCAACATTTGATCATTCATCATTTGGTCATTGTTGTTGTTTGTATGAGGATTGTCGCCTTCCGATTTATGCACATTATCCCGATTATTGATATGTGGTGAATCAACAATCGCTCAAGGCTCCATTGCTATTCTCAACATTCTCGATGTCATTTTCAGATCTCGCCACAAAACAAAAGGTTAATTGACATATGTAACAAATTATCCCTATCTTCCGACCAACCAATAAAATAAAGACATAAACTTAGGTAGGTCATACTAGCGGGCGGTATTCCCGTCCTCCCCTCTTAGTACTATTCTCACATCTTAGCCAGGATCATATCCCTAAGCTCGATACTAACCGTGACGCCCCCAAAATTAGGTATACATCACCCATCTTGGGTCGCCACTTACATGGTATGTAATTTAAATACAACTTACTAACATAACTGTCGTGGTATAATATTTACATAAACCGTGAGTTTAAATACAAATATCGCTTCACTAGATATTATACAAACTCAAAAAGAGTCCTCATTACAATTATTATCACACTATTTCACGTAATAGTGAGGACTACTAATGCTATCTTCGACCATCACTGCTTTTCCCAGACTCGTCCCAAATATATTTCTCATTTCAAGAGAATGCAAAAAAAGAAAGGGTGAGCTCAACTAGCCTAAGAAGAAATATTATGACTAAGATAATGCGTAATAAATTATCAATAGTCTTCAACAATGTTAAACCGATAAAATACAATAGACAACCAGCTTTAATCACAGCGAATATCGCAATCCATTAAAAGAGTCAAGTAGAAAATAAAAAGTACTATCTTTTAGGTTTTAAAAGGTTTTTCATCATCATCATATAAATTTGAGACTCGACTTTTAATAAATATTCCACATCATCGAATCACCCCTCGCACTACTGCCAAGGATATTCTTTAAGATCACGACCACAATTATTCATGCACTACGGCCAAGAATATTTGTGTATTCATTAATGGTCATGATCATGCCAACAATCGCCCATCAATGCACTACTACCATCGAGGATTTTTACCACCTCATTTGTAACATTACTACCATGATTACACCGAATAGTCTCTCGTCATAATCATACCAAGTCCATCTATGCACTACAGCCCACGTATGACTTTAAAAAAATATAAACATGAGGATGATGACAATGATATAAGAATTCAATAAAACAAGTTCAAGAATTATTTTATCCAGAAATTATTAACGCCCAAATTATCAATATAATACTCGTTTTGTAGAGTAAAATTCAAGAATGATCGTAAGAATATTTTCATGAAAAAGATATCGGATGAAACGCAAATATCAAGGATATTCCACTAATTTCATGGAGTATAGAAGTCAAAGTTTTAACCAACCGGGTATAATAAAGAATGGAATAACAAAAGAAATCACCACGCACGCGATAGACCTCGCATGCATGTTTATTCCAATGTAATAATAAATAAATAACGGAACCGTGTCGTGAAATTCACACCGACGGTGATGTTCCAATGTAATAATAAAGATGGAACCAGATCCTGTAAAACACATGATAGGATATTCCAATGTAATAATAAAGATTTAAACCGAGTCCTGTAAAACACATGCATGTGATGTTCCAACAGAATAATAAAGATTTTAACCGTGTCCTGTAAAACACATGCATGTGATGTTCCAATGTAATCATAGAAGAATGTCACCAAGTATAGGATAAACATGCGTATACAAAGTTATTCCAATGTAATAATAAGCAATGGAATAACAATGAGTTCTCTTCATGAATAAGAAAGAATAACACCCTTACATTTGGTAGAAGATTGAATATCGCAGACGGTGTAGTAACAAAAATACTCTTCTTCTTTCTCTCTTATTCTCTATATATTTTCTCTCTATAGCTTCGAATGAATTCGTGAAAATAATGAAGCCCTCAGCCTCTATTTATAGAAGATTTCTAGCTTAAGACCGCCGCCGTGAAAAGGCAAGTGGCTTGACGAATCGGTTTTGACGCTCAGAATGTGAAAAGCGATAAGTGGTTCGACGCTCGAATGTGAAACGACAAGTGGTTCGACGTCTGGTAAAGGTAATTACTATTAACGAAGGTAAATACTATCGACGAAGGTAAATACTATTCACAAGGGTAATTACTATCGATTTAAGGTAAATACTATTCACAAGGGTAATTACTATCGACGAAGGTAATTACTATCGACGAAGGTAAATACTATTCACAAGGGTAATTACTATCGACGAAAGTAATTACTATCGACGAAGAGACTCTTAGATGATGACATACGAGTTACCCCATAAAATAATCAAACTTACCACAAATCATTTTTTTTTTCATCAACACATATTTAATCTTTCAACAATTATTAATCATTTATAACTTGTCGCCTCAATTATTGATTTAATACTATAACATATTATATGTATGATATTCGTGACAATAATTGAATCAATAATATAAGAGATATGACGCAAAGAATTATCAGAAGTAATAATTGAGCATAAATGGTGAGTGACTTCACGTAAGCATCATTAATCAATACCGCAGTCTACTACGCAACTACGCCAGACATCGTATTTTTACCACCGGTAGTTCAACAGCTTTTAATTAGAATACCTCCGTCGTTATTTTTATAAAATATTTTTATCGCTTTCTCAATCCGACAATAATTTCATTGTGGGGTCCACCAATGATTGAGCCATTTATATTTAATATTCCCTAACAAAAGAATATTCCCTACACCAAACTAATATTTTATAACAACTCGCATACTTTTCAAAAATTTATAAATATTACCCACAACTATAACATTATATCAAATTTATTCCATAATATTCAAAAATAATATTTATAGAAAATTTCATCTTTATTTATAAAGATGGGGTCTTACATCTTTGGCTGTAGTGCAAGATGAATGATTTCAAGAATATCTTTACCGTAGTCAAAGATGAGCAGTGTTTAGATGAACACGAATTAATCATTGAATATCTTTTTGGCACATAGTGCATTTGAATATTTGATTCCGGATGTATATCGATTGATGTTACAGGGATAAAAGATAGACGATGAAATTTTAAATTCATACATGTAAGATAGTAGTTTGCATTCTCTACTTAACTCTTCTAATGAATTATTATTTCATTGCAGATATTGATTTAAAATTTGTTGCCTATCAGTATTCTATTAGATTTTTCCTCGTTGAAGACTAACGGTAATTTGTTGTATATTATCTTAGTCATAATATTCTTTACTTTGCCATAGTTGAGCTCACCTTTTCCTTTTTGTTCCATTTTTCTTCCTGGGAGGCGAGAATATACGAAAGACGCAATTGTGGGGTATGGAATGAAGGTTTTAGAAAGAATTGTTTAGTAGTCCTCACCGCTTTTGTAAAATAATGTATCAATAAATGTGATGAGGATTTATTTGAAATATAGATATTATCAGAAGATAATATTTGTATTCAAACTCACGCTTTACTGATTGTAATAATAAAGTTGAAGTTGTTTTCGCATCTACGATTGACAACTCAGAATAGGTGATGTATACCTATTTTGGGGGCGTCACAATTTGTTCATTATCGGCCTGCTGGAGATGCTCAATATTAATAACCAATCAAATCTCATAAAAAAAAGAAACAAACCCACAAACAAATCTCACATAAAATAAAAATAAAAATAAACTTTCATAAAAATAAAAATAAACTCACCTAACATGCACCTAATATCAACATTTTTTGTGCGAGTGGCCCCCTTTTTATCCCAAAAAATTGTTGAGATAAATATATATAAAAAAATTAAAATTGTTTACGTAGTCACTTTTATTAGTGGTCGTGTTATTGCAATTAATATTTGTCATGAATATATTACTTATATAATATTATCATCATTTTGAAGAAATACTTTCATCTATTTTTAAATTAGAGATATATTTTTAAAACAATAATTTGTATAAAAGAATTAATTTCAATATATCCTTAACATTAGATGAAAGTATCAGTGTGATGACATAATAACATTTAATTCACCTAAAATATAAATAAAGGTATGTTAAGTATTTCATATCATATTAACGTTTAAAAAGAAAAATTTAATTTTAATTTTAGAACAATTAAAAAATATCTCTAATTTTTTGAAATTAACAAAATAAGTAATATTTTATAAGATTTGAAGGAGCTCAATTGGCCAAAAATAGTTAACACTTGTACTGCACAATAGAACACAAAACCCTTATTTTGCAAAATAAATAAATTTTGTATATTAGTATATATATATATATATATATATATAGGTAAATAAACTATTTTGCATTAAAATTATTTTTCATATTAAAATTGCTGACAGATATATCGACTTTCTCTATTTTTATAATCTTTAAAAATAAATAAAACTATGATGATAAGAACAAATCGAACAAGTTGAGGGAGGGTTTTAGCCAAAAAGAGGTTGAGAGTACAGCTATTAGCTATAAATGAACATATTATTATTATTATTATTATCATCTTTATTAATATTTGTGGCAGTAAAAACTGTATCCCACCATTTGAAATATTAAAGTAGTAAGATAACAAAACCACCACATGCAACTTAGTTGACACATTGCCATCTCTCTCTTTATTGCTGGCACCACCTTACAACTTTCTAAACAAAAACCTCCACTCTCTCTCTCTCTCTCTCTCTCTCTCTCTCTCTCTATATATATATATATATATATATATATACACACACACACACACACACAAACACACCTACCAAAATTTCCAACTCCATTTTCCACACACACTAATTCTTCCCCTCCTTCTTCTTCTTCTTTTTTGTTTTGTTTTTTTAGATTTAATAATTGTAACTTAATTATTATATTAAGTTATAATTAGTTACACATACAAATGGTACTGGTTTGGGTTTCTAGTATAATAATTAGTTGTTTTTTTCTTGGGTTTTCACAAGGCCAACTCAGGGTTGGTTTTTATACAAATAGCTGCCCAAATGCTGAATCAATTGTTGGCGGTTTTGTTCGGGATGCTGCTCAGTCCAACCCGAATATTGCTCCAGTCTTGCTTAGACTTCACTTTCATGACTGTTTTGTTCAGGTAATTATTAATTAATTTATCTCTCCACCTCCCAAATTTAATCTATTCTTCCTCTGTCCAACAGTGTCAAATCTAACTGTATAAATCTTGACACAAATTTTAAGAAGTACGTACGTACGTGTAATTATATATAAATATATATATATATATGGAGGTAGGTAGGTATATTTAATTATATTGATTGTGGCTTGGTGATTTGAATTGAGTTGATGAGTAGGGATGTGATGGATCAATACTAATTGAGAATGGTCCGAGTTCGGAGAGGCATGCATTTGGTCATCAAGGTGTCGGAGGGTTTGAAGTGATAGAGAATGCAAAGGCTCAGTTGGAAGCCGTTTGCCCCGGTGTCGTTTCTTGTGCTGATATTGTTGCCATAGCCGCTAGAGATGCCATCGCCGTGGTACGTTCGTAGCTTTAATTTTCTTGTACGTAGTAGTATAAAATGACATTAATATTCTTAAATTTGTCGAAATGCACATCTTGTAATTAAGATGAATTATTTTAAGTTGTGTTTGATGATGATATATATGGTAAAAATTACTCCAGGCAAATGGTCCGAATTACGAGGTACAAACGGGTAGAAGAGATGGAATGGTTTCTAGTATTTCTTTGGCGGATGATATGCCGGATGTTACAGATTCAGTTCAGCAACTTAAGAATAAGTTTTTCAGCAAAGGCCTCTCCGATAAAGACCTTGTGCTTCTTAGCGGTACATACAGACAGACATCCCTATTATATAACACACACGAACACACACACACTATATTGTATACGTACTTGCAGGTGTGGTGGCCTAGTAGTTGGTATACATTTAAAGTGGTATGAAGAAGCTTTAATTAATTTGCATAGCATTAATTCAACATGATAATGACATAAATAAAAAATTTGTAGGGGTCAACACTCAACAAAGATTGAAGAAGAAATATTCTAATATTGGCTTTTCATTTTCCGGAAAGTTTCTGTTTTTGGAAAAAGAAGAAGATATATATTTCCAAAAGATGGCCATAATTTTTAGTAGGTATTAGTATTAAATAGTAGTAAATTATGTGATAGAATTCAGTTATATTGAATTTTGAGAAGCAAGTGGCATTTTTTATTTATTTTTTACCAAGAATTAGTTACAGCCAATCCAGCATGTAAAATGTGGTTCACCAACTCATGCCGATTATAAATCATAGTTTGGATCATTCAGTTTAGAAGGCATAATTCAGTTTAGAAGGCATAACAGAATTAATCACATTTTATTTAAGTGTGAATATTATATATATATTGTCCATTTCTTTTCATAATTTTTTACGATAAATGAATGAAATTTGTTCTTTTGTGTATTTAATTTAAAGTAGTATATGATTATGCATTTTTTAATTTTTTGTGTACTTGTTGGTGTATGATAATTAGGTAATGCTTTATTAATTTGGAGTACATGGTATTAATTGTTAAGTTTGGAAAAACTTTAAAAGTTTACGTACTCAATTTTCCAGCTGCACATACAATTGGCACCACAGCATGCTTCTTCATGACACGAAGGCTGTACAACTTTTTTCCTAATGGAGGCACTGATCCGGCTATAAACCCCAATTTGGTGCCGGAGCTAAAAGCTGCGTGCCCGCAGAATGGAGACGTGAATGTCCGGCTACCGATAGACCGAGGCAGTGGCCAGACATTCGACAGCCAAATTTTGCAGAACATTAGGTCTGGTTTTGCAGTGCTACAATCTGATGCAAGGCTATACGATGATGTTGCGACGAGGAGTGTAATTGACTCGTATTTTGGCATACTTAGCCCGGTTTTTGGACCGTCGTTCGAGGTGGATTTTGTTAATTCTATGGTGAAAATGGGCAGCATTGATGTCAAGACAGGTTCACAGGGGACTATTAGGCGTGTTTGTGGACGTTTTAATTGAAAGAAATATATATATATATATATATATATATATATATATATATATATATCATATTTGTAGAATGGTCTTTCTTAGCTTGTTGACTTTGATACACAATTATATATGTAAGTAAACATACAGTAAATAATGTAAAAAGAAGACGCAATTACGAAACATACTATAAATAATGTTAAATTCGTAAAAATAATGTAAAATGAGAGTAAATTACGTAAACATACTGTAAAAATGTATGTAAAATGAAAGTTAGTTGGTTGCGACAAATAACATAATACTACGAAAATTTATTTGTTATACCGGTGAAATGTTAAAATAATCATTACCAAATTAAATTCGTTTTGGGAAAAAATAAGTCTATGAATTAATTAATATCATATATTAAGATCGATTCATACTTCTGTAAGTTTGATCATTCGTCACTACCACAAGGTAGTCAGTGAGTTGATGGGGGTTACAAGTGGGCAGCGCCCCTTGGAAGTCAAGAGTAATGTGCAATTGGGTTTAGGATTTATTAGTAGTCCGATCTTAAGTTTTATATATACCAACTAAAGTTTTTTAGTTATTATAAAAATATTGTTTGGTGTGTGAATCATTGTAGGGTGGGTAAGACATCTAATGAATACATCAGATAAATAAGACTAATCAAATTAGTGAAACTGAGTATATCACGTTGTGCGACGCCCCAAAATTGTGATATCGTCCACCCATCTCGGGTCGCCACTTCATACTACATACATAAATTCAAATACAACTTACTAATATAATTGTAAGTATATAATACGACGTAAACCGCGAAATTGAATACAAATTTTGTCTACTAGATATTATACAAACTCAAAAAGTAGTCGCCATTACAAATTTATTATCACACTATTTCATGTAATAAATGAGGACTACTAATCTATCCTCCTGACCATTACTTACTCCCCGACTGTCTCCCAATTTATGTTACTCATTTCCAAGAAGAAAAATGAAAGAAGAAAGGATGAAATTAACTAAATTTCAAAGTAAAAATATTACGACTAAGATAACGCAGAATAAATTATCATTAAATTTCAACAAAGAAAGTTAAACCGATAAAATACAATGATAACAATGTTTTAATCTAGCAATGAATAAGCAATCCATTAATGTAGTCAAGTAGAGAATAAAGTCTCTACTATCTTTGGTTTTAAAAGGTTTTCAATTTTTATCACGAGACTCACTTTTTAATAAATAAACCACCACATCTAATCATCCCTGTACTACTACCAGGATTTTCATCAAGTTATCAATTAATCACGATTATACCGAATCACCCCCTGGCCATAATCATACCAAAAACTATCCATCATCGCATTACGCGCCAATCGGCGACTTTTTGTCACATCATTTATATCAAGTCACGATTATACCGAATGATCCCCATATAATAATCATACTAAGTTTCATCTACGCACGTAAGCCAAAAGATAACATAATATAACACGAGGATGATGACAATGACATAATAATTCAATAAAACAAGTTCAAGAATTATTTAATCCATGAATTATTAACGTCCAAATTGTCAACATAATAATCGTTTACAGAGAGTAAAATTCAAGAATGATCGTAAGAATATTTCCGTGAAAGATCTTTGGATGAAACGCAAATATCAAAGATATTCTACTAATTTCATGAAGATAAAGCTCAAAAGTTTTAACCAACCCAGATAATAAAGAATGGAATAACAAAAGAAATCACCACGCACGCAGATTGTGATGTATGTGTTATTCCAATGTAATAATAATCTAACAGCGTCGGTTGAAATTACAATCGGCTGCGGGATGTTCCAACAGAATAATAAAGATGGAGCCTGATCCCACCAGAAACACACGAGATAGGATATTCCAACAGAATGATAAAGATTTTAACAGCGTCCCACAGAAACACACGTGATGCGATGTTCCAATGTATAATAAAATTAACCAGCGTCCAAAGAAACACACGCATGCGATGTGTTCCAAATGTAATAATAAAGAATGTCACCAAGATAGCAGAAATCATGATATACGAGGTTATTCCAATGTAATAATAAGAATGGAATAACATAAGATTTCACCAAGTATAGGGATGCCACTGACGTACAAGTTATGATAGTATATGCCACTTTTACAAGCGTTATTCCAATGTAATAATAGTGAATTAATAATGTAAGTTCTCTTCAAGAAGAAAGAATAACACCCTTTCACCGTAAAAAGAATCCCTAATATAGAAGAAGTGAAGTAGCGAGAATCTCTTCTTCTTTCTATAATTTTCTCTATACTTTCTCTCTATAATTTACTCTGTAGCTTTGAATGAATTCGTAAGAAAAAATAATGAAGGAATGAAATTTCATTTATAGGAAATGGAATGCGATAAGAATTAATCCATGAAACTATTCCCAGGATTGATTTACTTTAATCGACTCATTCATATTTAAAGAAAAAAATTTTTAAATAAAATATAATATATTCTATTTATATAAAAATATTTTACTACGCAAACACTATGCAATACTACGCAAAAATACTACGCAAAACACTACGCAACACTACGATGCGTAATAAAATATAATATATTCTATTTATAGAATAACTTTAATATAAAGATTCTATTTTATATAAAAGATGTTTCGCTTTTATTACGTTAATAATACGAATAAAACAAAACGTCATTATCGCTATAATAATTCATATTATTAATCGACAATAATGGAATCAAACCGGAAACACTTCACATAAAGATCAATAATCAATACCGCAAGTCTTCTTGTCTGCAACCACATTCTTGTATTTTTTACTACCGAAGTAGTTCAACAAGAACTACTAGTGAAAACTTCCGCCGTTATTTCAATAAAATATTTTTGTCGCTTTCAATCCGATAATAATTACATTATGGGTTCCACCAACGATTGGTAGTTATGCATTTAATATTCCCTCGCTAAACCTAATATTCTCCTAATTAATCGAATATAATATAACCACTCTGATACTTTTTGAAAAATTTATAAATACTACCCACAACTATATATATTATCTTAAATTCACACCATAATATTAAAAATTATTTCAACAAAATTTAAATCTTTATTGATAAAATCTGGGGTCTCACACACGTATTTTTTACTTTTTCACTTTTCATTTTTCATATAATATATGTGCGATTACAATATTATTCGTTCTTAAATTATAACACAATAGTAATTCATACGAAATTGAGAAAGGCCCCCGTGCCACAGAAAACTACAAGTCCTTCTAGGGGGACATTTTTTCTTGACATTCTAAATGACATTATTTTTTTTAGATTTTGGTTTTTTTTTTTTTTAGATTTCTCAAAAATGTATGATATTTATTCCAATCGAATTTTTTGTAAAAAGCGATTGTTTTAGGTATAATTTGGATACATACAAAAAAGCGATGTATAAATTGTCATAACGCCTGCTTTTTTTTATGTATCCAAATTACACCTAAAATACTATTTTTTATAAAAAATTCAGTTAGAATAAATATTATACATTTTTTGAGAGGTACTACAAAAAAAAAACTAAAAAAAATAAAATAATATCGCTAGAATATTAGCAAAAAAATATCCCCCTAAAATTATTGAAACTACAATAGACTTCATGCAGACCAAGAGTACGTTGAATTGATAGAACCGGTGCCCAAGTTTTCTATGCGACCATGTGACTCCTTCAAAGTTATTTTTTATTTTTATTTTGTTCTAAATTCAGTTTTCAATTCTTTATTTTTTTTACCGTTAAAAACTCAGAACTATAGTGCTATTGAAAAAAAAATTATTTAAAATAAAATAGTTTAACATATTTGTAAGTCTTGCAAAATTACACGTAATTTAAAATAAGATAATAATGTTCATAATAATATTTTTCCAGATTTCATATTTTGAAATAAATGCATAATATTTTCGATATGGATTATTACAAATATATTTTTTTCAATATATCCGACCACGTGTGTGTATATATATATATATATATATATATATATAAAAAGATGGGTGAACGACATAGACACAGCCCACAGAAAGTGAATATTCACGAGAAAGATGATGCAGTTCACTTGGGATACTCGATTTATGTACCTTTTTGTTTGCCTTATGATCACCAGAGACCTTTGCAACTTATTAAACCAAACTAACACATGAATTGCTCCTAGCCACGTAATACTGAATACGTTAGTTAATTTTAGAAAATTATTTTTATTTTTTAATATAAATCGTTTGAGAATTTTAAGTAAATATTAATTACTTAGTTTTCAATATTATTCTAAATAATAAATATAATTTTAGTTCTTTCACTATTTTTACTTAATAAATAATACTCTTTTTTTTATCTGAAGCATGATATAAAATTAATATTATATTTAATGCTATATAATAATTTTTTAATATTTATCGTAAATTTAAAACGACTTTATATTAAAAGAACGGAAAAAGAAGTACATATGATAGCCAGCTCACTCATTTCAATAAATGCCCACGCATATCATTTAGTAATTAATGGATATATTTATGTACACACTTAAATTATATAAATTCAAAAATACATTCAAGCAAGGGTGGATCTATATGCGATTAGTGTAGGTAGAATTATGTTAAAAATATAAATTAATAAAATTATAAAATATTTATATCCAATTATTATGTCTGTAATAAATTTTTTATGTAGGTAATTTGCCTACACTGAAATTTTTATTTTTTTTCTTTTTAAATTTTAGTTATAATACTTTTAGGCCATTGCTGTTAGGCTGCTGTGCCAGGCTAGGTCGGTCAGGCACTCAGGCCAGCATTCACTAGGCCAGGCTGGTCTAGGCTTCAGGTTTGACCGAACTCTGGCTATTTTTAAGTTGGGTTGGGCTAAGCCAGACATTAGGCAAAAAAAAATAAGTTTTAAATATAATTTATTACCCTAAACTATAAGTCATATTTTATTTCGGTGATCCATCTTTTAATTTTATAAATTAAATAATTGAACTATTAATTTTTTTTATTTCAGTTTAATTTCTCTTAACACGTCAGAAATTGCTAACATGACCCCCCTAAGTGGGGCCATATCCAACTGATGTGTATTTAAAAAATAATTTATTTACCATTTTGTTAATTTAAATTGTTTATGTAGAGGCAAATTTGGTAAAACAACTTTTATTCCACACTAAAAAAAAACTCGTGTGTTTGCAGCTAATGAATCTGAAAATTTAATTTTGAGCAGTTATCATAGGTACCTCAAAGCTAGGGTTTGAAGATTAAAGATCGATCTTAATACAAATTTTCGTTAGGAAACATGATCTAGTTTTGTTCATTGTTTGAAGCTATAGATCGAAATTTGGTTATGTGCTCTATCATCTTTTATCCATGGTTATTTCTTCCATCGTCTTTCATCCATGGTTATTAACATATTGTTTATTCGATTTGACCATAGTTATGTTCATTGTTTGAGATTTGGTGGTGATGGTTGGGTGCGGTGATGGGTGATGGGTGGATGGTAGGGGTGGTGGTGCATGCTCGTGACAGTGGCGGATCTAATAATAATATGGTGATAAATCTTGTATGGTGGTTTATCATGGTGGTGTAATATGATATTGGTGATGGTGGTAGAGTAATAGATCTATTAGTGTTAGGTTTGCGGTGATTGACATTTTTTCTTCTCAAAATATCTCTTTGGTGATGACGATGGACGACGGATGGTGGTGTATGTTGATGGATGGTAATAAAATAAAATGGTGGTGTTGGTGGCGGATCTAATAATATGGTGGTAGATCTGGTATGGTAGAGGGAGGCGTGATGGATGGATTCTCATGACGGTGTAGTAGCGATACTATGTGAGATGGATATGGTGGAGGTGGTGGCTACGAAGGAGTAGGTCGTCAAGAAGATGGTGATGGTGGTTATGGTTGTGGCCGAAGGGAACGCTGAGACTATTATGGTGTTGGCGTTCCATGTTATAATCGTTTCTGATGGTTTTTGTTTTTGATTATTATTAATGTTTGATAAAAAGTTGTTTGACAATTTTAGCCTTTAATATATCATAAATGTTTAATTAAAAATTAAAAAAAAAAAATTTTTGTTATACATCAGCTTAACTATGTCTTACCTAGATAACCAAGTCAGCAATTTCTGACGTAACAGACCCAATTGAATGAAATTGGAAAAAATTAATAGTTCAATAATCACCGATGTAAGACCCCGAATTTTATGAAATAAAAGTATTCAATTTTTCTTATAATTACTATTCAGTAAATGGTTAAATTGATAAAAGTTAAAATTAAGGGTGATATATGATTTTTTTTTTCAAAATACACAAGTGGTTATAAAATATTCATTGTTGTCGGAGAATATTCGTTTTGTCGTGGAATATTCTTTTGCACGGAATATTCGTATTAAATGCGGCAAGCAAACCATTTATGGGCCCCATAATGTAATAATTGTTTGATAAAGAAAACGACAAAATTAAGTTTTTATAAATAACGGCGTAATCATTACCGAATTAACACCGTTGGAATACCGGTTGGTAAAATAAAGTAATACGCTGTTGTTGCACAAGAAGACGATATTACTACGGTATTTTTTTAAATTATTGATTCTTACGTAAGAAGGCACTACTCAATAATTGTTACAGTAATTACTGTTCAATATTTTATTTTATTGGTTCAATAATTGCTGCGTTGATATTGTATATTATTGTTGTTTCAATAATTATCACTCCACAATATTTCTCATTATCATATCAATAATTCATATTATTTGAATAATATTATTAGATAGCATTATTGGCAATGTCTAGAAAGTTCTGTCAAGGAGAGGGTTGGTCACCTAATTGCTCTCCAGTAAGGAGAAATTCTTATTGGAAAGCCCTCTCTTTCCTGGGAACGGTCTGGTTGTCATAATTGTGATTCTGTAATATTATTTGTGAATAATTAATTATTGATTTATGTGACACCCCCAAAATAGGTATACATCGCCCATTCTGAGTTGTCAATACATGGTACAGAAACAACTACAACTTTTATCATTATAACAAGAAAAGCTGTGAGTTTGAATACAAATATTATCTTCTGATAATATCTATACTCAAATAAATCCTCATCACATTTATTGATACATTATTTTACAAAATGGTGAGGACTACTAAACAACTCTCTCTAGAACCTTCATTCCAAACCCAGACTGCATCGCTTATATTCTCGCCTCCCGAGAAGAAA
This sequence comes from Panax quinquefolius, assembly GCA_020205615.1. NCBI lineage: Eukaryota > Viridiplantae > Streptophyta > Magnoliopsida > Apiales > Araliaceae > Panax > Panax quinquefolius. The sequence goes on from CM035165.1 coordinate 103,931,706, forward strand.
ATGGAACAAAAGGAAAAGGGTGAGCTCAACTAGCTCAAGAAGAATATTATGACTAAGATAATATACAACAAATTATCGTTAGTCTTCAATAGGAAAAATCTAATAGAATATAATAGACAACAAATTTTAAATCAATATTAGCAATGAAATAATAATTCATTAGAAGAGTTAAGTAGAGAATGCAAACTACTATCTTCTATGTATGAATTTAAAAGTTCATCGCTCATCTTTTATCCCCGTAACATCAATCAATAAATATCTCGAATCAAATATTCATCTTTGCACTACAGCCAAAGATATTCATCATTAGTCATGTTCATCTAAACACTGCTCATCTTTTTGACTACGGGCAAAGATATTCTTCAGAAATCATTCATCTTTGCACTACAGCCCAAAGATATTCCATAATATCATCATTTAAGATCAAGATGATGAAAATATTTTAAAGAAATGAATCCAAAGAAGAAACAAAATGACAAGGATTAAGGATTAAGGATTCGTACTTTTATTTTATCCACGTCCAAAAAATACCTCAAAAATAATCACAAAGGTGTAAAATTCAAGAATGATCAAAACATGGATACAATCAAAGCTAGTATCCGAATAGATATTTTGGACGAAAAGAAAAATTTTCATTTTTCGATGAATAATCTTAGTATTCGTGAAAAGTATCAGATATCGTGAATAAAGGTCGTATACGTGAATAAGAACTCCGACACCAAAAGTTTCAAATTTGATAAAACTTCAGATCAATATTTCAAAGATAATGATATTGAAGAAATAATATCATTACGAAAAAAAATAATATCCCTTACCTCGAAGATTAGTACTTACATTGGATATCTAGGGTATAGTCAAGGAACTCGCACCATCTAACAATACTCAAAGTATACTCAAAATACTCACAAGAATACGCTTCGATAATATAGAGAGAAAACTTCATTTCGTGTGATTTTTTAATTAACCTAAACACCCTATTTATAGAAATTTGCTTAGAACACAAAGCGTAAAATTTAATAAATTAATAATATTATTTTTCAAATTTCCTACGCCCACTAATTTGGTCCAAGACATCAGCCACCATGTGACCGAAAATTGCAGAAGAAAGTTTTTCCAAATTCCAAACAAAAATTGACCGAAATCCAAAAACAAGCGATTTTACAGGCTATAATCAAATTTCAGTCAATAAATGGGGTCCACCGACATGTTTAACATGTTTTAAATATTTATTGCAACAAAAATACTCCTCCTCGTATACTCATATATCCCACATTCGTTGTAAAAATATCACCATTATTATATTATTAAAATATAATAATATATTTAAATGAATTATTTTATCAGAAAAAGATAAAGTTTCAATTTTCAACAATTGTCACATTAAAAATTTTCTCCATCTATATCCACATAAAATCAATATTTTCCTCATCATATGAATCAATAATTAATTATTCACAAATAATATTACGTAATCACAATATTGACAACCGAATAGTTCCGTGAAAGAGGGGCTTTCCAATAAGAATTTCTCCTTCTTCGCCGCAATTAGGTGACCAAACCTCTCCTTAGACGTAACTTTCTAGACATTGCCAATAATGTTATCTAATAATATTATTCAGATAATATGAATTATTGCTTGATCACTACAACATAAAAGCTTATCAATGATCAAGATATCAAATGAATCGCGATACGGTCATAGATGGTATCTCATGACCGTATCCAATTCTTGTCGAGTCGCAGATAATCTGTCATTGGAAGGACATCAACGACCAACAATAGCGGCCGACTTAATTAGCGATCGCAAGTAGCGACCGATACCGTCGCTATTATGACTTATGCTGAGTCATTTGTCATGCGTGACGTGTCACACGTGTCAGCGGCCGATAATAGTGACCGCATCAGTCGCTAGATTCAAGCGGTCGCTGATACATTTGTAGCGATCGCATGCGGTTGCTGATGTTTTTTTTTTTTTTAAATTCTTGCCTATTTTATTGATTTCCCAAAAATAACCTACTTTGTACCTGCTTTCAATCCCAACACAGTTATATATATATATATATACAAGCATCCATATTAACATCCATCCAATACAATACAAAACATTCATCCATGAATAAACATTCATCCAATACAATACAAAACATTCATCCAACACAATATAATCGATATCGTAAACATCCATATAAACTAATACAATTGTCCAAAGAATGAATCTAAAAGAGTACAAGGCTTTAAAAATCTAAAAAATAAGTCTAGCGCGCTCTTCATGGATCATCCAAATTAGGATCCTGTAATTATCAAAGTAATAAAACATATATGTTACATATAAGTAAGACATTGACTCGTAGACTATAAACATATAAGACAATGTAGCTAAACAATAAACGATATATATATACTGCTCTTCGTTGTTGTTGTCAGGTTGCCGCTTCCTGCTTCACGCCGCCATCGCCTCCGCCACTCATCAGACTCAGAGAGACGCAGATGCCCGCCCAAGATATCTGAAGAAGATCACGATCTCGACAGATCGCTCTCACATAGTCGGCAGGAGTATGATAGGTTTGGATAACTCGATGATCATGTAGACTGGGTGGCGAGCTGCTTGCTGTGCTACATCGATGGTCGAGGCGCCGTCTTTGTCCTTGGCCTTTGATATAACTTTTTTTCACGATGGACGCCTCTCCATAATTTCTTGATCAATCGACGGACGCGGGGTGCCTTCGTGATAGCGCTGCTTCATTAAGCCCTTATAAGTGTCTCCGTCGGAAGATGAACAATTAAATAGTTAAAATAAATAAAAAAAAATACTAAAGAAGGTCGTTACAATTTATAAACAACATATTAGGATAAAGTGAACTTATTACCGCTATCCGAACAGTTTCAGGTAGACCATCGCGGGTGGCCACATACATATCCAACCAATTGATAGGTTGACCTTGAGACTAAGACTCCTATAGTTCATTTCCTCATATTATTATGTAAACATATGATATTTTAGCTACAAAAGATGATCAGAACATAACATACGTATTCTCGGCAAAGAATGTGTTGCGGTTGTGATATATTCGCCGCCGATCACGCGTTTTTGCCTTCGCCGTCTCGATACACTGAGGATCTGCTTCGAGGCGGCGATCTTGCGCCTCTTGACCCAAATTTCTCGACTTTCCATCGGTCACACATCTCGCACCCGTATGGGCCGTGGCGCACCACCAGGGCTATCTTCATGCATATATTTCACCCTGTCCCGGATGGTCAATCTCAAAGATTGCGGGGCTTTTGTGTCGTTCCTTGTTCAAATTATCTTTAGTTCAATGCATTTACGCACTTCGCCAATAATTAGTGTCTCAATAATCGATGCCCGTAAGGTCGTCCCATCTATATCGTTTACGCAAATAAAATAACAATAATAATATTAAAACTCATATATTACTAAGCAATATTATTTGATTAACTATGTATTATCTATCGAGTGATAAAAAATATACCGAAATTCAAATTTAAATCGATCCTTATGGGCGAGAGGTGTGCTTTCGCCCGTAATCATCAAGCGTGAAGCCGCTTCAGAAGCATAATTGTGAAATGCACTTCACAATTTTACTATCTTGAAAATCACTACAATATACAATAATTTATATTAAAACCCTTATATATATATATATATATATACGATGTTTAACTTACGTGCTTTATCCGGAGGAGGACGGATCCAGATAAGAATGCGATCATCCGGATTAGCCGGGCCTTTCGAGACATGATTAGGGGCCAGGCCAACCAAGCTTTTCGTCTTGCAGTTCGTAAGACATCTATAAATAAAAAATTTAGGATGTTAGTATAAGTTATAAATGAAAGGTACATAAACATATCGTGGATATAGAGAACATCGGGATATGTAATTGTATGTAAACAAAAGGACAATAGGATAGGATAGTCTAGGCCACTAAGATAGTCTAGGCGTGTATATTTAAGTTACTTAAGGTTACTTTTAGCATCACCAAACTTTATTTAATCATCTAACTCATTTTGACTTATCAAAGCTCACTTTAGCTTGAAAAGAGAGCTTAAATTGGTTTTCTTGTTGGCTTTATTAATGACCATGTTTGGGAATCATTACTAACATGTATGAGCAACTTTTTTCTTCTCACTATCTAACAACACTAGTCACACAAATCCCCAACATACCACAATAGAACACATATGGTCTTTAAGCATTCCTATATATAATTCGAGGTCCATATCCAACACAACAAAAACATCACATATACTCATTGCCATCACATATACACGAATGCATATATGGCCATTTGACTTATATATGAAGATTTAGACAAGTATGGATATTTTAGAAACAACTCATTAATAGTGTGATTGAAAAGAGTGCTTGTGTTTGTGTTTGTACTTTTCATTTTCTTTCTATTCTAAGCTAAGTCATACTTATAGCATACATATTAATAGTGTGTCATTTTCTTTATCTTCTCGATTCGTGAATTATGGAAAACTTCTTTGAACCTTCTTCTTGATTGAATTATGGATAAACTTAATTCCTAGTTATGTTTTATGTTATACTCATGTTCAAGTTATATGGCCATTTGACTTATATATGAAAAAAATTCTACAGAGTCTCCCTATAATATGGATTATCCACATGCACGAGGGCATGCATACTTGACCAATTTCAAAGAAAATATAATCCCAACACACAAAAAATGAATGTGCACAACTATAATTCAAGGCACAATTTAGGAGAATCCAATATTAGTAAAAACAATAAGAAGCCCAAAATTGTCCCAATTTCAAAGAATATCAACAACAATTTTTTTTAAATTTATGTTTATATTAAATAATGAATTATTCAATGTATATAAATACATAAGATATATATATATATATATATATATATATCATTGTATATATCTTATTATTAAAAGAAAGGAGATTTCTTTAAACAAAAATATTTAACAAACGTAACTCCTTTTGTGGAATGGTGAGATCTTTATTGATACTAACTATGATATAATATAAGTAATTTGCAATGGCCCTAGAATGATCTAAATTTATAGGACAATATCTAAAATTAAGGAAATACTCAATTCGCTCCTTTTTATTTATTTTTTTCGAGAGTGAAATTTATTACATATGTTTTTTTTATTTGTCATTTGATAGATTTAATAATTTAATTTCTCATATTATCTACACGTTAAATTAATACTAACTTGTTTCTCTTTCATTTGTTCTAATTAATGAATTTTTGAATGATAATATTAAGATTATATAACTATTTTGGTCAATTAAATAAAATATTAATTATATTTTTTTAATATTTATATTTTTATCTAAGACGTCAATTAAAAATAAACGGAGGGAGTAATTCACATAGTTGCTCAACATAAGCAATCAACAATCAATTCGCTTTATTTATGCAAGCAACAATATTATTATGGTACTACATAAAAGGTAAGAATTTGATGATGCTTTGTAATTTAATATTAAACAAAAAATATCATTATTATTTCCATATATATATATATATATATATATATATATATAGTTCCGTTTCATTGAGGGATCCTCAAATAACACTATTTGAGGGATGGGCGTTCTCAACAGCTAGATCTGCTTTTAATTATTATATGTGGTTTGAGATTATTTTAATTACTTTATCCGGCTTGAGAAAACCTAAGGCACGCAGAAGAAAAGAGGATCATTAGTTGATTTTATGTTACGACAATCTGGTATATTTTCAACAAATGGATTTTATACATTCAACAAATTGATATGGTATGTGAGTCGTCGCATAAAAAAGTTTCAAGCACTACGTGTACATTTCTTCATAATTGAAGATGGCTCTAGTAAGGTTTATATTCTTGAATAATTGTTTGTGATGGGTGGGTTGGTGATACGTCATCATCTACAATTTTATGGTTTTTTCAATATATCTGATCTCCTACAATTGCAAGAAATATAGTAGAAGTTGCATAATAGTGGTCAATGCACTTGCAATACAAGTAATCAACCATGAAGAGTGTTTTGCCAAAGAAAAGTGGCCCTTTTGTCAACAAGTATTTTCTCTTCATTGTTTTCTTTTTTGTTATTCAATCCAACCCTTTTGTCACTTCAAATTCCATTGCACCCGACGAACATAGTTCCTTTAAGGAGAAGGAGTTGAATTCATCTTATGCCTTAATAAATTTATACTCTCTCTTTGCCTCAAAATGATAATCCACCATCAAAAGTCAAATATTTAGAAAGTTAATGTTTTCAACATTAACATAACCAATTGTCAACATCATAATCAAACAATGATGAATGAAGCACATTAATTTTAACAGTAGCCTCATTTTTGGACATCAAAAAGGAGAAATTGAAGTCCAATTTTCGATGTAGAAAAGTATAACTTCTATTCATCTTTTAATTTAATCAAGAATTAGTATGCAATTATTTCCACCCACAAGCAATGATTTTTAAATATGGTAATATTACACTGGAAACATCAATTTCAAGAAAGACTAGTAATTTAGAAACCTTATAATGAAACATTAAGCTCACACAAACTATCAATTAGGGGTTTCAAATCCAATCATTTTTATCTGCAGTTACTGCATCAACCTCATAGACTCTTGCCATTCAATCAACAATAACAGACAGTTTAATTTAGGGATTAATTGGGGGTTACCGGGTGGTGGTGCGGCGGATGATAGGCTTGGCGATGTGGTGCAAATGCCGGTGGCGTGGTGGTGGTCGATAATGGTAGGCAGTGGTCGGCAATGGTCGGTAGTCTCCCTCCCTCTTCTCTTCCCCCCTTACTCCCTCTTCTCCCTCGTCTGTATTCCCTCTTTTCTTTCTTTTCTCAGATTGATCGAGCGAACCTCGAATCGATTCAAAGTTATAAGAATCGGCCGGATCATCATCATCCGAATCGTCGCGGTCGCTAGTTTTTATGATGATGTGGATATATTAGCGACGCGTGCGGTCATTGATATAGATCGTTGCCGCGCCAAAGTTTCGCACCAAATTTTTGGGGAAATTCTTCTCAATGACCGATCAATGACCGCGATGCGATCATGGATATATACTAGCGACGAGAATCCTTATCTCATCGCGGATATATCGATCATTATTATTATTATCGGCGACCGTATAGTGCGGTCGATATCATCATCATGATGGCCATTTTCTTGTAGTGGATAATGAAAATATTTGTGTAATGACAATTATTGAAACAACAACAATATAAAATATCAACGCACAATTATTGAATCAATAAAATAAAATCTTTGAGCGAATTATCGTAACCATTATTGAGTAGTGCCTTCTTTACGTAAGAATCGATAATTGGTGCGATCTGAAGTATCTTCTTGTGTTTTAACCACAGAGTATTTTAACGGTATTATCAGTAACAACTACGTCGTTATTTTTAAACAACTTATATTTGTTTTCTTCATCGATAATTTTTCAGTTATGGGGCCGTTGTATTTCGTTAAATACGAATATTCCCAAAGCGATTGATTCCACGACCAAACGAATATTCCGTCGGCAATGAATATTTTATAACCACTTTTATTTTGAAATATTTGCGTATCTTACCCTAATCTATCCACATTAATCAAATCAACCCTTACTATTTCAAAATAATAAATAGAGAAAATTAAATTTCATTAATAATAAATTTGGGTCTTACAACCTCCCTCCTTATGAAATTTCGTCCTCGAAATTGACGTACGATTGTAAAGACCTCAATTTTTTAAATAAAAAGGAATTTCCTTTATTTATTATTTTGAAATAGTAAGGGTTGATTTGATTAATGTGGATAATTAAGGGTTAAATATGCAAATATTTCAAAATAAGCAAGTGGTTATAAAATATTCATTTTGTTTGGGAATATTCGTTTGGTCGTGGAATATTCGTGCATCGTTTGGGGAATATTCGTATTTACGGCACAAGCACCCAATGTGTGGGCCCCATAACTAAAAAGCGATTGGATGAAGAAAACGATAAATATAAGTTGGTTAAAATAACTACAGTTATTACCGCTAAGACCGTTGGAATACCCATATGGTTAAAATACTGAATACGCTGGTCAGACAAGAAAGATTTACCTGATGTATCGCATAATTGTTGAATTATTGATCCTTACGTAGAAAGGCACTACTCAATAATTTTTACGAAGAATTATCGCTCAATATTTTATTTTATTGATTCAATAATTGCTGCGTTGATATTTTATATTATCGTTGCTCAATAATTGTCACTTTGCATTATCTCCATTATCGGATCAATAATTCATATTATTTAAATAATATTATTAGATAGCATTATTGGCAATGTCTAGAAAGTTCTACATCAAGGAGAGGTTTGGTCACCTAATTGCGCCAAGAAGTGAGGAAAAATCCTTATCTGAAAGCCCCCTTCTCTCGAAGCGGCTTCATTGTCATAATTGTGATTCTCAGAATATTATTTGTGAATAATTAATTATTGATTCATATGATAAAGAAATATTTATTTTATGTGGATATAAATGATGGATTTATTTATGTGGTTATAAATGAAGAAATTATTGTTGAGGTGTTTTATCAAGATTTTACCAGATTGGAGGTATTAAAAAATTAAATCGTGGGTTTTGAGAGATATATCATGGGATTATAAATTTTAATCCGACCGTTGGATTGTGGTAATTTTGGGTATGTTATACATACATAAGTTGAGTATATGTCCACAAATTTTGAACCGTTAAAAATGCACGAATGATTTGTTATGAATTTTAAGAGGTGTCCTGATTCTTAAATTAGGGTTATAATTGATTTTGGTGGAAAATTCTAGAATTGAGTGGGCCCCACTTGTGGTTGGTGAAGAAATGTGCTGAATTTTATTTCAAATGTGGTGGTGGCAATAGTAGCGTGTAAAGCATCGGTGGCAGGTCAAGTCCGCCTTGGCGGGCTAACATTTTCCTATAAATAGAGGGCTAAGTTAGAATTGAAAATCACACCGTAAACAAAGTTTTCTCTTTTCTCTCTCTATATTATTGAGCGATTTTGTGAGTATTTAGATACTTTGAGAGTTGTTTCAAGATAAGTTTTATTCAAAGATCACTTGAGCCTTTCCTTCCGGCAAGATCGATTCTTTGAGGGTAAGGGATATTTTTTTTTTTGTAATGATATTATTTCTTCAATATCATTATGTTGAAATGTTGATCTGAAGTTTTATCAAATTTGGAACTTTTTCATGCCTCGGGTTACTATTCATGAGTTACTTATTCACGAAGTTACTATTCACGAGTACTATTCATGAAGCGTGAAGATGTTTTTGTGGAATTTCTATCTTTTGGTGTCGGATTTACTATTCATATCATGATATTTGGTGATTATTCACGATACTAAGACTATTCACGTATCTGAAGACTATTCACCAAAAAAAAAAAAATTTTTTTTTTGTCCAAAACATCTATTTTGGATACTAGCTTTGATTGTATCCATGTTTTGATCATTCTTGAATTTTACACCACCGTGATTATTTTTGGGGTATTGTTGGACATGGATAAAACAAAGTACTAATCCTTAATCCTTAATCCTTGTCATTTTGTTTCACCGGATTCGCTTTTTAAAATATTTTTCATCATCCTCGCCTTTAAATGATGATATTATTGAATATCTTTGGCTCAGTAGTGCAAAGATGAATGATTTCAAGAATATCTTTGGCACAGAAGGCAAAGATGAATGTGTTGAGATGAACATGACCGATCGATTAATATCTTTGGCCTCAGTAGTGCAAAGAGATGAACAGTGTTTAAATGAATACGACTTAATCGATGAATATCTTTGGCACAGAGTGCAAAGATGAATACTTGATTCCGGATGTATATTGATTGTTGTTACAGGATAAAAGATAGATTTATGAACTTTTAAATTCATACATGAAGATAGTAGTTTGCATTCTCTACTTAACTCTTCTAATGAATTATTATTTCACTGCGAATATTGATTGAAAATTTGTTGTCTATCAGATTCTATTAAATTTTTCCCTGTTGAAGACTAACGATAATTTGTTGTATATTATCTTAGTCATAATATTCTTTTATTGAGCTAGTTGAGCTCACCTTTTCCTTTTTGTTCCATTCTTCTCGTGAGGCGAGAATATAAGCGAGTGCAGTCGGGGTATGGAATGAAGGTTTTAGAAAGGATTGTTTAGTAGTCCTCACCATTTTTGTAAAATAATGTATCAATAAATGTGATGAGGATTTATGTGAGTATAAATATTGTCTGTAAGATAATATTTGTATTTAAACTCACAGCTTTTTCTCGTTGTAATAATAAAGTTGTAGTTGTTTTGCACTATGTATTGACAACCTCGTAATGGGTGATGTATACCTATTTTGGGGGCGCCACGGTTGGTATCGTAGCTTAGGATATGATCTCCAAGTGAGATCGGGAATAGAACTAGGAGGGGAGAGACGAGTAAATCCTTCGCTAAAGTGTCCTACCTAAGCTTATTTGTTAGTTGGTCAAGATATAGGGATATTATGTGATATATTGATTTCCTTAATTAACCCTTGTTTTATGACAAGATTTGAGAATGTCGATCGAGAATATTAACAAAGGAGTAAATGAGACCGTGGAGATGCTCAGACTTACCAACGAGGAGAACGTCGCAACAGTCGGCAATGTTCCTCCCAGCGAAAACACCACCGAAAGCGAGATGATGAACGAGGGGATGTTTAGAAGCTTTTGCGCTCATGCAAAATCGACGAGGAGACTCGTATTCAAAATACAGGAGGAAATGATAGCAATTCACGGGTTGTCACAAATGCAAGCGCCCAAAGAGTTGGGACCACGTAATTTAAGGGAAAGCCGATCCGATCACGGCGAAACTCAGGTCAAACAAATTACCAAGATATTCGATGTCTTGGGATGCACGGAGGAACAGAAGGTTCCATTCGCCACCTTTATGTTCCGTGGTGAGGCGGACTCATCGGTGGAGTCTCAGAAGCGCACTCCATCCAAATTAAGACTCAAAGATGTCTTTGGGAGACGTTTGAGAGACTATTTAATGACAAATACTTTCCCGAAAGTGTTCGCTATACGTAAGGAAGTGGAGTTCATCGATTAGAGCAAAAACAATACGACGGTGTCTCAAGACGAGGCAAAGTTTGCGAGTTATCCGTGTTTGCACCTCATTTGGTGGAGAATGAGGAACGATGACGGATGTTTCTTAGAGGTTTGAAACCCGACATACGCCAAGATCTCATTTCTCATAAACTTTCTCTTTATTCGAGGATGTTGTAAATGTGGCTCAATTATTAGAGCGAGATAACGAAGTACTGCCAACCGAGGGACCATAACCGTGGATCGTACGGAGATGGCAAATAATGTAATAAATGATAACCTCATGGAGAAAGAAACAGACGGGACGAAAATGGTAACCACTCCGTGGTGGTAATCATGGGTCATGAAAATGTAAGAAGCGAAATCGAGAGGAGATTTTAAAAGAGGAGATTTAACAACGACTATGTGAAGACGATAAAGGTCTTAAAGAAGAATCGGGTTCTAAGGGAGGAGAACGACCACCCATTATATGCTACAAATGCGGAAAAGAGGGACATATCAAATCAAAACCGCCCACAATACCAAAGGTATGCTATAGTTGTGGAAAGGAAGGACATATCGCTCAAGATCAGACGGTAGAAAAACCTAGTTCAATGGGACGGTGACTCAAAAGATCGTCCCGAAAAAGTCAAAGTCAACGATTCCGGAAGAGCGTTTGTTGTGATCGGGTCATAATGCGAGAACCCAAACGAGGTGATCACGGGTAAGCTATTTATAAATTCTCTGCGAAGTTTATACCTTACTTGATCCGGTGCTACCCATTCATTTATCTCTCTCTGCATGTGCTCAACGCTTAAACTTGACTCCGGAGAATTAGACTTTGACCTATCTGTGGAAACTCCGTTAGAGAAACTTTCATCACATCCACCGCTTATAAATCTTGTTTGATTCAAGTTGGCACCATCACCTTACCCGCCGACCTTATCTCTTTAAAGATACTTGCTTTTGATGTGATTTTAGGGATTGATTGGTTAACTACTCATCATGCCAAAATTGATTGTTTTCGTAAGGTTGTTAGTTTTCATATTCCTAACCAACCTGTTGTATGCAATTCAAGCAACTAAACCATTAAAATCAATCACTATCATATCTAATCATAAAGCTATTCGCTTATTGAAAAACGGATGTCGTTTTCTTTGCCCATGTTATGGATTTGAATAAAGACACGCCAAATTTGAATAATATTCTGTTGTTATTGACTTTCCGGACGATTTCAAGAACTTCCTTGGCCTACCCCGTAACGTGAAGTTGAATTCTTTATTGATCTTGAACCCGGCATAAAGCCCATTTCTAAAACCCCATATCGAATGGCTCTATTGAACTTCAGAGTTAAAGGTCCAACTACGGTGAATTGTTGGACATCGGTTTCATTCGGCCCCAAGTACATCTCCTTGGGGTGCTCCTGCTTTTATTTGTAAAAAAGAAAGACGGGAGTATGCGACTTTGTATTGACTATCGGAATTGAACCATGTCACCATCAAGAATAGGTATCCTCACCTCGTATTGATGACTTGTTTGACCGATTTGCAAGGGCACAATTCTTTTCAAAAATCGATCTTCGCTTACGGATATCATCACCAAAATTAGAATCGAGGATATTCCAAAGACCGCCTTCGAACTCCTGTATGGGCATTATGAATTCTTAGTCATGTCTTTCGACTAACTAATGCTCCTGCGCTTTCATGGATATGATGAACCGAGTATTCAAGGAATATTTGGATCGATTCGTTGTTGTCTTTATTGATGACATCCTTATATATTCCAAAAGTCGTGAAGATCATGAGCACCATTTGAAGTTTGGTACTCCAAAGGCTTCGTGAAAACCAACTATATGCCAAATTGAAGAAATGCGAGTTACGGCTTGAGGAAGTAGCCTTTCTTGGGCATGTGGTGTCAAAACATGGAGTATCTGTTGATCCGTGAAGATTGAAGCAATACAAAGTTGGGGCAGCAACCGAAAGTCGGTGATCAAATGACGTAGATTTTGGGCTTATTTGGTTATTATCGGAGATTCGTGGAAGGGTTTTCTCGAATCGCTACTCCATTAACTCAAATAACTCGAAAGGATACGAAATTGCTTAGGCGTAAGAATGCGAGAAAAGTTTCCAAGAGCTTAAGAGAGACTTATTTCTATTTTGTTCTAACAATACCATCCGGTTCGGATGGATTTGTTATCTACAATGATGCTTCTCAAAGCAAAGGTTAGGATGTGTTCTCATGCAACGTGGGAAAGTCATAGCCTATGCCTCATGACAACTTAAAGAGTATGAGAGGAATTATCCTACTCATGATCTAGAGTTAAGCAAAGCAATCGTTGCTAAGCTTAAAGATATGGAGGCACTATCTATATGGGGAGAAAGTGGAGATATATTCAAACCATAAAAGCCTTAAATATTTCTTCACTCAAAAAGAACTCAACATGCTGGCAAATGACGTTGGCTCGAGCTATTGAAAGACTACGACCACACTATTCAATACCATCCCCGGTAAAGTGAACGTGGTAATGACGCATTGAGTAGAAGATCATATGCGAGAACGAAAGTGCGATGATGTCAAGTATACGACAGAGCCAACTTTAATAGAAAAAGTTAAGGTTGCTTTCATGACACCGAATCTTGAAATGATACGTATGAAGAAGAAAGTACAAGAAGGAGCTATTCCTAAGCGAGAATTGATGAAGAAGGAATACTTGAGTCCACTCTAGACTTTGTGTTCCTAACGACTGATTTAAAGTACAAGATTATGATGGAAGCACACAATACACCATTTGCAATCCATCCTCGAAGTACTAAAATGTATCGTGATCTTCGACATACATTTTGGTGGAATAATATGAAGAGAGAGATTGCAAAGTTTATCTCGATGTGTTTAACTTGCCAACGCAGTAAAAGCGAAAGCATCTAGTACCTAAGGGTCCGCTTGAACCACTTGAGATTCCTGAATGGAAGTGGGAACACATTACCATGGATTTCGTTACGGGTCTTCCTACGGTTTCTCAAGGCATCAATGCTATTTGGGTTATTGTTGATAGATTAACCAAGTCTCCTTTCATTTCTTGCCGATGGGAGACTTATTCACTTGAACGCCTTCTAGTATGTGACGTAAATGAGATTGTGAGGTTGCATGGCATGCCTGTATCCATAGTTTCGGATCGTGACCCAAGATTCACTTCAAGATTTTGGGTTAGCTTGCAAAAAGCTATGGGCACGGATTTGCGATTTAGTTCTAAGATACCATCCCCAAACAGACGGACAATCGAGAGGACTATTCAAACTCTTGAAGATTTATTAAGACTCGTGTCCTGACTTCAAGGGCGGTTGGGATAAGTATTTACCATCGGTGGAATTCTCTCTACAACAACAAAGCTTATCGAGCAAGTATAGGTGTGGCTCCATTCAAGCATTATATGGACGAAAATGTCGCTTCCAATATGTTGGGATGAGGTGGGTGAAGCAACATTGTTGGGACCCGAGTTAAGTACGTATGATCACCGAAAAGATCCAAATAATTCGACAACGTGATACAAACGGCTCAAGATCGACAAAAGAGTTATGCGGATCTTCATCGAAAGGACGTGGAATTTAATGTAGGGGGATCATGTATTGTCATGCGAGTTGCTCCATGGAAGGGAGTTACAAGATTTGGGAAGAGAGAAAAGCTCAATCCACGATTTATTGGTCCATTTCAAATTCTCGACCGAGTAGTAGAAATGTAGCCTATAGACTTGCGTTACCTCCGAGTATGTCTCGTGTTCATAATGTGTTTCACATATCCGTATTTCGTAAATATGTGAAAGACCCGAACCACGTTATCGAGTTAGAACCCAAGAGATAGCCAAGACTTAACGTGATGAGGAGGTACCTATCAAGATCTTGGATAGGAAGGAGCATGTCCTACGCCAAGAAAGGTCATACCACAAGTTAAAGTTTTGTGGAGGAATTATGCTATAGAGGAAATGACCGGGAATTGAAACGAAATGAAAGCGAGGTATCCTCACCTTTTCAAAACACTGTACGTCGCACGTCAATTTCGAGGACGAAATTTCATAAGGAGGGAGGTTGTAAGACCCCAAATTTTTTAAATAAAAGGAATTTCCTTTATTTATTATTTTGAAATAGTAAGGGTTGATTTGATTAATGTGGATAGTTAAGGGTTAAATATGCAAATATTTCAAAATAAGCAGTGGTTATAAAATATTCATTTTGTCGGGAATATTCGTTTGGTCGTGGAATATTCGTGATTTATTCGTGCCACGTAGCCCATGCATGTGTGGGCCCCATAACTGAAAAGCGATTGGATGAAGAAAACGACAAATATAAGTTGGTTAAAAAACTTGGCGTAGTTATTCTGAATTAAGACCGTTGGAATACTCCTATGGTTAAAATACGATGTCTGGCTGCATTGGTTGCAGACTAAAGAAGACACCAGTATTGCATGATTTGTTGAATTATTGATCCTTACTTAAGAAGGCACTACTCAATAATTTTTACGAAGAATTCTTGCTCAATATTTTATTTTATTGATTCAATAATTGTCAAGCGTTGATATTTTATATTATTGTTGCTCAATAATTGTCACCGCACATTATCTCCATTATCGATCAATAATTCATATTATTTAAATAATATTATTAGATAGCATTATTGGCAATGTCTAGAAAGTTCATCGAGGAGAGGTTTGGTCACCTAATTGCGCGCCAAGAAGGAGAAATCCTTATCTGGAAAGCCCCTCTTTCCTGAGAACTACCTGGTTATCATAATTGTGATTCGTAATATTATTTGTGAATAATTAATTATTGATTCATATGATAAAGAAATATTTATTTTATGTGGATATAAATGATGGATTTATTTATGTGGTTATAAATGAAGAAATTATTGTTGAGGTGTTTTATCAAGATTTTACCGTTCGAGGTATTAAAAATTAAATCGGGGGTTTTTTACAGATATATTATGGCGATTATAAATTTTAATCCCACCGTTGGATTGTGGTAATTTTTGGGTATGTTATACATACATAAGTTGAGTATATGTCCACAAATTTTGAACCGATTAAAAATGCACGAATGAATGATTTGTTATGAATTTTAAGAGGTGTCCGATTCTGAAAAAGTAGGGTTATAATTGATTTTGGTGGAAAATTCTAGAATTGAGTGGGCCCCACTTGTGGTTGGTGAAGAAATGTGCTGAATTTTATTTCAAATGTGGTGGGTGGCAATAGTAGCGAGTAAAGCCATCGGTAAGCAGTCAAGTCTGCTTGGTGACGCTAACATTTTCCTATAAATAGAGGCTAAGTTAGAATTGAAAATCACACCGTAAACAAAGTTTTCTCTTTTCTCTCTATATTATTGAGCGTATTTTGTGAGTATTTAGATACTTTGAGAGTTGCATTGCGTCAAGACAAGTTTTATTCAAAGATCACTTGACCTTTCCTTCCGGGCACTTGATTCTTTGAGGTAAGGGATATTATTTTTTTGTAATGATATTATTTCTTCAATATCATTATGTTGAAATGTTGATCCAAGTTTTATCAAATTTAGAACTTTTTTCATGTCGGGTTACTATTCATGAGTTACTATTCACGAGTTATTCACGATTACTATTCACGAGTACTATTCATGAAGCGTGAAGATGTTTTTGTGGAATTTCTATCTTTTGTGTGTGGATTTACTATTCATGATATCAGATTATTCATTCGTGATACTCTGACACTATTCACGATACTCGCACTATTCACCAAAAAAAAAAAAATTTTTTTTGTCCAAAACATCTATTTTGGATACTAGCTTTGATTGTATCCATGTTTTGATCATTCTTGAATTTTACACCACTATGATTATTTTTGGGGTATTGTTGGACATGGATAAAACAAAGTACGAATCCTTAATCCTTAATCCTTGTCATTTTGTTTCACTTTGGATTCGCTTCTTTAAAAATATTTTCATCATCCTCGGTCTTAAATGATGATATTATTGAATATCTTTGGCCTCAGAGTGCAAAGATGAATGATTTCAAGAATATCTTTGGCTTTGTAGTGCAAAGATGAACAGTGTTGAGATGAACATGACCGATCGATTAATATCTTTGGCCTGTAGTGCAAAGATGAGCAGTGTTTAAATGAACATGACCCAATTAATCGATGAATATCTTTGGCACAGTAGTGCAAAGATGAATACTTGATTCCGATGTATATTGATTGTTGTTACAGGGATAAAAGATGAGCGATGAACTTTTAAATTCATACATAGAAGATAGTAGTTTGCATTCTCTACTTAACTCTTCTAATGAATTATTATTTCATTGCGAATATTGATTGAAAATTTGTTGTCTATCAGATTCTATTAAATTTTTCCTGTTGAAGACTAACGATAATTTGTTGTATATTATCTTAGTCATAATATTCTTCTTCTTGAGCTAGTTGAGCTCACCCTTTTCCTTTTGTTCCATTCTTCTCGGAGGCGAGAATATAGCGAGATCAGTCAGGGAATTATGGAATGAAGGTTTTAGAAAGGATTGTTTAGTAGTCCTCACCATTTTTGTAAAATAATGTATCAATAAATGTGATGAGGATTTATGTGAGTATAAATATTGTCTAGAAGATAATATTTGTATTTAAACTCACAGCTTTCTTGTTGTAATAATAAAGTTGTAGTTGTTTCGTACCACGTATTGACAACTCGTAATGGGTGATGTATACCTATTTTGGGGGCGCTACACCGGTGTTTCAAAAGGTGAGGATACCTCGCTTTCATTTCCGCTTTCCAATTCCTGTGTCATTTCCTCATAGCATGATTCCTCCACAAAAACTTTAACTTGTGGTATGACCTTTCTTGGCGTAGGACATGCTCCTTCCTATCCAAGATCTTGACAGTACCTCCTCATCATACGTTAAGTCTTGGCTATCTCGTCCGGTTTCTAACTCAATAACGTGGTTCGGGTCTTTCACATATTTACGAAGTACGATATATGAAACACATTATGAACACGAGACATACTCGAGGTAACGCGAGTCTATAGGCTACATTTCCTACTCGGTCATTAAGAATTTGAAATGGACCAATAAATCGTGGATTGAGCTTTCCTCTCTTCAGAAAATCTTGTTACTCCCTTCCATGGAGCAACTCGCAACAATACATGATCCCCATACTAAATTCCACGTCCTTTCGATGAAGATCCGCATAACTCTTTTGTCGATCTTGTGCTTGTTTGTATCGTTGTCGAATCATTTGGATCTTTTCGGTGAGTCATACGTACTAACTCGAGTCCCAACAATGTTGCTTCACCCACCTCATCCCAACATATTGGAGAGCGACACTTTTGTCCATATAATGCTTCAAATGGAGCCACACCTATACTTTCGCTCGATAATCGTTGTTGTTGTAGGAGAATTCCACCAATGGTAAATACTTATCCCAACCGCCTTTGAAGTTCAGGACACGAGTCTTAATAGATCTTCAAGAGTTTGAATAGTCCTCTCGATTGTCCGTCTGTTTGGGGATGGTATGCGAACTAAATCGCAAACTGCGTGCCCATAGCTTTTTGCAAGCTAACCCAAAATCTTGAAGTGAATCTTGGGTCACGATCCAAAACTATGGATACTGGCATGCCATGCAACCTCACAATCTCATTCACGCATATACTAGCAAGACGTTCAAGGAAATAAGTCTCCGTGACGGCAAGAAAAATGAGCGGACTTGATTAATCTATCAACAATAACCCAAATAAAGATTAATGCCTTGAGAAACCGTAGGAAGACCCGTAACGAAATCCATGGTAATGTGTTCCCACTTCCATTTCGGAATCTCAAGTGGTTGCAACGGACCCTTAGGTACTAGATGCTCCGCCTTTACACGTTGACAAGTTAAACACATCGAGATAAACTTTGCAATCTCTCTCTTCATATTGTTCCACCAAAATGTATGTCAAGATCACGATACATTTTGGTACTTCCAGATGGATTGCAAATGGTGTATTGTTGTGCCTCCATCATAATCTTGTACTTCAAATCGTGAGTCGTTAGGACACAAAAGTCTGGAGTGAACTCAAGTATTCCTTCTTCATCAATTCTCGCCCTAATAGCTCCTTCTTGTACTTTCTTCTTCATACGCATCACCACGGGTTGGGTGGCTTGAGCAACCCTTAACTTTTCTATTAAAGTTGGCTCTACGTCGTATACTTGACATCATCGCACTCATTCCCCGCATATGATCTTCTACTCAATGCGTCGCCTACCAAGTTCGCTTTACCAGATGGTATTGAATAGTGTGGTCGTAGTCTTTCAATAGTTCGAACCAACGTTGCCAGTATGTTGAGTTCTTTTTGAGTGAAGAAATATTTAAGACTTTTATGTTCTCAATATATCTCCACTTTCTCCCCATATAGATAGTGCCTCCATATCTTTAAGCGCTTAAAAACGATCGGCTGCTAACTCTAGATCATGAGTAGGATAATTCCTCTCATACTCTTTTAAGTTGTCATGAGGCATAGGCTATGACTTTCCCACGTTGCATGAGAACACATCCTAACCCTTTGCTCAAGCATCGTCAGATAACAAATCCATCCGAACCGGATGGTATTGTTGAAACAAAATAAATAAGTCTCCTCTTAAGCTCTTGGAAACTCTTCTCGCATTCTTCGCTCCAAAACGAATTTTGTATCCTTCCGAAGTTAGCCGAGTTAATGGAGTAGCGATTCGAGAAAACCCTTCCACGAATCTCCGATAATAACCAAATTAAGCCCAAAAGCTACGTCTTGATCACCGACTTCGTTTCTCCCAACTTTGTATTGCTTCAATCTTCACGGGATCAACAGATACTCCATGTTTCGACACCACGCGCCCAAGGAATGCTACTTCCTCAAGCCGAACTCGCATTTCTTCAATTTGGCATATAGTTTATTTTCACGAAGCCTTTGAGTACCAACTTTCAAATGGTGCTCATGATCTTCACGACTTTTGGAATATATGAGGATGTCATCAATAAAGACAACAACAAACCGATCCAAATATTCCTTGAATACTCGGTTCATCATATCCATGAAAAAGTCATAGGAGCATTAGTCGATCAGAAAGACATGACTAAGAATTATATAATGCCCATATCGAGTTCTCAAGGCGCTCTTTGGAATATCCTCGCTTCTAATCTTCACCGATGATATCCGTAATCGAAGATCGATTTTGAAAAGAATTGTGCCCCTTGCAATCGGTCAAATAAGTCATCAATACGAGGTAGAGGATACCTATTCTTGATGGTGACATAGTTCAATTCCGATAAGTCATATACAAAGTCGCATACTCCCGCTTTTCTTCTTTCTTTACTTAATAAAACAGAGCACCCCAAGGAGATGTACT
This sequence comes from Panax quinquefolius, assembly GCA_020205615.1. Taxonomy (NCBI): domain Eukaryota; kingdom Viridiplantae; phylum Streptophyta; class Magnoliopsida; order Apiales; family Araliaceae; genus Panax; species Panax quinquefolius. The sequence continues at coordinate 103,952,150 of CM035165.1, forward strand.
AGATTTAATGAAACCGATGTCCAACAATTCCTGTAGTTGGACCTTTAACTCCCGAAGTTCAATAGGAGCCATTCGATATGGGGTTTCGAAATGGGTTTTGTACCGTGTTCAAGATCAATAAAGAATTCAACTTCACGCTCGGGGTAGAATCGAAGTTCTTCAGAAATACGTCGGGAAAGTCAATAACAACAGAATATTATTCAAATTTAACGTGTCTTTATTCAAATCCATAACATGGGCTAAGAAAGCTTGACATCCGCTTTTCAATAAACGAATAGCTTTATGATTAGATATGACGAAGATTGATTTTAATGGTTTAGTTGCTTGAAATCGCATACAACAAGTTGGTTAGTTAGAATATGAAAACTAACAACCTTACGAAAACAATCAATTTTGGCATGATGAGTAGTTAACCAATCAATCCCTAAAATCACATCAAAAGCAAGTATCTTTAAAGAGATAAGGTCAACAATAAGGTGATGGTGCCAACTTGAATCAAACAAGATTTATAAACAAATGGATGTGATGAAAGTTTCTCCTAACGGAGTTTCCACAGATAGGTCAAAGTCTAATTTCTCCTGAGTCAAGTTTAAACGTTGAGCACATGCAGGGGAGAGATAAATGAATGGGTAAAGACCCAGATCAATAAAGGTATAAACTTCGCAAGAATTTATAAATAGCTTACCCGTGATCACCTCGTTTGGGTTCCTCGATTATGACCGGTCACAACAAACGCTCTTCCCTAATCGTTGACTTTGACTTTTTCGGGACGATCTTTTGAGTCACCGTCCCATTGAACTAGGTTTCGCCATCTTTCGCATAATCTCGAGCGATGTCTTTCCTTTCCACAATTATAGCATACCTTGAATCATTGTGCAGGGCGCTTTGGATCGATATGTCCCTCTTTTCCGTGATTACCATATACGACCGGTGGTCGTTCTCCTCCCTTAGAACCGATTCTTTCACGTAAGACTGCTGCCTTCATATAGTCGTTGTTAAATCTCCTCTTTTAAAATCTCCTCCCGACTCGCTTTTCTATTTTCATGGCCATGATTACCACCAGAGTGGTTACCATTTTTGTCCGTCTGCTTTTCTCCGCCATTGGTTATCATTATTCATTGACTAGCTATCTCCGGTACGATCCTCGGTTATGGTCCCTCGGTTGAACATACTCGTTATCTCGCCTCTAACAATTGAGCCCCATTAACAACATCCGAATAGAGAGAAAATTTATGAGAATGAGATATTGTGCGTATCTTGGGTTTCAAACCTCTCGAAACATCCGCGTCATATACGTTCCTCATTCTCCACCAAATGAGGTGCAAACACGGATAACTCTCAAACTTTGCCTCGTCTTCGAGACACCGCCATGTTGTTTTGTTCTAATCGATGAACTCCACTTCCTTCATATAGCGAACACTTTCGTGAAAGTATTTGTCATTAAATAATTCTCAAACGTCTCCCAAGACATGCCGAGTGCGGTACTGGATGGAGTACGCTTCACGAGACTCCCACCAAGATGATCGCCCTCGCCACGGAACATAAAGGTGGCGAATGGAACCTTCTTTCTCTGTGCATCCCAAGACATCGAATATCTTGGTAATTTGCTTGACCCATGTTTCCGCCATGATCGGATCCGCTTTCCTTTAAATTCGGTGGTCCCAACTCTTTGAATCTTGCATTGTGACAACCCGTGAATTGCTATCATTTCCTCCTCAGATTTTGAACACGAGTTTCCTCGTCTGATTTTTGCATGAATCGCAAAAAACTTCTAAACATCCCTCGCTTCATCATCTCGCCGGTGGTGTTGTTCACGGGAGGAACATTGCCACTGCTGTACGCTTCTCCTCGTTGGTGAGTAGAAAGCGTCTCCACTCGGTTTCATTTCCATTGTTAATATTCTCGATTGACATTCTCAAATCTTTGTATAAAACAAGGGTTAATTAAGAAATCAATATATCACATAATATCCCTATATCTTGACCAACTAACAAATAAGCTTAGGTAGGACACACTAGAGAAGGATTTACTCGCCTCTCCCTCTGAGTTCTATTCCCCGATCTCCGCCAGAGATCATATCCCTAAGCTCGATACCAACCGTGGCGCCCCAAAATAGGTATACATCACCCATTCCGAGTTGTCACAATATACGGCATGTAAACAACTACAACTTTTATCATTACAACAAGAAAAGCTGTGAGTTTGAATACAAATATTATCTTCTAGACAATATCTATACTCAAATAAATCCTCATCACATTTATTGATACATTATTTTACAAAAATAGTGAGGACTACTAAACAACTCTCTCTAAACCTTCATTCCAAACCCCTACTGCACACTCGCTATATTCTCGCCTCCCGAGAAGAAAAATGAACAAAAGGAAAAGGGTGAGCTCAACTAGCTCAAAAAGAATATTATGACTAAGATAATATACAACAAATTATCGTTAGTCTTCATAGGGAAAAATCTAATAGAATACAATAGACAACAAATTTTAAATCAATATTCGCAATGAAATAATAATTCATTAGAAGAGTTAAGTAGAGAATGCAAACTACTATCTTCATGTATGAATTTAAAAGTTCATCGCTCTATCTTTTATCCCCTGTAAGATCAATCAATAAATATCCGAATCAAATATTCATCTTTGCACTACACAGCCAAAAGATATTCATCATTAGTGTCATGTTCATCTAAACAACCGCTCATCTTTTGCACTACGGGCCAAAGATATTCTTCGAAAATCATTCATCTTTGCACTACAGCCAAAGATATTCCATAATATCATCATTTAAGATCAAGATGATGAAAAATATTTTAAAGAAACGAATCCGATTGAAAAATGAATGACAAGGATTAAGGATTAAGGATTAGATACTTTGTTTTATCCACGTCCAAAAATACCTCAAAAATAATCACGGTGGTGTAAAATTCAAGAATGATCAAAACATGGATACAATCAAAGCTAGTATCCGAATAGATATTTTGAACGAAAAGAAAAATTTTTATTTTTCGATGAATAGTCAGATTCGTGAAAAAGTATCAGATATCGTGAATAATTAATAGACACGTGAATAAGTAACTCAGACACCAAAAGTTTCAAATTTGATAAAAACTTGAGATCAATATTTGACATAATGATATTGAAGAAATAATATCATTACTGAAAAAATAATATCCCTTACCTCGAAAGATTAAGTACTTACAATTTGGAATACTAGGGTATAAGTCTTTGAAGGGAACTTGCACCGCCTAACAATACTCAAAGTATACTCAAAATACTCACAAGAATACGCTCGATAATATAGAGAGAAAAACTTGATTTACGGTGTGATTTTCATTCTAACCCAAGCACCCTATTTATAGAAATTCTTTAGAACACCAAAAGAAAAATTTAATAAATTAATAATATTATTTTTCAAATTTCCTACGCCCACTAATTTGATCCAAGACATCAGCCACCATGTGACAAAACATTAAAAACGTTTTTCTTAATTTAAATAATTAAAACTTCCAAAAATCAATTATTTCAGAACTACTGAACTTCAATAATTCATAATAAATAGCCCTTTTATCAGAAAAATTTGAATCTCGCGAGTTTTTATAGGAAATTCAATTCTCTACAACTTTGCGGAAGAAAGTTTTTCCAAATTTCAAACAAAATTGACCAAAAATCCAAAAACGAAGCGATTTTACAAAGCTATAATCAAATTTCAATCAATAAATGGGGTCCACCGACATGTTTAACATGTTTTAAATATTTATTGCAACAAAATACTCCTCCTCGTATACTCATATATCCCACATTCGTTGTAAAAATATCACCATTATTATATTATTAAAATATAATAATATATTTAAATGAATTATTTTATCGAGAAAAGATAAAGTTTCAATTTTCAACAATTGTCACATTAAAAATTTTCTCCATCTATATCCACATAAAATCAATATTTTCCTCATCATATGAATCAATAATTAATTATTCACAAATAATATTACAGAATCACAATATTGACAACCGTGGCGGTTCCCGGAAAGATGGGGCTTTCTAATAAGAATTTCTCCTTCTTGGCCAGCGTGATTAGGTGACCAAACCTCTCCTGTACGTAACTTTCTAGACATTGCCAATAATGTTATCTAATAATATTATTCGGATAATATGAATTATTGCTTCGATAATGAAAAATACTTGTGTAATGACAATTATTGAAACAACAATGAATATAAAATATCAACGCAGAAGAATTATTGAATCAATAAAATAAAATCTTTGAGCGAAGAATTCACAGTAACCATTATTGAGTAGTGCCTTTCACGTAAGAATCAATAATTGGTGCAATACTGGTAAGGCTACTTATGTTTTAACCAATTTAGGTATTTTAACAAGATTAATCAGTAACAACTACTATTGTTATTTTAAAACAACTTATATTTGTCGTTTTCTTCATCCAATCGCTTTTTAGTTATGGGGCCCACACATGGGCTCATGTGATCGCATTTAATATTCCCACAAGCATCTAATATTCCACGACCAAACGAATATTTCCTAATAACAATGAATATTTTATAACCACTTGCTTATTTTGAAATATTTAACGTATCTTACCCCTAACTATCCACATTAATCAAATCAACCCTTACTATTTCAAAATAATAAATAGAGAAAATTAAATTTCATTAATAATAAGCTGGGGTCTTACAATTTATATGATAAGGAAATATTTATTTGATGTGAATATAAATGATGGATTTATTTATGTGGTTATAAATGAAGGAATTAATGTTGAGGTATTTTGTCAGTATTTTTGTCGGATTGAAGGTATTAAAAATAAAACCAGTATTTTTGAAATATATTGCGTGAGTTATAATTTTTAATCCGACCGTTGGATTGTTGTAATTTTTGGATATGTTAAGTTGAGTATATGTCCACAAATTTTGAACCGTTAAAAATGAACGTATGATTTGTTGTGAATTTTAAGAGGTGAATGGTTCAGAAATTGTTGAAGTATCCGAATTTAGCATTTTGGTGGAAAATTCTAGAATTGAGTGGGCCCCACTTGTGGTTGGTGAAGAAATGTGCTGAATTTTATTTCAAATGTGGTGGGTGGGAATAGTAGCGATTAAAGCCATCAAAGTTGCAGTCGAGTCAAGTCTCGCTAAAATTTTCCTATAAATAGAGGGCTAAGTTAGAATTGAAAATCACACCGTAAATAAGTTTTCTCTTTCTCTCTCTAGATTATTGAGTGTATTTTGTGAGTATTTAGATACTTGGTGAGTTGATATTCATCGATCAGCAAGTTTCTTTCGGTCAAATCATATCCGATATCCAAATGGAAGTCTTCATTTTTTGAGGTAAGGGATAGTAAGGGATTTTAAGGGTTATTATGTTTTTCAGTTCGTACTTCTTCTGACCTTCAGAAAATTCTGGAAAAATTTGAAATGATATATTGATGAGTTTTATTGATTGTGTCCAAAAATGGTGATTTTTGGATGTATAGATTAAGAGTTATGAATTTTATGAGAAAAGACTATTTTAAAAGTAACCGCTTATAACTCCTTGTGGTTAACTCCAAAATTGATGAAATTTTTATTGGGAGTACATCTATATAATATCAGTGTACTCTGTGAATTTCGGAATTTTTGGATAAAATTACAATTTATGATAAATGTCTAAATATTTGGTGGTTTTGGCCATATGAAAAATAGTAAATGAATTTTAAAAATTCTAAGAAAAATATATGTTCAATATGGGACTATATTCTACTAAATCCCAGAAAAGAAATATTTTTGGAATTGATTTGGTATTTTTCATGAAAATGGACTAGTTATGAATAAATGAGTTAAATATGTTATGTGAAGGAAGAAAATTGGAAAATATGATTTTATGGCTTGAGAATCATATATGTGGTATATGCAGATTTTTGATGAAGGTTTTGGTTATTGGTGATGAAACCTTATAAGTTTGGCATTTTATGATGATTAAATGCATTATTTAGTAAAGTGTAAATGCTTAAAATAAATTGTTTATAAGTTTAAGAAATATTATTCTTTCAATATCATTATTGTAAGACCCCGAATTTTATGAAATAAAAGTATTCAATTTTTCTATTCAAGAAATGGTTAAATTGATAAAAGTTAAAGTTAAGGGTGATATATAAATTTTTTTTTTTTTCAAAAATACGCAAGGGTATAAAGTATTCATTGTTGTTTTAATATTAGTTTGGTGGTGGAATATTCTTTCCGCGGGAGAATATTAAATGCACGACGGCAGCAGATCATTTAGGGCCCCATAATGTAATAATAAGCGCTTGGATGGAGAAAACGACAAATTTGAGTTTTTATAAATAACTACGTAATCGTTCTGAATTAACATTTGTTGGAATACCCGGTTGGTAAAGTAAAATGTCTACGCGTTGTTGCACAAAGAAAGCACCGGTATTACAGACAATATTTTTTCAATTATTGATTCTTACGTGAGAAGCACACTACTCAATAATTCTTACAGAGAATTAATGCTCAATATTTTATTTTATTGATTCAATAATTGCTTTGTGTTGATATTTTATATTATTGTTGTTCAATAATTATCAACTTTGCCATTTTTCCCATTATCGGATCAATAATTCATATTATTTGAATAATATTATTAGATAGCATTATTGGCAATGTCTAGAATGTTACATCGAGGAGAGGTTTGGTCACCTAATTGCGCTTGAAGAAGGAGAATTTTTATTGGAAGGCCCCTCTTTCACTGGAGCAGCACATTGTCATAAATGTGATTACGTAATTTTATTTGTGAATAATTAATTATTGATTCATATGATAAGAAAATATTTATTTGATGTGGATATAAATGATGGATTTATTTATGTGGTTATAAGTGAAGGAATTAATGATGAGGTGTTTTATCGGTATTTGTGAAATGGAGAACAAAATATGGGATTTTCGGAAAAATTAGTTTATTACTTGATTTTGTAAAATCCATAACTCTTTGTGTATAATGAGTTAAGAGATGAGCCATATATCAAAAGAAAGCCCTAGAAGTAAGCTAATCTGTAGAAATTTGAATCACCCAAAAATTCTTTGTAGATATTTCATGGTGAAATTTTGAATGAAATCGTCCAAGGACTAATAGTCCGAAAAATCGGTGTTCTTCAAATTATATTATGTGAGTTATAAATTTTGATCCGACCGTTGGATCGTTGTAATTTTTGGATATGTTATACATATATAAGTTGAGTATATGTCCACAAATTTTGAACCGTTAAAATGAACGTATGATTTGTTATGAATTTTAAGAGGTAACTGATTCAAAAATTAGGTTTTGGTGGAAAATTCTAGAATTGAGTGGGCCCCACTCTTGGTTGTTGGGGAAGATGGCTGATTTTTTGGTGGGTGGAATAGTAGCGAGTAAAGCCATCGAGTTGCAGTTAAGTCCTTGCTTTGCAAGCTAACATTTTCCTATAAATAGAGGGCTAAGTTAGAATTGAAAATCACACCGTAAAACAAGTTTTCTCTCTTTCTCTCTATATTATCGAAATGTATTCTTGTGAGTATTTTAAGTATACTTTGAGTATTGTTAGGCAGTTTGCAAGTTCCTTCAAAGACTATATCCTGTTTCAACTAGAAGTCTTGTCTTTTTCGAGGTAAGGGATGTTATTTTCTTCTCGAGATGATATTATTTCTTCAATATCATTATCTTTGAAATATTGGTTGGAATTTTTATCAAATTTGGAACTTTTTCATGTCGGGGTTACTATTCATGAGTTACTTATTCACGAGTTACTATTCATGAGTTACTATTCACGAGTTACTATTCACGCAGTACTATTCATGAAGCGTGAAGATGTTTTTTGTGGAATTTCTATCTTTTGGTGTCGAGTTACTATTCACGATACTCTGGCCTTTATTCACGATACTGACACTATTCACGAATCACTAAAGACTATTCACCAAAAATGAAAATTTTTCTTTTTAAATCTAAAATATCTATTTTGGATACTAGCTTTGATTGTATCCATGTTTTGATCATTCTTGAATTTTACACCACTATGATTATTTTTGAGGTATTTTTGGACGTGGATAAAATCAATGCAAAGATGAATGATTTACAAGAATATCTTTGGCTCAGAGTGCAAAGATGAACAGTGTTTAAATGAACATGACCAACTGATGAATATCTTTGCTTGATGGTGCAAAAAGATGAATTATTGATGAATATCTTTTTCGCTCAGAATGCAAAGATGACTGTTGTTGAATATCTTTAGCCATGAAGCAAAGATGAATTATTGATGAATATCTTTTGCTCGTAATGCAAAGATGACTGTTGTTGAATATCTTTAGCCAATGGTGCAAAGATGAATTATTGATGAATATCTTTTGCTCGTAATGCAAAGACGACTGTTGTTGAATATCTTTAAATTTGGTAGTGTAAAGATGAATTATTGATGAATATCTTTTGCTCGAAATGCAAAGATGACTGTTGTTGAATATCTTTAGCTTTGTAGTGCAAAAGATGAATTATTGATGAATATCTTTGGCTTGTAATGCAAAGATGACCCGTTGTTGAATATCTTTAATTGTAGTGTAAAGATGAATCTGTTGATGAATATCTTTGGCCCGTGGTGCAAAGATGAATTTATTAGTATGATTATGAACAGAACCGTGATTTGGTATAACCATGATCTTTGATGTTTCGGTAAAGACAAGTGATGAAAATTATCTTTGTCTTGGATGAGGAAAGGAATTTAGAACTACAATTACGATTATGAGTTATACACGTGATTGTGGACGAAATTGTTGATTGATGTTACGAGGATAAAACATTGTTGGTGGATTTTTAACATGGAGAAGACAATAGACTTTATAGTCTATTTGACTCTTCTAATGGATTGCTCATTCCATTTATTTATGGTTGAAAAGTTTTATCATCTACCATATGTTCTAAATCTACGATTTATTCTTGATGAAGACTATTGATAATTTATTTATCTTTAGTCATAATATTCTTTTATTGAGCTAGTTGTGCTCACCCTTTTGTTTCACAATTCCTTTCGTGTAATAAAAGTGTAGTTGGGTCGAAATGCGGGGATAGCGAGGAATAGATTGGTGGTCTATAGATGTTGAGGTGAGGTGAATTTAACTTGGAAGGGTGTTTTGTCACTATCATACAAGATGTCTAATGACATACAACCTCGTGTTATCATAAGACATGGTTGTGCTCATCCACTTCTTTGTGTATATTTACAAGCACTACCTATATAATCTTGGTGTTTGTTTGGAGTATAATACCCAATTAGAGGCATTGGAGATAATGATATGTCAAGAAAAAGACTCACCATTGGGAAGAATATGATAGTAATCTTCTCATTTTTCTTTGGGGTTTATTGGGTCAACCAAGGATAATTACGTGGCCATATGATATCTACCATAACCTAAAAGCATGGCCTCCCATGTATGAAGGTTTCCTTGAGCACTTCCCAAAGATTCTAATTTCTAAAACAGTTTTTGACTATACCTTTATGTAAGGTGTCATTATGACGTGCTACAGTTGGTATATATTTGTATCCAAACTCACAGCATATGTGTTGTTGTATTTTGCACGACAATTGTTGTAATAAAGTTGTAGTTGTTTTTCGTACCATATATTTGGCGACTTAGAATGGGTTGGATGGAATGAACCTATTTTGGGGTTGTTACAATTATACCGAAATATTGGTATGGATTTTATTGTGAAATTTCTATCTTTTTGTGTCAGGGTTACTATTCATGAGTTACTATTCACGAGTTACTATTCACGAGTTACTATTCACGGGTACTATTCACTACAAAATTGGTTTCTTTTTCTAACCAAATTATAGTTGATTTATAAATATTACTCTGGAGATTAAAACTATATATTGATTTTATTATCATATATAATATTTTTATAACCACGATGTTGAAATTCTCTTTCACCGGAGTGTAAAGATGAGTAGATTATTGGTATGATCATGACTAGGGTTCTTTTTGGCGATGTAAAAAAGTTGAATTGTGGATGGTATGATCATGACCATTGAATTTATAATTGAATATCTTTAGCTTAAGTGCAAAGGTGAATTGATCAACATGGTTATAATTATTGTTTATATAAATTCGAAATGATTATATATTTCTTTTAGATATTAATATCTTTGGCCTGTAGTGCAAAGATGAATTGTTGATGAATATCTTTGGCCAGTAGTGCAAAGATGAACTGTTAATGAATATCTTTGGCCCGTAGTGCAAAGATGACTGTTATTGAATATCTTTGGGCGTTAGTGCGAAGATGAATCGTGATGAATATCTTTGGTCCGTAGTGCAAAGATGAATTTATTAGTATGATTATGAACAAGAACTGTGATTTGGTATAACCATAATATTTGATGTTTCAGGTAAAGACATGTGATGAAAATTATATTCGTCTTGGGTACGAAGAAGAATTTAGAATCACAATTATGATCATGAGATATTCATATAATTGTGGAAAGGAACTGTTGATTGATGTTACAGGGATAAAACATTGTTGGTGGACTTTTAACATGGAGAAGATAATAGGCTCGTATTGTCTATTTGACTCTTCTAATGGATTGCTTGTTCCCTCTGAACTATGGTTGAAATTTTTATCATCTACCATATGTTCTAAATCTCTGATTTGTTATTGATGAAGGCTATTGATAATTTAATTATATTTAGTCATGATATTCTTTATTGAGCTAGTTGTGCTCATCCTTTTGCTTCACAATTCCTTTCGTAATAAAAGTGTAAATTTGGTGAATTGGCGGGGTAACAAGGAAATAGAATCGGTGATCTCTAGTGTGGAGAGTTCTCCCTAAACAAAGATAGATAAGTTGTGTTTGTATATATCTTTTAGTAGTTATATTTGGTGAATCATATAGGAGAGAGGCGAACCCAACGTTGGAAGGGTGTTTTGCCACTATCATACAAGATGTCTAAATGACATACAACCTCGTGTCATCATAAGATGCGGGTTGTCTTCATCCACTTCTTTGAGTATATTTACGAGCACTATCTATATAATCTTGGTGATTGTTTGAAGTATAATTCTCAATTTGAGACAAAGGAGATAATGATAAGTCAAGAGAAGACTCGCCATTGGGAAGAATATGATAGTAATCTTCTCGTTTTTTCTTTGGGGTCTATTAGGTCAACCAAGGATAATTACGTGGCCATATGATATCTATCATAACCTGTAAGCACGGCCTCCCATGTATTTAAAAGTTTCCTCGAGCACTTCCCAAAAATTCTAATTTCTAAAAGCAGGTTTTGACTATACCTTTATGTAAGGTGTCATTGTGACGTGCTATCCATGATTGGGACATGAGTCACAGTTGGTATATATTTGTATCCAAACTCACAACATATGTGTTGTTGTATTTTGTACGATAATTGTTGTAATAAAGTTGTAGTTATTTTCTGTACTATGTATTTGGCGACTCAGAATTGGTTGGATGGAATGGACCTATTTTGGGGTCGTCACAACCGAAGTGGAATATAAACTTTATTTTAGGGTAGTAAATTATATTTAAGCAAAAAAAAGGTCTTTTAGCATCTTGAATGTTTTACGTCGAATTTTGATTGTTAGGTACGTGGATAAATATTAATGACAATATTTTTAGAGATATGTGTAATAACTGAAGCCTGCTATAATTCATAATTATATGTATTGATAAGTTTCGTAATTGTAATTCAACGTAAATTTATCAGAATATATAGGAGGACTAAAAAATAAATAATATATAGTGCTTTTTATACTTGTTACTCATATTATAATAAGTTTATGTTTATTATAAATACAAGTGTATACGGATATATGATCTAAGAAATAATTAAGAATAGTTTCACATTAATTTATTTTATACTAGCAATAGTTTCGTGCCTTCGACACTATGGACGGTGGAATTTATCTCAAATTTTGAACGGTTCAAATAATTTATTAGGATGAGCGAAAAATTTAAAATTATTTGTATTTTATTATATAGATTATTTGGTTAGAGACTTATAATTCAAGTAAGTTCCTAATCTAATTTCATCATAAAGGCATAAATCATTTTCCTTTTCTTTTTCCTAATTTCTTTTATTTGTGTTTTGGGCGAGTGAGGGAGTATAACTGAAACAGTGAGACGTACAACGTTTTCTCTTTGGAAATCAAACAACCAGCGGTGATGCGGTGATGATGTTGCGTGCGGGCTCTCTTTCTCCTCCTCTCACCATACCCTCACCCCTTTTCTCCCTCCTCACCAAAATCCCATCACTTTTTCTTCCCTGCAAATCCCATTCACCCCCTCCTTTTCTCCATTCCTATCATTATTCAAACCCATTTAATGCCATCACAGTAAAATCCACCCGATTCTCCATGAACAAATTCGTCCATTTCTGCACAGCCTCAGCTCTTACCCGTAAACCCTCTTCTGCAAACCCTTCGCTTTCCAACAAATCCAAGAAAAAAGCAAGCCGGGAATCCCCACAAGGATTGCTTCACCACCGGCTGGGATTGTGCTCTAAAGATAATAATCTTGCAGAAGCAATTCGCCTTTACGACGATGCAAGGGTAAATAACATTCCACTTGCTGTTCACCATTATAATGTTTTGCTATATTTGTGTTCGTTAGGATTAGAGGGTGCTATGGATTTGGGTTTAAAGAGGGGTTTTGAAATATATAAGCAAATGGGTATAGATAAAGTTGTTCCAAATGAGGCTACTTTTACGAGTGCGGCGAGATTGGCTGCTGCTAAGGAAGACCCAGAAATGGCTTTTGATTTGGTGAAACAAATGAAAAGTTGTGGTCTTTTGCCCAAATTGAGGTCTTATGGGCCAGCATTGTTTGGGTTCTGTAAGAAGGGGATGGCAGATAAGGCATATGAGGTTAATGAGCATATGGTTGAATCTGGGGTTTTGACTGAGGAAGACGAGATTCGGGCTCTTTTGAAGGTTAGTTTTGATGTGAAAAGGGTGGATAGAGTCTATGAAATGTTGCATAGGTTGAGGGTAACAGCAAGGCAGGTGTCGGAAGAGAGTGCCGCGGTTGTGGAGGATTGGTTTGGCTCAGAGAGTGCTGCAAAAGTTGGTGAGAACTGGGATATGAGGAAAGTAAAGGAGGGGGTTGTGAAGGGAGGAGGTGGGTGGCACGGGCAAGGATGGTTAGGAAGTGGGAAATGGACAGTGGGGAGGACCGAGATGGATGAGAGTGGTGTGTGCCATTTGTGCGGGGAGAAGCTTGTCTGTATTGACATTGATCCTAGAGAGACAGAAAATTTTGCCAATTCTTTAACTACGTTGGCTTGTGAAAGAAAGGTGAAGACTGATTTTCTGCAGTTTCGGGTATGACCGACTTCTTAAAAGTTATTAACTTATTTGAGATTTACTTGGAGTTTTTAGATACATGTGTATGTGTACTGTTTACTTATGAAATGGATTAGAATTCCTAGTTACTAGTGTTCCAAGTTTCCAAGTTCTTAAATCCTAGTTGATTATGTTGGTTCTATTCGAATGAAGAATTAGTCATGATGTAATCACCAAAATTAACATATGATATATTTCATGATTTGGTTTACACTAGGGTTTATCGAAGGATTGCATTACGACACCTGTTTGGCACTTGTCATCATATTGATATATTTCAAACATCCAATATGAAGTTATACAGTAGGAACTTGTAAAATAAAAAACATAAAAAAAAAAGAATTTTTATTAGTGAAATATTTTGTCCTGCATCAATACTACTTCACCAGCTGTTGCCAACGAATGGATATAAAATCTTGATAGGACATGGGTGGATGCAACGCTCTGATGACCGTTAATAAAACAAGACAAAATGAGGGTCTTGTTGCATCCTGTGTATGTCTATTACAAATTTTAAGCTAGATCCACATCTTGTCTGTCAATGAACATATTAGGATTTCTGGATAAACCTGACTATATTTATAAGTAATCTACTCAACTTATAGAAGAAGGGTTGCAATGTATGCATTTCTAGATTGGATTTAGCTTATAGTTGGATGGCAGTTGCAGGATATGCATGTCTTTGAACAATGAAATGGTGCAAGATATGCATTTCTTGATAGGATTTATCTAATAGCTTAAAATCTGTAATTTATATGTACGGGATAATCACTCACCTTATAAACCCCTCTCTAGGATACTGTGCACAAAATTATGACTTAGGAATGGAATACGTAGTTATATATAGTATAAAAAAAATTAAAGTTAGGTAAGAGATGGTATGCCTAGATGGTCATCAGTTCTCCTCTGCTGAGAAAAACTCGACCCCGTTGAGTAGAAAACATCAACACAAGAATAAGCACTCCGGATCACTAAAGCATTATTTGCAAGCTTGAAATTTGGCATGCCGATTGCATGAGTAAGAGTGAACTTGGTACCGCCTTTGATAATCGAATAAATATTAGCACGAGCATCATCCTGCGCATGACGATCCCATAGCCATGTACACCCTAAGATAATGTGACAAACCTCAAGGGGTAGAACATTACATAACGATATCCTTTAAGCTTGCGAACGGAAAATGTAACTAAACACCTCTGGCTAACTTTGTATTGGTAATCCATGCAATATCATACGGTTCCGAGTGAGGCTCAATTTTTAATCCAAATTTCTTAACTACTTCCTCAGAGATAACATTCGTACAACTCCTAGTATAAATCACAAGAGAGCACACTTGTCCAGCACATATGACACTCGTCTAAAAAAATCAACCCACGATGGATTTTAGGATCATCCTTATGTTTCTAAGCAACAAGTAATGGTCGAACCGTCGAAGAACACCTAAACATCCTTCCAAATGAGCATCAGCTTCCAAATCTTATTCACCGGGCTCATATTCGACGTTTAACGACTTGCAAACCTCTTCGTTTAAGTCAGTTTTCCCGCACTCTTTGTCAACAATAGTAAGTTTCCTAGAGGGAGAAGAGGCAACATTCATCTTCGTGAGTTTCTGCACTCAAACCCCATGTGGCCAAAAAAGTGTTGGTAAGGCAAGAGATAACACCTATACGTATATTAGTTGCTAGCTTATAAGAACTTGTATTAGACTAGGCCTCCTAGTAGTTGAAGGACTTGATGACGGTCTTTCCACCAACCTATTTAAAATAGGCTGCACAAAAGTACCCTCCGTCCGAGTTTGGACTTGTATTGGAGGCCTAACATAATTCCTTTTCAAATTATCCTCTACTTGGGTGGCAACTTGAACAATATCATCTAAGAGCAGGAGTGTACCTGAAGCTACACTACTTGCAATTTTTAGATTCAATCATCGATAGTACATGGAGATTAAAACTTCTTCAACCCAAGAGAATTCAGATCGTATAACCAAACTGTAGAACATTGAAGTATACTCAGCTACAGATTTACTTCCTTGTACCAACTCAGTTAATTGCAAATATGCACACTGCTTATAATCCGAAAGTATAAAACGTCGTGTCAATGTAGCTTTCATATCCTCCCATCTTCTCACAATTGTATATAAATTTCGCTGATGTTGATCTCACCAAATACGAGTTGTTCATTTCAACTTCGCTTCAGCAAAGAAAAGTTTCCTTTCATCGGATAATTCATACCAACGAAAGAAACTCTCCAAACTATGAATCTAATCGAAGAATGCTTTGGAATCATTATCGTCATTGAAATCTCTAACTTCTAATTTCGCTCCTCTATCCACTTCATTCATCCTAGGATTTGGAACATGAAGAATAACTCGTGGATTAGGGTCATGTTGCTGTAGTCTTAGATTATTACGATCCAGGAAGGGGTCTTCAAAATTCTTAAGAGCACTCTTATCGACGCGGTCTATGAGTATGTCAATTTTTGCTGCAAGTGCCGTAATAGAAGCTTGAACATTTGTTGCATTTGCAGTAAGTATTGTGATTGAATCTTCAATCTTTTTGAGACGTTAATCTTGTTGTAACATCATAATAGTATCAAGAGTCAAAATTTCTGATATCGTTTGATTTCACCCAATTCTTTCCTACCCTATTTTTTTGGCCTCCATCAAATTATCGAAGTTCGCTAGAGAATCGACAACAATTTTTCAAGACTGCAACAGGAATCGTCGTCGCCGTAATCTCTATATATTTTGGGAAAAAAATAAAGTTACTTTATTGTTTATTGTTGTTTTTGCCAAATTACAGTTTGGTACCTCAAGTTTCTGAAATTTTCAATCTCCCCTTAAGTTTCTGAAATTTTCAATTCATCCCCCTATGTTTCTGAAATTTCAATTCAACCCCTTTAGTTTCTGAAATTTTCAAGTTAGCCCCTGAAGTTTCAGAAAAGTTCAAATCAGTCCCTGTTTCTTTTTAGTTTCTGCACCCCTAAACCTCTAGAGCAAAAAAAAAAGTGTTGGTTGGGCAAGAGAAAATAGATATACTATATTAGTTATGGTGACTTATAATTGGGAGGATCATATTAGAAGAGTAGAAGAATCTATTGCAGCACTTGTTGCAAATCAGGCAAATATTTCAAAATTCATTGTTGCAATTCCAACATGAATCAACACAAAGGTTAAAAGTGTGATGCCAGATCCTACAAGTTAAATACAAGGAGACTGTGAAACTCTTTAAGAACAAGAATTTTGACACGTCGAGACTCGTGAGGATCTTAAAGTGGTTGAAATTGAGGATGTTGTATCCCTTGACGATTCCAAGGAGGTTTGCATTAAAGGAAATGGAATGCAAGAGGTGAACCATGTTGACCAAGAAGTTGAACAAAAAAAGAAAGACGCCATTGAGGTAGAACATGTTGACTTTTTTATGCCAAATTCCATATTCGAGTCCATCTAATTTCTTGCTTGTGTAAATGCTATTCTCGAAATTTGTGTTCAAGAAATATCGGATGCGCATGTTTTGTTGGCATGCATCTCTCGGACTATGATTTATTATTCTTCGATATTTCAAAACTCGAGGACTAGTTTTTTTCAGAAGCGAGGAAAATGATGCTATACAGAAGAAGAAATTCAAGAAGTTTATTATTAATTTTGTATTGTTATTTAGAGATAAATGTTAGATTATTAATGTAATTATTTTAGTCTAGAAGTTTTAATTATGGTAGTAGATTTTAATTAGGAGATTTTTAATTATTGTAGTAGATTTTAATTAGGAGAGTTTTATTGTAGTAGTAGATTTTAGTTGGGAGATTGTTTCTTTTTTGAATTAGGAATTTTTACTTCGTCCTCAAGTATTGAGTTTTCTATTTAAGCATTGTAATACTTCATTATTTGAGAGATTATTGAATGAATTGATTTGTGATTAAAGTTGTGTGCTTTTATGTATATTTCTTTACCGATTCTCTGCGGAGATAGGTACCTTATTCCTTCTTCCAACCCCATCCTACATCAATGACACTTAATAGTCTAGCTGTATGCTACAAGCCTTGGTAGCTGCTTTGGACAATTTGTGTTATCCTCAATTTTCTTGAGCATTTGGATATCCAGGTGCTACTTTATTTTTCTTTTTTTAAATAAAAGAAGAATTTTATTAGAAGCCGTGCTGCTGCTTATAACGATATATGCTACTTTTCTATGCTTCAGGCTTTATGTACATAGAGCGATCTTCATTGACATCCTGACTAATTTTAAAGGTGCACTCATTCAGGACTGGCTTCAACGGCATGGTCCATTTGATGCAGTGGTAGATGGTGCAAATGTGGGTCTTACCAATCAACACGAGTTTAGCTTTTTCCAGGTAACGAGGATATTTTGTTTTGGTTGGATATCAGAAAGAGGAATAAGAAATAGTCTTCCTGAAAATTGTTCTCGAGTTTTTACACATATATACATATGCATAGGTAGAGCTTCTAATGGGTCCTCTTTTTTTGTAGCTCAATTATGTTGTTAATCAACTACGTGATATGAGTCCGTCAAAGAAATTACCACTTGTGGTGTTGCACAGAAGCCGCGTAACTGGTGGTCCTGCTCAGAATCCTAAAAATAAGGAGTTGTTGGATAATTGGAAAAAGTCTGGTGCTCTTTATGCTACTCCACCTGGTTCGAATGATGATTGGTATGCTTTCTTTTCTTGAAAACTTTAAAAGCAGTCCCCTTATTGGATATATGAACATTTTAAAGAGAGACCTTTTTTTCATTTTGAAAGGAACAATATCGATATCTTTTTATAGAAGTGTGCTCTTCTTATGCAAGTTAACTTAGTCTAGTAAGGATACAAAATTATATTTTGGAAAATATTGCTTAAGGCGACAATAAAAGGTGGTAATTTGTTTAACTTATTTTGTTGTGTGATTTATTTGCTCTGCATGGAGGAGTTTATTGATGATCTCCTCGGTCTTTACTTCAAGCAAGGAAGGAAGCGTCTCTATTAATATTCCCCATAGAGACAATACTAGTTTTTAACTGAATTTCTTTGGACTTGTGGCTTTTAAGAATAGATTAATAATGGTAATGTTTCGTTGCTAAAAGTGTGTTATCTGCTACCTTCTATTCACATTAATGTTTCCTTTTCAACTGGTTCATTCTTAATCTTCTGACATTCAAATAAAAAGTGGAGAGAGAATGATATGATGAAGGAAATCTTCATGAAGAGGTTGAAGACGGTGGCACAACATTTGTTGCCCGGGTGAACAAAGAGCAACAACCAACGACCAACTTAAAGTTCAAGCAAGTAGAGTTTCTCAAATAAATAATACTCCCTCTGTCCAAAATATAAGATACAAAGGCAAGTGATCTTATTATATTTTAGAACGGAGGTAGTAGAAGTCACCTAAATTACATCTTCATGAAGACGACAATTCCTGATTGTCACTCAACATGCATCTCCAAAACTTGGTTGAAGTTGGCGATACAGGCTATCTATTAGATGTTCTGCTGTTTTGTGTGTTGGGATCAATTATATAAAAGAATTTAAGTAACAGTTGCACTTTCATTTGCAGCCCACTTTGTCAACCATGGGACTAACTATGTTACTGATTTTCTTGACTGTCCCTGCTCTTAGATTATTTAAATCTAGTTTTGATCATCAAGTCAAGCTGCAAAGAAAAAATCACTATTTATTTAACCCAAAAAGCGGTCCAATAGTGTGACTAGTTTCAGATTTGTAATATATTTTGAGTTTCGCTGATAGTATTTGTTGTTTTTATTCAATTTCAAAAATTACATCGAGGGAAAAAATGTTACTATCCTCTTTCTACAGTCTATCTTTGATGAACATGTTTCCATTTTATTGCCAGGTACTGGTTATATGCTGCTGTTAGTTGCAAGTCTTTGCTTCTAACAAATGATGAGATGAGAGATCACTTGTTCCAATTGCTAGGGACTAGCTTTTTCCCAAGATGGAAGGAAAAACATCAGGTAGAATGTTTTTTCGCATCTTAATGTACAGCCCGATGTTTCAGTAGTAAGAGTTTATGTCACTGGAATATCTTTGTATTAACATAGACCTTGGGATTTATTTTCATGTCTTATTCATTATATTATGTTTTTGATTTATTTTTTCATTCAAAACACACACACACACACACACAAAAGGAAAAAAGTGAACGATTGTTTGTATAAGGTTTATAAAGAAAAACACTGTTATTAACTGACCAAGTACATCTGGGTACATGTATACTTTTTGATTTTTAATTTTTTGGAGTTTGTTCTTATATTTCACTTTTGGACGTTTCTTATAATTCTTATACTGACGGTTGCATTGCAAATGATGATTATTTCTTGCTGTTTGTTGGCAGGTTCGATTAACAGTGTCAAGGCAGGGACCCAAACTCCACATGCCGCCTCCATATTCAATTGTTATCCAGGTAAATTGATTCGCTAATCTATTGTTATTATCATAATAGATAAAACTCGCCTCTTTGATTTCTTCTGATTTTTTTTCTTGTTCAATGTTTGGAAATGCAAATGCAGGAGTCGGAACAAGGTAGTTGGCATGTACCAACTGTCACAGGTGATGACCTCGAGAAGCCGAGGCAGTGGTTGTGTGCCACCAGAATCAGGAATCCATGTTAACCTTGTCATAGAGTGGGATAGTTGAGCTACTTTTATCAATTTTCTCATTGCAAAAATTCCTAAAAAAAGACAGGTTGAAACAAATCTCAATCCTTGTTGTAGGGGTATCTGTGATTTTATTCTTTACCCCCTCCAATGTTGTAAAATAGTTTAATTTATTTCCCTCATATTTTGCTGTAGCAATGGATTTTATTCTTTACCCCCTCCAATGTTGTAAAATAGTTTAATTTATTTCCCTCATATTTTGCTGTAGCAATGGAACCGAGTTGAGTTGAGTTGAGTTGAGTTGGGTTGAGTTGGAAGGATCCGATTATCTAAGAACATTTCCTTGGCAAGCTTTTGCAAGCAAGTAGCTTGAGAAAAAGAAAAAATAATATTTGTAGGAGACTTGCTATTTATGCTATAAATTTGTGTTATCAATACTAGTTTCACTTATTACTCGTCTCTCTAAAGAATCATCATTAATAAATTATAAACGTTATTTCAAAAAATAAAATCGAATTATTCAATAAACCATAGAAGTGGTATTTTTTTTGGTGCAAAGGAGGTAAAGCCAAACTATCGAAAACCTTTACTTTAATCTCTATGAAGAAGATCTTTAAAGTAGTAGTAGGTTGTTTAGAACTTGTACAATCTCGATCATCCTTAGTTAGACATTAAAACAACCCGAATTAAATCTCAAGTTCAAGTTTGGAATAAATTTTGAGTCAAATTTCAAGTTTGTGTTGAATCAAATCAAATCTATTCAAACAATGCTTTAAACCACTAACTCAATAGTTTCTTGAATCATTTTAGTCAACTATAAACTCATCCAAAAGATTATCATTGATTAAAGTTACTACTTTTATCAACTTAATTTCAAATAATTTTTTCTTATATCTTTCTATGTATATAAGCTTGCATTTCAATTCTTTGTCATTCGTAAGCTTGTAAGTATTTTTTTTAACCCAATGAGTAGCGTTGACTTAATTTGGGCTTTACATTTGACCTTTTGATGTGGATACCATTATTATTAGTTTGACTAAAAGCTACATTTTGGTGCTATGATTCTGTTAGTTCCTCCTCTCTAGTCCCATGTGTGTGTCACTGTCAAAAATATTACCCCATTCTCCCCTGTATCAATTTATTTACCTCTGCTCGAGTTTAGTATAATTTAAAAATGAAAAAATAAACCTATGTTACATAAACCTATGAGTGTCGACCAGAACGGATTGGGACCCATCATATATTAACTCCTTATGAATTATGGACAGAAAAGAATCTGACTGCAAATTATCGATAGATCATTAGTAAATGTTAATCGAATTCCATACGACAAAATATCTACATTTTTGACTTAGAATCCTTCAAATATCAGTTGGAGAAGCGTTGTGCCATAGTTTAAAAAGATGGTACGCTCATATAGAACTTAAATACATACTACATTTTGAATTATAATCTCTGAAAAAAGCATGACGAGTTGTACAGAATGAAACTGCCTTATACATTAATAATGATAGGATCATATCCTCATACGTGGGCCGCTAAAGCGATGTGATCGGTTTATCGCGTGGATAAACTACATGATCGACGCGCGAAGATCCCGGCGCTAATATCATGCGATCAAGGAGGGTGTGTTAGGTAGTAGTGGGTGGCAATCACAATGTCCAATCGTTCTACATGAAAGTTATAACTTAACCGTGAGTTCTCGTCTTCAGAGCCCACGGTGCGTTCTCTCACACTCGTCTTCATTCATATCACATACATATCACAACTAAAGGCAATTATTATCTCTCTCTCAATACACTTTAGATATTACATTCCTCCGATGAAGTTAACCTTGTGAACACGCGATATGAAGACTCAACACGCCCATCTTCCTGATCGACGAAGAGGATTCCTAAGCAATCTTCTGGATTATGGTGTCTTAGAGTAGATGAAGACCCAATTACCATCTTCCGATCGATCGAAGAGGTATCTTATGTGATTGGGGCGTGGCGGAAAGATCCAAAGCGTTATCTTCCCGATCGATCAAGAAGGTAGGGCTTTTCTAGTGTTCTTGGATTATGGTCATCAATCATGATATTTCAATTGTTCTACATCGAAAGTTAGAGGGTATTCGTCGGGGTTCTCGATTTGAGAGCCAGACGAAGAGACGTGATCTTGGAGATGGTTGGTCTTTGTTCGTAAGCATTCAAGAAGCGAGTATCATCACCGCGACGGAAGTTTCACCGTATATCCAAAGGCACCCCGAGTCCATCAGAACTTCGCCTCAGAGATGGTCGGTCTGATGAAGATGCCTGGTCGTTCAGTAGATGAAGACACAAAATGCACCCATCTTCCTAAGCATCCGAAGAGGATATCTCATCCTATTGGTCTTGGGATTATAAAACGGATGAGGAGCAGATGAATATATTCACCCGAGAATGAAAAAGGCACTCACTTGAAAGATTCTCACGCAAATGAAGAGACTAATCCACCAATTGGTCTTAAGGATTATGGTTGAACAGTAGATGAATATTTCCAAAGCTCATTGGCATCAGGGTTCTGACAATTCTTTTCCGTCGATAATAGAAAGAGAAGTTTAGGAGTCCGAAAAGGGTGTAGTTCTTCGCCAGGAGCAGAGCTCGTGGACATTGCACGCAGATGGATATTCTATTTTGACATCGAGATGTAATTAGCTATCAAGGGTCGATCACAATAATTATTCCGCTATTGATGCATTTATCGAAGTCACTACTACGGATGCTTATAACTTTGATGCCATATGGTGTCCTTCCTTCAATCGATGCCTGAAATTAAAGAAGATCAAGTACAAGAAAGTGTCAATTTTACTCTATCGATGAGAATCTTTATCGAAAGACCTTTTCACATCATGTCAAACATTTGGTTCCATCCAAGTAGAGTATGTTTTTCGAGAAACTCACACAAAGATATCTCGCGTCATTCGACCCAAAGTTGTTGGGCTATAAAGCGCCCTTCTGGGGATATTCATGAAAGAACCGGGGAGTCAAAGAACATATTTTGTTCTCTGGAATCCACATTCACTTTTCGCACTATCGATCCCGGTCCTATTTGTTCTAAGGTCACAATGGTGTAAGGAGGTATAATAGACTCATTGGCCATTCTGGCGAGTACGGTAAAGGAATCGAATGGTGGTAAATCAAATGGTCACTATCGATCCCGGTCCTATTTCATTCTAAGGTCACAATGGTGTAAGGAGGTATGGTAGGACTCTCCGGCCATTCACTGGCAAAATTTCATAAAGGTCCTTATGATCCTATATTGATTTTACTGTGGTGGTAAATCAATGGTCACAATCATCCTTATAATGATGGTGCAAGGAGGATCACCAATTCACCTCACACATGACCGATCTCATACTTCGAAACGATAAAGATACATTACTTTATTTTGTTCAAGTGTTGAAGTTCGCCTATTCAATACTATTCATTAAATTCTATCCATTAAATTCAATTCACTTCATTTCATAAATTAACCGTTATAAGTTCGCCTTATCTAGTTCATGTTCTAAGTTAAGTTCTGACTGTACATAATTTACCTTCTCTCGTTCGTATATAAGCTTGCATTTCCAATTCTTTGTCAATTGAGTAGCGTTGACTTAATTTGGGTTTTACATTTGACCCTTTTGATGTGGATACCTGAATTAGTATTATTATAATATTATTAGTTTGACTAAAAAGCTACATTTTGGTGCTATGATTCTGTTCTACCTTGGCTTAGCTTTTTCTTGTCTTCCTCCTCTCTTCTACGTGTCCAATGTGTGTGTCACTGTCAAAAACCTATTAAGGTATTCCCCATTCTCCCTCTCTCTTCGTCATTCTCTTCAAGATCAATTTATTTACCTCTGCTCAGTTTAGTATAATAAAGTCATTAGAATGCATATCGTTTGGGTAGCAATTTAATTTAATTTATGTTGCCATTTGATGTTCACCAGATAGAAGCTTGATGGCTATTTTTGGCCTTCATTTTTCACAAAATCCTGTTAATTCACTCTATGAATCACATACACACAATGTAAATTATTATCTCTCTCAATACACTAGATATTACATTCCTCCATTGGTTAACCTTGTGAGAATTCTCTTATCGTGTTTTCTCGTGCGATCGGGGCGTCTTACGTGATTGGGGCGTGCGTTAGACTTGAAATGATGATAGCAGTTTGTAAAAATTATACTTTGCATGGATTTAGGAATTTAGAAGTAGGGACATTTTGCTTTTCAAAATTTATCGTGTAGCAATTTAATTGGCTACAGTTTCACAAAATCTTGTTAATTCATTCTATGAACGCTAGA
This sequence comes from Panax quinquefolius, assembly GCA_020205615.1. Lineage (NCBI taxonomy): Eukaryota > Viridiplantae > Streptophyta > Magnoliopsida > Apiales > Araliaceae > Panax > Panax quinquefolius. The sequence continues at coordinate 103,976,458 of CM035165.1, forward strand.
ACTCTTATTATCTCTTGAAATTATAAAATAGTTTAATAATTTTGACATTATAATTATAATCCCTTATAATACTTATAATACTTACAAATAAATAATATTATTCCATTTTTAATCAGCTCATAATAATCATCTGATCACCCATATACTACTTCCAAATACAAACAATTAAAGCACATGCATAAGAGAGACTTTATATATATATATATATATATATAGAGAGAGAGATAGAGAGAGAGAGAGAGAGAATTGATATATAAATATAGATAGATATAGAGTACTTGTTCTTATAACATTATATTTGCTTTGAGAATATCCACAACCAAAAGGTTGTTGCATAATTAATTTGGCTAACTTGGCATGACATAGAGGCTAAAGCTGTGGTGTATATGCATCACATATGACTCAATGCTTACCTAAGCAATCACCCATTATTAAAAAAATAAAAAAAAAATTTAGTAGTAAAGAAAAGATAATGTTACCTTTGTCACACAAATGTAATTCGAAAATTAATAGATACCCAAAAAATAATAATACCAAAACTTTACCGGAAAAAATAATAATAGTGTACATTCAAGGTCCTTTCAAACAACAGATATATTCCATGTTACTGAAGCTTAGTTACCCAATAATTTGGTCCTCAGATATATTTAATTGTACAATAATTTTTTTGTCAACAATGTTGTATGTGCTTGTAAATTACTTATTGTTTCATATTATAAATTTTATTACAACTCCTCATTTTTCATTAGAAACTTGTGATTTGGGTTTTAATGCAGTAACTAATAAAGGTTTGGTGTCATTCTGTTGATAAAAATGACTCGGCCTTAATTAATTATGTCAAGGAATTGGCTAGTCCACCACAAAAATAAGACTATAAATTTAGAGATTTGAAAACGGAGAAAAAACAAAGAGACGACTCAACCGTCTTGGGTATATATATATATATATATATATATATATATATATATATTGATATTTATGGCATGGGGAGTACGTACTTGTTAGTATTAACCCCATTAATTATACATAGATCTTAATTAATTAAGCTAGGTAGGTAGCTAGAGAATCTAATTAATTTGGAAAACTAATATCGTCGAAATCATCCTCTAGCGACAAGAAAACTTCATCCAAACATGAAAGCTCCCTTCCATCATCATCCTCGTAATTCTGGTCGTACACTCTACACACTACCCATTTGCTATAATCCTGAAAAATATGTATCAACATATATAATACCAAATGTAAGAAAAATGGAGGCATCATATATATATATATATATATATATATATATCGTAGATTAAATTTAATTAAAATAACAAATTAAATGAAGTTAATATATATATATATATATATATATATATACTTACTAAATTGGACTGTCTTCTTTTTGATGATCTACTGCTGGAGGCCCCATCCGAAAGACCATATTCTTCCATTATCCAACTTGTTTTGATACCTTGGGAAGGTTCACCCATGTAAAACATATAATATTTCTTGGTACCAACTCTTTTGCTAGTATTTGAACTGAAAATTGGTTCATCTCCACCAAATGGATTCCAATATCCGTTGCTTGTAATCCGGTTTTGCGTCCTCCGGCTATAGAAATACCATTTGTTACCTTCTGCCATAGCTTTACCTATATATATATATATATATATATATATATATGTTAATTTAAGAATCAATATAATGTCACACTTGAATGAAAAATGTAAATGTGACAATTATTTTGTTATGTTGTTAAGATACTCAAAGGAGAATAAGAAAAGAAATAAAAACGTAATCAACTAAATAATTATGTTATTAAAAATATATTTATATATATAATATATATATATATAAGAATGAAATATATAATATATAGGTAGAAATAAGAAATTAATTTATACAAACCATCTAAATCCCAAGGATCATGAGGATAGAGATGAAGATCAGGGATGATGTTGGGATGGTAAGGTAAGAGAGAGGACTTGCGTTGGAGGAAGTGAACGACGAGCTCTTCGTCGGTGGGGCAGAATCGAAAGCCAGGTGGGAGGTTGACATTGTTATGATCATCCCCCATGATGATGATGATGAAGAAGAAGAATAGAGAGATTCTTGGTAAGTATATATAAATGTATGTAATATATGATATGTAGTGAAGTGATATTGGAATTAGGTGGAAGTGAGTTAGTCATATTTATAGCATTAGCGAAAGAGACAGAAAGAGATTGACGTGAGATAGAAGTTGTCTTTTGATCATTCAAGTTTCAACTCACATGTATATATATCATATAATTAATGATCAATACTATATTCATCCATATATTGATTTATGTGAATATATTTTCAAAATTTAAAGTTAATTTATTAACGTACGTTATTTGAGAAACAAATTAATTAAGTTCAAAAGTAAAATTAAATGAGTTTTTTTCTTCTATGAAACAAAAGGAATAGTATATAGGGAGTGATATTTGTGCTATATATATATATATATATATATATATATATATAAAAATAATTTACATTCTATCCTATGTATATATGTCTGGGTAATATTTTAATTTTTCATTGCTTCTGTTTTTAACGTGAACAACTACTGTTGATAATGATGTTTAGGAGTGCCTCATCAAATTAATCCAGATTTAAATTGTAAGTAGGCATTAGAAGTTGTCCTCGATCATGTAGAATATATATATATAATTAAAATCAAATGTCATACATAATTGCATGCATGCATAACACACAAACAGAAGATCGTAATCCCATATTTAAAAATCACAAACACGAAGATGATAATGCTTTTTATATTTACTTTTTGCTACATGTCTGTAATTCCATATTTAAAAATCACTAAACACGGAAGCATGCAATTTGTCCTCAAATATAAAACATTTCTTTAACATGTAAAATGTTTATATAGTCTCAAATTCATTTTTAAGCTTTCATTTGCAAACTTTTAAAATTATCAATATTCGATAAATTAAGATATCAATTTTTAACTTGTAGTATTATTCAAATAATTCAGATTCAAATCGCTTCAAAGTTTAACAGTACAAAAGATTTCATATATATATATATTCCATTTCTCCAACAAAGAGCAAAATGAGCGGGTTGTTAAAAGAAGAACGAAAAATATAACGAAATTCATGACACTTTACATCATAAAATATCAACATCGTCTGTTAGAAAAAAATGTTTGGGGAACAACAACTGTATGACATTGAATACAATGTTTAAGAAAATTGGTCCAAACCATATAAAATATATATGATGCTTTATCAAGTATATAAAAACAAAAAGCTTATTATTTGGTAGCATTTTATATATATATATATGTATATATATATATATATATATATGCTCCAAGGCAGTCATCATTGGACACTTGATAAGCAACTTCATTAGTTATATCATCCTCACCTAGCTCTTGTGATCCACGTGTCGTGAATGATAAAATGGGAGTTGTTTTATATAAATATAAATATAAACTAGTACCCTAGCTAATTACATGGCCCACCTACCACCAGGGAGTGCCCTTAAGCCAATAATTATCATGATTAAACCATCTAAACTCATTTTAAAACTATATTTAGTAAAGTTAAGTTATTGGGAAACATGCAATATAGAGAAGATTAACATGATCACTATAATTAGTATATATATGTTAAAATTTTAGTTCATACATGCACTTGGCTTTATGCTTCAAATGTTAGGATGATCAAAAACCATAAGCAAAACATTATATATAAATAAGAAATTTGCTACAAGAGTATCCTCCTTTATTTGGGATTTGATATATATATATATATATATATATATATATTATAAATTATTTTAGTGAAAAAAAAGGATCAGTCATGTTGTTGTAACTTGTAAGGTTTAAATAATTTTGTTTGTTTTGTCCCAATCTCACTCTATGAAATCCATAATTTGGTTCACTAATTGCATATATAAAAATGTTTTAGGGTATAGGAAAGTCTTTTTGCCCATGCCATCAATAGGTACAATGTGCTCTTCTGCATTGATGGCACATTGTTTAGAATTCAAGCATGAAAGCATAGATATATATAATATAATATAATAGCAGCAGTCCATTAATATTGGAATATTATATATATATATATATATATATATAATATATATATATATATATGACTATAATGAGAAAAAAGACTAGAAAGTAGAAACAAGGACAATGACCTCACTCCATTAACCAACTACACCTTTCTACCTATATATTGGAAAACTACATCTACATGAGGTGGCCATGGGTTTGCAGGTTGCAGCACACAGGTAGACCTAGGTAGGGAGGAGGGTTAATAACAAGATATTTATTCCAATGTCTTTATAGTTAATGACAGTACTATCTCAAAAACAAAGCTCACTTTTTAGTAGAGATACATATCACATTTAAAACCAAACCCAATTGTGTTTATTCAATTTATATTGAATTTAACTTTATGATAATAGTATTTATACTTCTAATTCAAAAAAACCCTAGAGGATATTATAATTTAAATAATAATGTGAGTGAAAGCAAACGTAATATATGCTGCTGGGCAGTGGGCACACTCAAAATGTGCGGCAGGACACCTGGTCTGTGTTGATTTACACAACCAACAATTCTCTCACTTTTAGTAGAGATACATATCATTTAACAACCAAACCCAATTGTGTTTATTTATCAATCGGATAATTTATACGCATATCTATATCTTTCTAAATAATCCAATAAAAGTTTGACTTTTTATTTTATATATTAATTTTGTATTATTTTGTTACAATTATATATGTTCGAAAGTTGATTTTCTATTTTATGAGGATTTTTGAGTTCCTATTTTCTCGTGATTAAATATTTCCTCTTTTCTTTAAAAGATGAATTAATGGCAATTATTGTTAGCATACATGACATTTGCTAATTACTAGCTACTATTAATCATGATAAGAAACAATTAACACTAAACCACTTGTTCATAACCTTTATGTATATTTTGACTAATCCTTTAGTTAATAGTTTTAAGACTCCTAATAGAATTGAAGTGAACTGATTAACTGATATATGAAGTTAAGATGCGAGTGATAGCTGGGTATCATATATCTGCACACACACACACACACACAAAGAGTTCCACACAAAGTGTGTGTGTGTGTGTGTGGACACCTGGTCTATTTTGATTTAGTGGAAACAAAGAAAGAAGCTCAAGTCAAATATATCACAATTTTTATCAACAAACTCATCACTTTTTGCCTAACAATTTGGTAAATTTCAAACTTAAGAAAAAGCTAGTAACACCTCTAGGAAAAAATTGTCTATATATAAGGCTAAGATGACATTAGAAAGATATTATTAAGTCAATGATTTAAAATAATTTTGATTCGATTCGGATTTGGAATTTAACGGAATTTGACCCCGGTTATTTTAATATATGTTAATCTGTTAAGTCTAACAATGGAAACAAAGCAAAACAAAACAATATGAAAATTGTTGAAGTGTGTTGCTGTTTAGGTCATAATTATTATGCAATATTAATGTTTTATATATATTTTGTACCAAACAAAATTAATACTTCCTTCAATTGTAGGTTCTTACCTTTTCTTTAGGTGTATTAATTTTTAAGACATGTTGAAGACATATTACAACTTGGTAAGCATCATGAATCAGAAATGTCTGAAAATTATCAAAACAAGGATTAATCTCACACAACTGCATCAGCTTCATTTTTGTACCTTTCCAGAAGGTATGTCTGGTTGCATTTCATAGAAAATGTTCACACGTCCAGTATCCTAAGAAATTAGCATAACCTCATTTGCCATATGCCAAATGCTATCCATAATTCAGAAATCCCTCGACTGCAAGGCATCCTACACCTACACATCCTTCACAAAGACACCCATGAAAGCCTTTTCCTTCTTCATACAATTTCTCCTCCTAGGATTTGTTCACTCCGAGGTAAATTTCATATACAATGGATGGATTTGAGCTTGGATGGAGATGCATACCTACAATCTCATGGCATACTGGCCTTAACAAAAGATAAACCAAAGCTCCTTGGACATGCACACTATCCATCTCCTCTGCAATTCAAGCAAAGGCAATCGAATAAAAGTGACAGCAGATCTTCACTTGTCACCTTCAGGCACAAATTATGTTTTCTCCATCAACCTGAAGTATCCTGATCATGGCCTCGCCTTTGTTCTTTTGTCCACTAACCAACCAAAGGGCTGTCTTCCAAACCAGTACTCAGGCCTCCCAAATGATACTAGTAATGCAGAATATTCCACTCGAATAATAGCAATTGAATTTGACGTTGTTCAAAATCTTGAACTCTTGACCATGTCCAGAATGGACATATCCAGCTTGACCTCTTAACATTTCAGAACCAGCAGCTTATTATTCAAAAACACCACCAGCAACAACTCCACCACCAACACCTTGAATCTCAAAAGAAGCTCCATTCCAAGTATGGATTGATTACAACAGCAGGGAGATGCTGATGAATGTTACCATAGCTCCTCTTGGCATTCTGAGGCCACATACTGATATCACCATTGACCTTTCATCACAGATAGAGGAATATATGTATGTTCACTGCTTCCACAGGTTTGCTTTCAGCCAAGCAATGTCCTAATAGAGCTTTAGGATCTGGTGGGAAAGCAAAAGATTTTGATCCTTCTAACCTCCCATCTCTATTTAAATCAGTGAAGGTAGTGCATAGTAAGGGAATTATTGTTGGTATCGCTTTGGCTACTTTCACTCTGGTTTTCTTGATTCTGTCTGGTGCTGCTCACATCATACGTCAGATAAGAAATGAGGATGATATCTTAGAAGATTGGAAGGTCGAGTATGGAGCTCGTTGGTTCAAATATTCTGACCTTGTTGCAGCAACAAAGGGATTTGGAGAGAAGAATCTTATTGGTTCAGGAGGATTTGGGAGAGTCTACAAAGGTGTAGTCCCTAGCACTGAAGTGGCAGGATAGCTCAGAACTCCTGGCAGGGGATGAGAGAATTTGTGAGAAATCACAAGCATGGGATGGCATGGGATGGTATTGGTAGACTTGTTCACTCCCAAGGAGAGATTCTTCGAGCAGTTGATCCTAGGCTAGAGGATTTCAACCAATATGAAGCTGAGCTCGTGCTCAGCCTCAGCGTGCTTTGCTGTCACCCTCATCCTGATCACATACCTAGTATGGGAAGTGTTGTGCAAATTCAGCTGGGGGATGCCAGCCTTCCTGAGATACCATCTGATCTACACCTAGAAGCTGCTGGAGTAATAACAGATTACTCAATAATCTATAGAGAGAACTCTAATCCTTCATGTGATAGAGCATCTTCATCACAAGGTACTAGTTTCTCTAGATTGGACAAGAAGGTTTCTGGTACTATGGCAACGAGGCTCACTTTCTAAATACTATGTTCATTCAAGTAGTACTGAGTTCTGTCTTCAGGGTGAGCATTTGTACAATACTTGTATGGTTGTCATACTGCTTATAACATAGAATGAATCCCCAAAACTCTACGAACCAGCTTTTATTTACTAGAGAATCACATTATGTTTGAAGATTCAATTTGGAATACTGCTCATTTCTCAATTCTCTCCATTAATGGAACAACTACAATCTAACAGGTTCGTGTACTTATAGTTCAATATCAATGAACTTGGTATAGAAAGATAAATGAAATGACCCACTCTAGCAAATGTATGTTCGTAATGTGTAAATGAGAAAGGGGACACTAATGTAAAGAATATCACTAAGTTACAGCAAACAAATATATTCTAGTCAAACAAGTAAAGAATGTATCGCACAGATTTGATTATATATGTTCCTGAAATAACAGAAATGTATGTCGTGCGATAAAAACCTAACTGAGGTTTAAGCAGACTTTATGGTCTTGAAACGAGCTGATCAGAGTTGAGCTGCTCATGAATTTGTTTGAATTTTTCTTTAAGCCTCTGTACCTGCAAACACGACCGTTGAATAGACAAAAATGAGAGGGGGAAATCTGAGGAAAACAGATTTGTAGGGGAAGAAGGCAAGAATTATGAGAATTAAAGGAAAAAATATACCCTTTTCAGCTCAATTTCTGTTTCTCTCTTCTGTTGTCCGAATGAATGCTGCAAATTTGTGATGTCAAAAACATTATCCAAATTGTCTTCGAATGCAGATTCTAAATCCTCCCGGAGAAGTGCAGGCAACTTGTCTACAACAGGCATTAGTAGAAAGCAATTGAACTGCAAAGAGAAATCATGCAAGAGAACCTTTTTAGGATATAATGAAAACATAAATAAGAATAGACGAAGCAGAAGCAGAAGCAGAAGCAAAAGCAGAAGCAGAAGCAACCAATGGAGAACTTTTAAGTAACTAAGGAAGCATCCTTTCAAAATAACAGGGGAAAAGAAATTAAGAAGAAAGCATTCCCTGATCGTGTCGATAAATTAATTACTGCTTTTCCTCGTCGATCAGTTCAGAATGATCTCTATATCAAAAATTCTAGGAGATGTATTAAAAACAAGAAGAATATATAAACACCTACCTTTAATTCAGCAGAAGCCAAGAAATATTCTCTTATGCCATGGAATATCTGTTGTACCAAAGCATAAACAATCCTTTCAGATGAAGGAGCAAGTCTCCTATTCCAAAGTGTGCTATCTAAAAGGTCTGCCAGCCTTGTCTCAGTTGTCTGGCTACTTGTGCTGGAGTCAATACCTGAGGCCAAATGACTGAGCTTTACATCTGTCCTTGTCTTAACTTCCTGCTTATCATTGGCCACTGAACCAAATGAAGAATCTTGTGCAAGGTTGGCAGATACAGAATTGCTACCAATACCAGGCTGTTCACTACCACCAAATGAGTCTAAGAATTGACGTAACCCTGCCCGGTTCTGTAAGTTATAGAACTAGGTCAAAAGAAAGATGAGCACAGACAAACAGGACACAGGAATAAACACAAGGAACCATATGATCCTCATAATCTAAGACAAATCTAGAAAAGTCTCATTTAAACAAAACTAATCAAAATATGCATGTTAAGCCAAAGAAATATCTGAACCAGAAAACTAGAACAAGAGATCCCAAATCCAAACCATAATAGTAAATATGAATCATTACATATATATATATATACACACACATATATATATATATATATATATATATATATATATATATATATATATGTCAATGACATATATAATGATTCGCATATGAATCATTATTATATCTTAGACAAAACATTGTATCCTTTCCTCAAGTGCCAATGAAAACAGAATATATCCAAAACAACTGCAAAGACCAGAGTGTCAACTATGCCAACCTTATTATGGAGGGACCAGCTTACATAACGCGTTGTGCTCACTAAATCTTCCATGCATCTGGAAATGATAATAGAGAATGAAGAGAGAAATTCTAGTTCAAAGCAGATCACACAAATATTCAAAAACAATATTAACAGCGATATGAAGCTGGACGAAGCATCTCTGAGTACAAGCATATAAATATTATATCATGAGCACGAAAAGACCAAACTATGCGAGAAATCAGATATTGGACTATTGGTACGTAGTCTTTCAAAGTATTTATTAATTTATGGACACATCAAAGAAGTGAGCGTACATTTTTGAGGCATGTCAGCAAGGAGATTCCCTTACAGGGAATGCAGCCTAGCTATTTAGCGTTTATGCTTATTTTTATAGGCAGAAATTTATTAACTAAATTACTAAATTAACATCCAGATAGAAATATCAACATCTAGATACGTCGACAGAACTTTCTAGACATCGTCAATAATGCAAATAATAATATGAATAATACTAAATTCTGATGATATCTGTTCAAAAATTCAAAGGCAGTTCTCAGAAACTTGAAATAGATATATGTTGTAGAAAATGGTAGTAACTAGAGAAACAAAGTGATAGAACAGAATAAGATAGCTAACTTTTCACGGCATGATCGTTCAGTGGATTCGGCGAAGTTGTTGAAGGCAGAAGCAACACGCCTTAGAAACACTTCATGGCCACTTAAAAACTCGCCATCTTTCTGTTGAAATCCAATTATAGTACTTTGAATAAGTAGCCACTTACTAGAAGAGGAAGCACGATAAATGCACAAAATATCTTAGATGTTATTCACAAGAAAAATTGACTAGCAATTGAACATATGATAGAACTCATACCTGAAGAAGATAAACAGAGATAGGAAGCAACCTCTTCAGGATATGCAAGAGCCTGCCGCCTAACTGTAACGAAAAAAGGAGTTTTAGCTTCTACATATAAATATAGGGATGAGCAAAGCAATAAATTCCAGTTCAGATGAAGAAAAAGAAAAGATGTATAAAAGCAATATAGTATTTCCAACAACATGGTCCAATGCAAGTTGTAGAACCTTTTAATGGTGAGATTCCATCAAAATTCTAGACAAGACTCCAAGAAACCCTGAGTGAGACTGTTTTATCCTTCTTTTTTCTTTTGTTTGGGGGTGGGTTAGTTTCTGCTCTTTTTATATTCAGACCTGAAACACATTCATCCAGCCATTAAACATCAAATATTATAAATCTCAACCATCCCTCTTTTTCAACCCTAACCCTGTCAGCCTCAAAACCTTCTCTAAAACCCGTACCTACAATTGTATCTTTTCTGTCCTACTTTTGCTGATTTTATAAATGAATAGTATGTACACAAGTTTAAAGAACTGTCCATACTAGATGCTCTTGTATATGTGTAGACCAATAAAGATCCGTATCGGTAACTTTTTGTTCGTCATGATCTTTTTTCTCAGCACAAGCTGCACAATTGTATCTTTTGTGCCTGACTTTTGCTGATTTTATAAATGAAAAATAGCATGTACAACCAATTTTCTTGCGAACTTGCCATGCATATTATTATTTCAATGAATTGTATTTAAGAATATGCAGAAAGTTTGCATACCCTACTACATATGCGGTCTGATGGGCCCAATATTTTTCCCTAGTTCCATGCAATAAATTACTCACGACATTATAGATAATGAGGACAACAGACGAGACAAACAACATAGCTGAAGGTAAGGAGTTAATCACCTGCTGAAGAAAAGGTTCAAATGTATCACGAGCCTTTGCAACAGCAATGACACAAGCAGTCCTGCATTTTCAGATAAAGAAAATAATATGAAGAAACAGATACTTTAGAAAATGAAGTACATAGCAACTTAGACAAGATCCGTGCCAGAAACTAATAGAATTCCAAAAAAAAGAGTACCTAGAATAGTTTGTTCCATCATGAATATCTTCCACTCCACATGCATTTACTATTTCTTCACGTGTAATTGGAGGACATTTGGTTCCTCCGACAACAAAACGGAATTCAGCCATTGCACGATGATATTGAGCTCCTCCATAAAGACGCATCCCTGCATTCTACGGATAACAGAAAATTAGTTTTATGACAGAATTTCCGTAAAAGTGGATGATAAAAATTCCCATAAAAGTGAATGGAAGAAATTTAGATATGCTAAACCGTTGCCACTTATCAATATGAGGCAAGCATCTAACAAGAGAAGTGAGAATAAGAAAATGGGAACCAAAAACTACAACCATGTGCCTAACCTTTCACAAAATTTTGGAAGGACAAGTTGAAAATTTCTCACTCGAGCAGGTAAGAGACAAGTATTTCACTTGACAAGTCTAGCACAAAGTAACAATGTAACATATGAAGAACACAAACAAAACACTGGAATATGTGGTAGATACAAAGGTATGCATTATATACTGGCTAGGCACTTTCAGAGCTTACTGGTATTAGCTTGTATGGAAACTGAAGACCGTCAGTAGCAATAAACGCCCCTCCATTAGCTCTCTCGTCTTGTAGTGTTTCCCCTGCAATTGAAACATAGTGAAGCCACTGTTTTAACAAAAAATATATATATAGAATTTAAAACAGATATATAACAGAAATTGTTAAGAGGTTTTAGTGGTTAGGAAGTTTAAGAAAAAAAACCTAAAGAATCTATTCAGTTGGCTGAAATTGAATGTAACATTTACATCTAATATATGCTAAAGGCATTCATAGTTTAGCAGCAACTAGATAGTTTACCAAATTTATCTGGAGGTGCAACCACAGTCCCTTTCAAAAGCAGCGACAACTGAGCAACAAAGAGAACCTAGTCAAAATAATAATGAGGTCTCCAAACAAACAACTGGAATCTAGGAACACCAGATTTTGTTGGCCTATATTTGCTGGTGTATCTATGCTGAATGGATTGAAGGTAGTACATAAAATAAGACAAACATTTATATTTTGAGAAACTGAGTTTGTTTGTTTAGTGACCAAACAAAATAACCTCAATTCAGGGGATGATGAACACTTCTACAAAATCCCAATCAGCTTTCAAAATTTATCAAAAAAAAAATTGAGTTAAGAGGCTTAAATATTATGGTCAACATAATAAAATTAAGTAGCAGGACATCCAACATAAATATGAAGGCCTGGAGGGACAAAATAAACCTTAGTCAGAAACATATCATGAAAGGCTCTTCCTTTTTCCTTCAATTTTACTTCATCCAAAGTGCTAAAAGGAACATTAGAAAAGGGAAACAGTCAGTCACCGCAAAACATATAGATCACAAAGATATAATTGTTGAGATAAAATAATAAACTAAAGGTTTGCATATGCAAAACCTGAGTTCCTGATTTATTTCTTTTAGCTTTCTTGTGGAGCTCCTATACTCTTTCTCAAGAAGTGGAATGATCAATGGAACACTATCCATATACCTGATGCCCATATAAATCTCAAATTTTCAGTTAAAGAATACATTATTTTTGTACCGACTGTAATCTGATGTATAATTAAGACATTTTTTTTGGATAAGTTATAGCAAGAAAGACTGCTATAACTATCTACCTTTGTCGCAGCAACTCCTCTAAGAATTGTCTAAGGCTGCTTACACCTATTCTGCTTCTTTCTTGCTTTGATAGTGACCTACCCAACTTCTCCTCCAAAGATGCCACATCTTCCATCTCCCTCAATGAAATTGCCTGCAACAAGCAGCTCGGTACAAACTTATTACATGAAGTAGTGGATATTGCTTGAGGAATGAAAGGAACATATACCTGTTTAAACTCATCATTGGATCTGTAAACGGATTCATGTCCAGAACCAACTCTTCCTGAAGGCACAGATGTGAAAAATGGAGAATCACCTAACATGAAGCCATCAAGCACACAGACAGGCGGTGAAAGAAAAACTTCCACGTCTGAAGCACGTGCAAATTGAGGTATTTTAGTATCAAGCTTTGTTGAGACAACCACGGTCCTTGCAAGTTCAGGATCAATCTGTAAATGGTTAATGGAAAAATCAAACCTTTGCTTCTGGTGCAAGATATCTAATGCATCTCGCCTAATAAAATGTTACTTCTAACAGTTACGTATAGAGAAGGTTTCCGTTCTCATTAATACTAAAATGTTGAGGGAAGTAATATACAATTATACAATATGTTACCGGTTCTTGAATAAAGTCAAGTTTCTGTTAGATTTGTTGAAAAAAATAATATTAAGAGTGAACATAGTTAAGTCTGAACTAGAGAAGCACATACTTGCATTACCACTCTACGCGTAGTTGCATTGCTCCAGTCATTGCAATCTTCAAGGCATAATATGATGAATTCTTTATGTTGCATTTTTGCACGCACCAGGGACTCTACTGCACGAGCTTGAGCCTGCCATGTAAGCCAGAAAATTGACCAACATACTAACTAGTGAAGCAACACAGAGAATAGATAAAATCTGTTTTTGGAATGAGCTTGGACCTGTAAAGCCCGATTTTTTCGACCCGGCGCAGGAGCAACAAGCCCTGGAGTGTCTATTATGGTAAGGTTCGGACAATATTTGTATTCTACTTTAATAATTATCTCCTTTGCAGAGAATTGACATGGTTCATGCTCCAACCTCATGTTTTCAGCTTCAATGTATGCCTGCAAATAATTTTAGATAAGTTTCAATATATTCCACACCTCCCAAGATGAGAGTCCTATTTGAAAGAGAGAAAAAAATCAGCTTTTTTAAAGTTTCTTAGGATATAAGTAAGCTTTTCCAATGAATTTTTTAATTTTCAAATTTGTGATCAGGAAAGAATAAAAATTTAATATACGTGAAAAGTGAAATGGACTCTCATTTTGGGGAGAGATGATGTGCTCAGTAGCAAAAGATACAACTCGAATTACATACATTGAGTCATCTCTGCAAATCGGGTAAATTTCTTCGTCCTCCTATTATTTCATATATGTATTCACACACAAAAACAACTGATTAAAATCATAATTTATTGTTTGTTGCTAACCTGGAGTTCTTGCAGGGACTTTTCTTGGGCAATTGAGGGGTCAGAATCAGAGAGCAGATGACAGAGAGGGGAATCACAATCAGGATTAAACTTCATGTGAAGGGTAATGGGTCGGCGAGTCTTCGTTCCGCCGCCGACGTGGTTGAATTGAAACCCCATGAGGGCTTCAACGAGGGCGCTTTTTCCGTCAGTCTGGTGGCCGACCACCAGCACTGCCGGAGCGTCGAACGGCGTCTCGAATTCCTGGGCCAGCCCGTGTAGCTCATTGTAGGCTTCATATAGACTCGACTGCTCTTCCCATTCGTCGTTAACGGTCACCGCCGGCGAACCTTCTTGGTCTCTTGCCATTTTCTCTCTCCTCTCCGTAGAGTAGTGTGAGCTGAGAGTGTAATTGGATTCCACTTTTTCCAGTTTTGGCTTATGTGATTTTTGTTATCCGGAGTATGGGGTTTTGAATTTTGGAGTTCTAGAATATCTTTTAAAATAATTACACCTTTTTTTATAATTATATCTCAATTCAAATTCGCTCGAATAAAAATTTGATTCTAGTTTGATTCAAAATATAAATGATTTAAATCTGAATAAATTTTAAAGTTTGAAAAAAATCTTGAACCTTTTCAAATTGTGATTTTCTATTTATACTCGGATCATATTCGTTTGAAAAATTCAAATTGTCCGGACTCGACTCGGTAGTTAAACAAGTCTTGATCAAACTTTATTTTATACTCGATAAATTTTGTGAATCAAATATGAACAACTCAATATTGGGGAGTGGTTAGCATGAAGTGAACTTCATAATAAATTCACTTCACGCTAATTTGAAATTTTGACGACATCTGATGAGGAGGCGAATCAAATTTATAACGATCGTGAAGTTCACTATACGCTAACCGTCCTCACATTGAGTTCGGTTACAGTAGGTTCATTTACACCTTTATAGATAATTTTTTGATTTTGAAAGAGCTTGCACACGTATTCACCTAAATTGGGAAGTTACTTTAACAATTAAATTCCTTACTTATTTCTTAAAAGTGATTGATGAAATTTTATTTTATTTTTAATATCCTAATTTATTAGAATAACAGCTTGCATAAAAATCGTGGTACTAGTGGATCAACTGATCATCCACAAGTGATTGACTAATGATTTTTTTATGCGAATTATAGAATGATGCATGACAATGTCAAATTCCAACTTCCAATGGTGCCTTCATTTTAAATCTGATATAATTTTAAAAGTATTTCAAGTATATGTTTGGTTGGTAGGGGCGATGGTGGATGATGTAATATGATGACATAATTATCACATAAATCCATTTTATTAGAATTAATTTTATTCCACCATCTTTTCCACGTTAAATAAAAATTAAGAGAATAAAATAAATTTTCATTTTATTGGAATAGTTTATCCTCAAAAATGGTCATTAAATACACTATTTTTCATTCCATTCCATTCCCTTCCCTCAAACCAAGCATATCATGTATACTCCCATATCAGAAACTGAAGCGAGCGGTCCGTCCATGGTAATTTAGCAAGTATTTGTAGGTTCGCATATCACAGAAAGAAAGCTAAAATAAGCAATCATACAGTACAAGGAATTGAATTACTAGCAAATCAAAAGGTTTAGAATCCTTACAAACAGTAATAGTATCCAATATAATTCCATTGATTCCAATACCAACAAATAGTCAATCTTAACCCAACCAAACTCACATACTGACATATACAAGAGTTCAAAGTTTTATAATGCATGTTAAACCGGAGAACCATCAACAAGTATTACTCAAACTTACTGGATCGATTCATTTTCCAATTCTATGCTATATCTGGCCTGTTTTTTATGCTATATATAGTCTATAAGACGTATCAAAACTGGTAAAATTGTGGTGCCAGAGAAAATTGGCTCAAGGGCTCTAACACAGCACTAGGAATGTAGGATGATATGTACTTGTCTTTGTCTCAGTTGTCGAAAGTGGAAGGTTTATTTAGAAAAAAGTACATCTACCTTGGGCAAATTTCAGCAAACACGGGTAATTTCTTCCCTTGATTGGGACAATAGAGAACACTGTGTATATAAGCGTCAACATCTTCCCTTGATGGAGCTTTGTCAGTTGAAGTCGAAGAAGGTAAGGCAACCTCAATGCCATCATCTAGGGGAGACCAGTCAGTGCTAGCAAAGTTGATGCTGGTGCTGTCGACACTGCTTAAGGCATGCTCTAGTTTGATAGGAGAGATCGTTTGAGTTGTTGCAAAGGGCACCATGACTGCTGATTCTGTTGGTAATGCAGGTGAATTGACCTGATGATGAATAAAGCGGCACTTAGAGCCATTACTGCATGAACCTGAGCTGTATGACTTGCATGTCTGAGCCTACAATTACCAAAAAAAAATTATTCATTTATAAATTACAAACTTATGTCTACACAACTGATAAAGTGCACATAATCACCTGTTAAAAATAGCATATTTTTAACAGGTGATGCCTATCATTGCATATATCGCATATATCGAGATGACTTTTTTACCTCTGATTTGTTCTTGTGAGGAAATCGGGTTGGACGCAGCTCTTCCTTTCCATGTGCAAACTGCAAAAGGATGGAGTTACCAATGCAAATTAATACTATCAGATTGCAAGTGGAAGGCAGTTTATCCAATAGTAAAGTTACTGCAGTTCAAACAAGACACTGGTAGGCATCATTAGAATTTAGAAACAACTTAAGCATCTTGCAAAGGATGTAATGAGGCTCAAGTCAAGTAGCTCTCATTTGGGCATTTTGCAGCATTCCAAATTATATCCTACTATGTTAAAAAGAGAAGAATTGGTTTTGGAATTGGGACATCTTTTTCGTGAAACAGCAGGGGGAAATTTAATAATCTTAATCATGCAACCTTGTATAATTTCCGCAGCTATAAAACAAACACAATCAAGTGGACTAGGATTACATGAAATTTTATTTGTCAAGAGCACAACCTGCATTGCACACAATTTAGTCTTTTGACCATTGCAACTTAGGCTAAGTTTATTTTAACAGAAATCTCTTTCTAAACAAGTTTCTGACATTTTGGACGTTTGCAAGTGGACGAAATCCTTCTACAAGATCAATACACATTTAACTAAAGTACTTCAGAAAATGATGAGCCATTTTAAACTTGGCAAGTACTTTTACATAAACAACACAAGTTATTTTCCCATGCTTTCCTCAAACAATAGAAGCCTTGATTAAATAAATAATCTGGCTCATTTGGAGAATCATTTCCTGACATTAAACTAGGAAAAAGCATTTTTGTATCAATAATTTTAGTTTAGCATTAAAAAGATCTGGATTCATATAACCTTCTATACCATAATTTATAGTACAAGCTTCTATAGATTTGTCTTACTGCATTAAGAGAGAGAGAGAGAGAGAGAGAGAGAGAGAGGTGACCTGGCATTTGGCTCCATAGCGGCAACTACCAGAATCCTCCCACGACCGACAAATCCCCGTCTTGTAGCTTTTACTCCCTGATGACGACGATCCGCCAGAATCCGACGTCGATGACGAAGACCTAGTCCTAGAACTGGTCACTGGCCACACCAGAATTCCATCCATTACCAGCACGTCCTCCTCCACCTTCACTGGAGTCTTAAACACCGTCGGCGACCTCGACTGCTGCGAAATCTGCAAATTCTCAATTGACGACAACGGCGATCCAGTTCGCAAGTATCTGATGAGCGGAGAGTCCAGATTCTCCAAATTAGCTAAAATTTCAGAATTAGCAAGCGAATCGAAGCTAGGGCTTTTCCTCGGATGATGATAAAAACGGCCTTGCTGCTCACTGATCGGCGAAATGGCGTCACTCAATGCCATGAGTTTATGAAGGTTAGAATTGTTGTCACCGTAAAGGCGTTCCATAGACTTCTTTCTACAGAGAGAAAATGAAACAGTTATTGAATTAATGTTTATAATTAACTTACACAACTATAATTCTATCAAAATTATGAATTTATTGACAAGCTTTAACATATTAATTTCATCAGTGATTAGCTCTATTTACAGACTTGTATGTGAAGTAATTTGCACTTCACAATTTTGAGTTTTGAACTCCCGCCTAAATTTCAATTTCTTGCGATCAAGCAAAATTCGAGCTGGCAATCAGAACTTGACTAATTTAGATAAACAGAATGTAAAATTTTGGACAATTTTCATATACGAATATATTATTAGCGCGTAAATTTACGATCTAATCGAATTTCCATAACTGAAACAGAGGAATTTATATAATGCCTTTTCATTGAAGAGAATAAAGAGAGATAGCACAGAATCAATTTGTTTGAGTGAATTAAGAAGAGAGAATCAAACACAGGAATAGAAAACAACAGCATGTAAACTCCAAATAACTGCATTACAAACGAATTTTTAACAGAGATTAAGAAGAAGAAGAGATGAATAAGAAAATACTTGCAATATTTGGAAGTTCGGATTCAAAAAAGAAGCGGAAAGAAGGAATTTTGATCTGCCACGATTCGGTCGGAAAATATGAATTTCCGCCAATCGTAGACAACAAAACTGTGGCCCGTTTATTATGCGAGAGAAGCCTTATGAAAATAATAATTTCCCATCGCATAAACTTTTATTTTTGTTGTAATTCAACTTCGTCATAAATTTATTGTAAATAATTTCTCCAAAATTAATTAAATTCTTTTGATTTTCATTCTGTGTGAGATGATGAAATGAGATTCATCCGGATGGAATGATATATATGAAAATTAGGTTGGGTCTCAAATATGCACTTGATATACTAAATAATCATTCTATTTATTCTTTTATATATGGATCCAATTCATACTTGGCCCATGTGTGTTTAAGGATGAGACTCTCTTTTTTATATAAAAATTAAAATAAATTCATATAACAATTTAAATTTAAGAATTTTAAAAATGAAATAGAATCAAGGTTAAATGAAACTATTTTTGTAGAAAAGATGAAGTATATAATTAATGGCATGTTAAAAATTTTATGGCACTTTATAAATTTTTTAAAATATATAGGGACAGAAAAATAAAATGTATTCCGGAGGTATATAATTAATACAGAATGCATCAACAAAAAGCCTATAAAACAGAGAGCTTATAACACCTTTTATACATACTGCATGGTTTCAAAATCAACAAATTACCAAGGCAAAACTCTCAACTGGAGAGCTAGCTTATTAGCCAAATTTAACATCAAATCCCATCAATGCCATTCTTCAAGTCCCCGCCAAGCAACGACATTAAGCCCCCACCATGAACTCTCCCCTCCGGAATGACAAATTCTAAATTCTGCCTCATACCACTGCCACTAATAGAGCCACCAGCACTAGCAGTGCTGCCCCTAACGCTTCTTGCTTCCCCTTGCTTCTCAGAGCTCGAAGGTCTTATATAAGACGACGAGGACTTCATTGATAAAGGAACCAATACCTGAGGTGGTATGAGATGTTGCCTTTTAACTGGCTTCTCTAAGGAATCAATAGAATCCAAGGCCTCCGATAAAGAAAAAGTGTTTGTGTTGTCGTAGCTGCTCCGGGCGGTGGTAGAAACAGCAAGCACAAGCCCGTGGAAGAGTCCTGGTCCAAGCATACCTGTCTTGTTTGAATTGCACTCTTGAGCCATGCTGCTGTGTGCTGCACATAGCCCGCTCCTGCCCCTAGCAAATTTCTCGCAATTTCCTTCTCCCCAGTTGCACCGCTTTCCACCTCCGTGTGCTTTGCAGAAATCTGTGCTACCTTGTGCGCTCTTGCCACAGTTTTCAAACTTACAACGTTTTCCTCCACCATGCCTGACGCAGGAATCAGTTCGTCCCCGTGCACTCTTTGTGCAGCCTGGAACAGAACACCGCTTTCCTCCACCATGGGCGACACAAAAGTTTGTTCCTCCATGGACACTCTTGGGGCAAATTCCACCACCATCAAATAGGCAACGCTTTCCCCCACCATGCCCTTTACATAGTGGTGTGCTACCTTCTGCGCCTTTAGTGCACCCTGCAAAAATACAACGCTTTCCACCACCGTGGGCTTTGCAGTACATTGTGCTCCCTTGAGCTCCCTTGTCACAGCCCTGGAATTGGCAACGACGTCCACCCCCATGAGAGATGCACAAACCAACCTGACCCTCAGCACTTCGGATGCAGCCTTCGACCTTACACCTCTTCCCCCCACCATGCTTGATGCAAAGCCCGGATTTTCCCCGTGCTGCTTTAGAGCATCCTTCAGGATGCCCGCATCTTCTCCCGCCCCCGTGTGCGATGCAGTAGTCTGTCCTGCCCTCAGCGCTTTTAGTGCAGCCGAGATGCTGGCATCTCCTACCTCCTCCATGGGCTTTACAATAGGCAGTTCGGCTCTCAGCGCCTTTATTACACCCTGGTTTCTGGCATCTCTGCCCACCCCCATGGCCAATGCAAAGACCAGTTGCCCCCCGTGCTCCTTTTGTACACCCTCCAAACTTGCATTTTCTAGAATTGCTGGTTTGGCAATTTGATGGTGTCCCATCTATGGCGAGCTCAGAAACCGTGCCAATTGAGTAATCTGAGACAGCAGAAGGCTCAGAGCTCAACTGAGAAGGATGGCTATGAGATTTTGTCTCAGGCTCCAAATATTCTTGTGATTGCCAAAAATCTTTGCTGCTATCCATTCTTGGAGCCAAAAGCAGCGATGGCATATAGCCACCTGATTTCCTGGCAGATGTAGAACCCTCATCATCAACAGCAGGGACCACAGATCTATTACCGACAATAGCTGCTTGGTCAGGTTGATTAGATGCATTCAAATCAGTCTGAGATGAAACCGAATACTCGAGCAAAGTTGTAACTTCTTCTGTCCCTCCAGAAAGGCCAAGTTTCAGAATTGAATCACCCCCAGATGACAATTCCTGAAGCAATATGGTGCCAGCTCCTTTGTTCTTATTAATTTCAATAGGGTAGTATTCATCAGAATATATACTTGGTGTTGGACCCAATCCAAGCACCAATCTGCAACCATCATCAGATGCATCGGAAGAAACAATGTGGTCTCCAAGGTCAGTTCGAGCTCTTCCAAATCCCGCAACCTTGTTTCCTCCATAACCAAAGCAATCTAGGCGTAATGTGGTATCCCCAGAGTTCTTATACTTTCTCGATTTACCATTACAAGTGAACAATGTACCATTATGGTTGAGATCCATTTTATGGATACTTTATACTAAATTGTTGAATGATAATGGGACTAACTAGCAGGCTACTGAATGGAACTAGGAAGATCTATATATCAAGATGAAAAGAGCTAGAAGAAACCAAAATAAGCTAACTCCTCCACTCACAAATCCTGACGTATCTAATCTATCCATTTTAGTGACTATCTACAAGGGACTAAGGATCTTATTTTGAAACCACTTAGATATATCTGACTACATTACTTGGGTAGAACCCTTTGATGAAAGTGATCAAGACTGATGTATAGAGGAGCGTGAAGCGTCTTTTGCTCCTTGATGAAAAGTCCGTAAGCTTCATTCACCTAACAACAGAAAGAGATGGACATGAAGAATAACTAATCAAGAACAGGGAAGTTATAATCATAGTCTTAAAAAAGAATCAGACAAATGCATTGAATTACTAGACTCAAAAACATAAATCCAACAAGCACATCATAAGTTGAATTCATCCACCAGTAATATATTGAGTTGTGATAAAATGAAGTTTAGAGATTATACTAGGAAAGGAAAAAAATTATTAGTAGCAGGAAACAGGTCGGGTAGAAGCAATTTTAACCAATGAAAAAATATATCTAACAGATATGAACCAATAAATAATACGAAATTAGAAAGAAGGATCGCAATACAACAAAATGATACTAAAAAAGGATCGTAATACAACAGATGGAAGCAATATTTTACCTCAAAATGTAACCTATAAAATATATAATGTCAAACCCCAAACAGAGATTAAGAGAACTGGTCTTTGAAAGATTAAGTAAAAATCATTTTATATCCTTTGGAGAAGTACGGTATAGAAAAAATTTAAAATAAATCTCACTTTAATTTTACATCTTCGTATTAGAATCACAGAAATTTCTGATTGTTGGAATTACAATTAGGATAGCTGAAAAAGATCACATAGAGTTTTGAGGTTCTCTTGCTTACCCAGTAATAGCTCTTCTTTCAAATTTTTCTAAGGTTTATAATTACGATACACGGGTTTTGCAGAATGGCTAATTGCAACAGAAACAATTGGCTAAATAGCAAAACTTCATTATCTATCCAACCTTAAAACAGGCTACAGCTTAATTTTCAAAGTGGAAGTTAACTGAACTGAAAATTAAAATATTTTGACTCTTTTTAGAAATTATAATATTCTAAAATGTCCAACAGTAGACATCATAAACATCCAACTTACAAAAACCAAATAAATCACACGGAATTCAAGGTAAAGCAAGAACCAAAACATGAAGATGAAGAGAAACAGGTTAGTATTTAATATAGAGATAATATGGAAAATTAAGTCTCTTCCTTGAAATCTACAAATGACAAATAAAAATTACTACTAACAAATTTCACTCTAAAAAAACAAATAAAAAGGGAGTATTACAAAAACACGATCAAATAGGAAAAACAAAAAATAAATTAAAAAAAACTGTTCGATAAGACTAGAACACCAGTCTTGGTCATAGTAAACAAGAAAAAAAATTAAATTTACAAAAACAAAGAAATATTATTCTAAACACATGATCATAGAAGATATCACAAAGAAAAGCACAAATTTTAAGTAACTATCACCCAGTAAACAAAATACCAAATTATCAATTACTCTGTTTAGATTTATTAAATACCCAAATATCATAAATGCCAAATATTAGTAATTCATAAACAAACAAACCAACTTTCTGTCAAAATACATCAAACTATTCACTATACATTCTTAGAATCAAGCTAAAACCATTGTAACTAGAAGAAGAATCGTGATTCACCAATCAAATAGTATATATGAAGCTTAGACTAATTAAACCTGAAAAAGAAAGCAGAAAAAGTACCGTGGTTAACTTATAAATGAAAATTCCGGCTAACTTAGCAGATCTATGAAGCTACTTTAGACCTCTACTCCACCATGAGCAACTGTAGAGAGAAATAAATAGAGAATTTGAAGAGAGAGAAAGAGGACGGAGAAATGTAGAGAGGAGGGAAGGAGAGTTGAAAAAAAAAATAAGGAAGAGATACAGAGAGAGAGAGAGAGGGAGAGAGGGACTAATTATTAGGTATATGTAGTGACAAATAAAGGAAACTTGATTTGGGCGCTCTAACTCTAACTTATTAATTACTGGCTGGGTCCTGAAAAATTGAGTTAGGTTGAATTTTTTTTTATCAAATTAATTAATTTTAAAATAAAAAATATTTATTTATATTTTAAAATCATAAAAATTAAATGTAATAATAAATTTAATATATTTTTTATGATTATAATTTATTCACTTATATTTATAAGAAATTAGTATAAATTTTAATTATAAAATAATCAATTTAACTGTAAAAATTAAACTAAATCAATTTTTTTGAGACGTAAGGAGTCATGAGTTATAGTTTATTTTATATATTTATTGTAAGAAGGCAGAACTTTTTAATAAAGATGAATTTTTCTATAAATATTATTTTTGAATATTATGGAATAAATTTAATATAATGTTATAGTTGTGGGTAATATTTATAAATTTTGCAAAAGTATGCAAGTTGTTATAAAATATTCGTTTGGTTTAATATTCTTTTTGTTAGGGAATATTCGTATAATGGCTCAATCATTGGTGGACCCCTACAATGTAATTATTGTCGGATTGAAAAAACGACAAAAATATTTTATAAAATAACTACGCGAGTGTTCACCGTTAAAACTCATTGAACTACCCGTGGTAAAAAGAAATGCGATGTCTGGCGTAGTTGCATAGTAGACACCGGTATTGATTATTGATCTTTACGTGAAAGTCACTCACCTATGCTCAATTATTCTTTACATTAATTCACTGCGATCATATCTCTTATATTATTGATTCAATTATTGTCAAGATCATCTACAGTATAATATGTTATAGTATTAAATCAATAATTGAGACGACAAGTTATAAATGATTAATAATTGTTGAAAGATTAAATATGTGTTGATGAAAAAAAAAACGATTTGTGGTAAGTTTGATTATTTTATGGAAATTTCATATGTAATCATCTAAGAGTCTCTTCATCGAATAGTATTTACCTTCGTCGATAAGTAATTACCTTCACGATAGTAATTACCCTTGTGAATAGTATTTACCTTCGTCGATAGTAATTACCTTCGTCGATAGTAATTACCCTTGTGAATAGTATTTACCTTCGTCGATAGTAATTACCTTCGTCAATAATAATTACCCTTGTGAATAGTATTTACCTTAAATCGATAGTATTTACCTTCGTTAATAGTAATTACCTTTACCGAGACGTCCGAACCACTTGTCGTTTCACATTACAAAGTCGAACCACTTGTCGTTTCACATTACAGTGCGTCAAACCAAGGTCGTCAAAGCCACTGCGCTTTTCACACTAAGGTCTTGTAAATTAGAAATCTTCTATAAATAGAGCTAGGGCTTCATTATTTTTCACGAATTCATTCAAGCTTATAGAGAGAGAAAGTATAGAGAGAATAAGAGAAAAGAAGAAAGAGTATTTTGTTACTACTGTTCTTTGCGATATTCAATCTCCTACCAAATGTAAGGGGGTGTTATTCTTTCTATTCAGTGAAGAAATCATTTGTTATTCCATCGCTTTATTATTACATTGGAATAACTTTGTATACGTGGTTTACCCTATACTTGGTGACATTCTTCTATTATTCTGTTGGAACATCCTGTTTGTGTGTTTTACACCGGACCTGGTTCCGTCTTTATTATTCTGTTGGAACATCCTGTCTGTGTGTTTTACACCGGACCTGGTTCCGTCTTTATTATTCTGTTGGAACATCCTGCATCATGTGTTTTTTACAGGACGACCGTTAAAATCTTTATTATTCTCGTTGGAATATCCTATCTGTGTGTTTTACACCGGATCCGGTTCCATCTTTATTATTACTCGTGGAACATCCTCGCTTGGATGAATTTCACCCTCACACGGTGGTTCCGTTATTTATTATTCATTGGAATAACTCATGCATGCGATCTATCGCATGCGTGGTGATTTCTTTTGTTATTCCATTCTTTATTATACCCAAATAAGTTAAAACTTTGACTTCTATACTCCATGAAATTAGTAGAATATCCTCGATATTTGCGTTTCATCCAAGATTTTCATGGAAATATTCTTCCGATCATTCTTGAATTTTACTCTCTGAAAACAATATCACGTTGACAATTTGGGCGTTAATAATTCTGGATAAAATAATTCTTGAACTTGTTTTATTGAATTCTTATATCATTGTCATCATCCTCATGTTTATATTTTTTTTGAAAGTCATCTACGTAACTCAGTAGTGCGTAGATGGACTTGGTATGATTATGACCGGAGACTATTCTATTAATCATGGCCAGTAATGTTACAAATGATGTGATAAAAATCCTCGATTAGTAGTAGTGCATTGATGGACGATTGTTGGCATGATCACGACCATTAATGAATACACAAATATTCTTGGCCCGTAGTGCGTGAATAATTGTGGTCGCGATACTTAAAAGAATATCCTCGGTCAGTAGTGCGGGGTGATTCGATGATGTGAAATATTTATTAAAGTTTGAGTCTCAATTTATAAGCGATGATGAAAAACCTTTTAAAACCTAAAAGATAGTAGACTTTATTTTCTACTTGACTCTTTTAATGGATTGCGATATTCAAACTGCAGCTTAACCTGGTTGTCTATTATTGTATTTTATCGGTTTAACATTATCAAGACTATTGATAATTTATTCGCATTATCTTAGTCATAATATTTCTTCTTGGGCTAGTTGAGCTCACCCTTTCTTTCACCGTTTCTCTTCGTGAAATGATAATATAAATTTGGACGCGAGTCGGGAAGCGAGTGATGGTCCTGAAGATAGCATTAGTAGTCCTCACTATACAGAAATAGTGTGATAATATCTGTAATGAGGACTTTTTATTTGAGTTTGTATAATATCTAGTAGATTTATATTTGTATTTAAACTCACGATTTATGTCGTATATTATACCACAGCAGTTATGTTAATAAGTTGTTTTTTTTAAATTACATACCATGTAAGTGTCGACCCAAGATGGGTGATGTATACCTAATTTTGGGGCGTCCACGGTTGGTATCGTAGCTTAGGATATGATCCCAGGCTAAGATGTGAGAATAGTACTAGGAGGGAGAGCAGGGGAATACCTTTCGCTAAGTATTATGACCTACTAAGTTTATGTGATATTTTATTGGTTGGTCGGGAAGATAGGGATAATTTGTTACATGTCAATTAACCTTTTGTTTTGTGGCGGTATATGAAAATGACATCGAGAATATTGAGAATAGCAATGGAGCGCAGCGATTGTTGATTCACCACATATCAATAATCGTGATAATGTGCATCGAAGGCGACAATCCTCATGCAAACAACAACAACAACCAAACGAAATGAATGATCAAATGTTCGGAGGCTTTATGCAATTTATCTGAACAATGAAAGCGAGCGACTCTCATCCAAAACGTAGGTGGAAACACGGAAAACTCTCGGCGGTCACCGCTAAACAATTTAAGGAGCTGGGACCACCGGAGTTTAAGGGAGAACCAAAACCACTTCGGCGGAAGCATGGATAAAGCAGTTACCAAGATATTTGATGTCTTGGGATGCTCCGAGGAGCAAAAGGTTCCTTTACGCTTTTATGTTCTTGCGAGAGGCGGATTCTTGGTGGGGAATCGGTAAAACGTACTCAACCAAATTGTCTTGAAGATATCTTGGGAGAAGTTCCAGAGTGCTCAACGACAAATACTTTCACGAAAGTATTCGCCATATGAAGGAGGTGGAGTTTATCAAGTTGGAACAAAATAATATGGCCAGTGTAGCAACATCTGAGGCAAAATTTGCGGAGTTATCACGGTTCATATCCCCACTGGTGGATAATGAAGAGAGAATGGCGCGAATGTTTTTAAGAGGTTTGAAGTCGGAGATACGTCGACATCTTATTTCTCATAAACCGTGTTTGTATTCGGATGTTGTAAATAGGGCTCGATTAGTGGAAGCGCGATAATGAGTCAACGCAACTAAAAGAAGCGGTAATGCAAGAAAATTATAATACCAAATGAGAATAGTCATCGGCGGTGACAACAAGCGTGGAGGAATCAACAGGCGGATATGGTAACCACTTCGGTGGTAATCGAGCCAAAACAATAAGAATGGACATTTCAAGAAAAGGAGATTCAACAATGATGGAAAGACGTCGAGACCAAAGACCCATTGTTAAGGAAGGAGAAAGACCACCTATCATATGCTTCAAATGCGGAGGAGGGACACATCGATCAAAACTGCGTAAATGCCGTCAAAAGCGTGTTATAATTGTGGAAGAGAAGGTCACTTAGCTCGATTTTGTCGTTCATCAAGACAAAATTCAGACTAAGGGAGGAGGCACCAAAGGCCATCCCGTAAAATTCAAAACCCAGAAGTCAAGGAGAGCATTTGTTGTGACCTCCCAAAAGAGCAAGGAATCCGAATGAGGTCATCACGGGTAAGCTTATCATAAACTCTAATGAAGTCTATACTTTATTTGATACTGGGTTCTACCCATTCTTTTATTTCTCCTACTTGCGCTCATCGATTAAATTTGACTCAGAGAAATTAGACTTTGACTTATCTGTGGAAACTCCGTTGGGAGAAACCTTCATTACATCCATTTGTTTATAAGTCTTGTTTGGTTCAAATCGGTACCCTCACATTACACGTCGATCTTATTTCATTAAAAATACTTGCATTTGACGTGATTCTAGGGATTGATTGGTTAACTACTTATCATGCAAAATTGATTGTTTTCGTGGGTTGTTAGCTTTCATATTCCTAATCAACCTATTATCTAATTCAAACGACCAAACCATTAAAATCAATCACGGTCGTCTCAAGCCATAAAGCTATTCGTTTATTGAAAAAAAGCGGATGTCAAGCTTTCTTAGCTCATGTCACGATTTAAATAAAAATACGCCGGTTTTAAACGATATTCCTATTGTTAATAAATTTCTGACGTATTCCCCAAGAACTTCTGGCCTACCCCGGAGCGTGAAATTGAATTTTGTATAGACCTTGAACCCTAGACAAAACCTATTTCCAAAGCCCCATATCGAATGGCTCTATTGAACTTCGAGAGTTAAA
Organism: Panax quinquefolius; assembly: GCA_020205615.1. Lineage (NCBI taxonomy): Eukaryota > Viridiplantae > Streptophyta > Magnoliopsida > Apiales > Araliaceae > Panax > Panax quinquefolius. The sequence goes on from CM035165.1 coordinate 104,005,047, forward strand.
GACCCAACTGCGGGAATTGTTAGACATTGGCTTTATTCGTCCCTAGTACTTCTCCTTGGGGTGCTCTGTTACTATTCGTGAAGAAGAAAGATGGGAGTATGCGACTTTGTATTGATTATCGGGAGTTGAATCACGTCACCATCAAAAATAGGTATCCATTGCCACGTATTGATGACTGTTTGACCCGATTAAGAGAGCCAAATTCTTTTCAAAGATTGATCTTCGTTCCGGATATCACCAATTGAAGATTAGAACCGTGACATTCCAAAGACGGCTTTTCGAAACTCGATGCGGGCATTATGAATTCTAGTCATGTCCTTTGGATTGACTAATGCTCCTCCGCCTTCATGGATATGATGAACCGAGTATTCAAGGAATATTTAGATCACTTTGTGGTCGTCTTTATTGATGACATCCTTATTTATTCCAAAAGCCGTGAAGATCATGAAAGCAACACTTGAGGTGACACTCCAAAAGCTTCGTGAATATAAGCTTTATGCCAAGTTGAAGAAATCGAGTTCGGCTTGAAGAAGTAGCATTCCTTGGGCACGTGGTATCAAGTCATGGAATATCTGCTGACCTAGCAAAGATTGAAGCTATTCAAAGTTGGAACAACCTAAATCGATGACCGAAAATCGTAGCTTTCTCGGTTTAAATTGGTTATTATCGGAGATTCGTGGAAGGATTTTCTCGAATCGCTATTCCATCGACTCACCGACTCGGAAAGATCTGAAAGTTCGGTTGGAGCGAAGAATGTGAGAAGAGTTTTCAAGAACTCAAGAGAGACTTATTTCAAAGACTGCTACGACAATACCATCCGGCTCGGAGGATTTGTCATCTACAAAGATGCTTGAGCAAAGGGTTGGGATGTGTTCTCATGCAACATGGAAAAGTAATAGCTTTATGCCTCATGACAACTCAAAGAATATGAGAGGAATTATCCTACTCATGATCTAGAGTTAGCGGTACGTGGTCTTCAGACTTAAAATTTGGAGGCATTACTTGTATGGGGAGAAAGTGGAGATCTTTACGGATCATAAAAGCCTCAAATATTTCTTCACTCAAAAGGAACTCAACATGCGACAACGACGTTGGCTTGAATCTGCTGAAAGATTATGATCATACCATCCAATACCATCCCGGAAAAGCGAGCGTGGTAGGCGACGCATTGAGTAGAAAATCATATGCAAGTCTGAGTGCGATATTGTCGTATGAGGCCCATTTTGTGTGACTTGCAAAGGATGGAGATAGAATTAAAGACTCAGGGGACGCGTGTGATGATAAGCGAGTATACGTGTAGAACCGACTTTAATTGATAAAGTTAAAGTCGCTTTCGTTGCGAGACACGGGGCCGATGCGTATGAGGAAGAAAGTGCGAGAAGGTCTTATCTTAGGAAGCAAGAATCGATGAAGAAGGAATACTTGAGTCGACTCCGGACTTTGTGTTTCCTAACGACCACGATTTAAAGTATAATATTATGATGGAGGCACACAACACACCATTTGCAATCCATCTCGGAGTACCAAAATGTATCATGATATTCGGCTATACATTTTGGTGGAGCAATATGAAGAGAGATATAGCATTTGTTTATCTCAAGGTGTCTAACTTGTCAACGAGTTAAGCGGAGCATCAAGTACCAAAAGGTCCATTCTGACCACTTGAAATTCCGTAATGGAAGTGGGAGCACATTACCATGGATTTCGTTCACGGCCTTCCTAAGGTTTCTCAAGGCATTGATGCGATTTGGGTCATTGTTGATAGGTTGACCAAGTCCGCTCATTTCTACCGACACGAGAAACTTATACACTTGAACGTCTTGCTTTCGTATATGTACATAAACGAGATTGTAAGATCGCATGGTATCTTAGGGTATCCATAGTTTCGATCGAGACCCAAGATTCACTTCACGATTTTGGGTTAGTTTGCAAAAAGCTATGGGCACAGACTTACGATTTAGCTTCGGCGTATCATCCTCGAGACGAGACGAACGATCGGAGAGGACTATTCAAACTCTTGAAGATCTATTAAGACTACGTGTCCTTGATTTCAAGGGAGTTGGGACAAGTTCTTACCATTGGTGGAGTTTTCCTACAACAACAGCTTATCGAAGCAAGTATTGGCATGGCTCCATTCGAGCGTTGTATGGAAGAAAGTGTCGTTCTCCAAGATATCTTTGGGATGAGGTGGGTGAAGCAACGTTGTTGGGACCGGGAGTTGAGTGCGTATGACTACGGAAAAGATTCAAACGATCCGACAACGTATAAAAACCTCACAAAATCGATAAAAGAGTTATGTTGATCTTCATCGAAAGGACGTGGAATTCGATATAGGAGATCGTGTGTTGTTAAGAGTCGCTCCCACTAAAGGAGTTACAAGATTTGGAAAGAGAGAAAACTTAACCCTCGATTCATCGGTCCATTTTAATCCTCGATCGAGTAGGAACGTGGCCTATAGACTCGCTTTTTACCAAAATATGTCTCGTGTTCATAACGTTTTCACATATCTATGTTACGTAAATATGTGAAAGACCAAACCATATTATTGAGTTAGAACCGGACGAAATAGCGGAAGATTTGGCGTATGAAGAGGTTCTGTTCAAATTTTGGATAAGAAGGAACATATTCTACGCTCCAAGGTTATACCTCAAGTCAAAGTTTTGTGGAGGAACCACGATGTTGAGGAAATGACTTGGGAGTTAGAATCAAAATGAAATCAAGGTATCCTTACCTCTTCGACATACTGTGTCGTACGTACCTAATTTCGAGGGCTTAAATTTCATAAGAAGGGAGGTTGTAAGACCCCAAATTTTTAATAAAGATGAATTTTTCTATAAATATTATTTTTGAATATTATGGAATAAATTTGATATAATGTTATAGTTGTGAGTAATATTTATAAATTTTGCAAAGTATGCAAGTTGTTATAAAATATTCGTTTGGTTGGGAATATTCTTTTTTGTTAGGGAATATTAAATACACGGCTCAATCATTGGTGGACCCCATTAATGAAATTATTATTTGGATTGAGAAAACGACAAAAATATTTTATAAAAATAACTATGGGAGGTGTTACCGTTAAAACCGCTGAACTACCCGTTGGTAAAAGTACGATGTCTGGCGCGTGAGTTGCGTAGTAGCACACGGTATTGATTATTGATGCTTACGTGAGAAGTCACTTTCGGTATGCTCAATTATTCTACATTAATTCTTTGCGTCATATCTCTTATATTATTGATTCAATTATTGTCACGATATCATCTCAGTATAATATGTTATAGTATTAAATCAATAATGAGGCGACAAGTTATAAATGATTAATAATTGTTGAAAGATTAAATATGTGTTGATGAAAAAAAAAATGATTTGTGGTAAGTTTGATTATTTTATGGGGGCTCGTATGTCATCATCTAAGAGTCTCTTCACATCGATAAGATTTACCTTCGTCGATAGTAATTACCTTCGTCGATAGTAATTACCCTCTTGTGAATAGTATTTACCTTCGTCGATAGTAATTACCTTCGTCGATAGTAATTACCCTTGTGAATAGTATTTACCTTCGTCGATAGTAATTACCTTCGTCGAATAATAATTACCCTTGTGAATAGTATTTACCTTCGTCGATAGTATTTACCTTCGTTAATAGTAATTACCTTTACCAGACGTCGAACCACTTGTCGTTTCACATTACAAAGGTGTCGAACCACTTGTCGCTTTCACATTACTGAGCGTCGAAACCAATTCGTCAAGCCACTTGCCTTTTTCACACTAAGGTCTAAGCTAGAAATCTTCTATAAATAGAGGCTGAGGGCTTCATTATTTTTCACTTAATTCATTCAAGCTATAGAGAGAAAGTATAGAGAGAATAAGAGAAAGAAGAAGAGTATTTTGTTCTACTGCCTTTGCGATTCAATCTCCTACCAAATGTAAGGGGTGTTATTCTTTCTTATTAATGAAGAGAACTGTTGTTATTCCATTTCTTATTATTCTTGGAATAACCTCAGTATAAGTGGTTTACCCTATACTTGGTGACATTCTTCTATTATTCGCATTGGAACATCCTGTTTGTGTGTTTTTTGGCGGGACTTCGGTTTCGTCTTTATTATTATTATTCTGCTGGAACATCCTCGCTCGTATGTTTTTACACCTGAACTGGTTCCGCCTTTATTATTCTGTTGGAACATCCTGCTCGTGTGTTTTACACCGGACTGGTTCCGCTCTTTATTATTCTCATTGGAATATCCTATCGTGTGTTTTACACCCGGATCCGGTTCCATCTTTATTATTACATTGGAACATCCGCTTGCTTGTAATTTCACCCGACTGGTTCCGTTATTTATTATTCTGTTGGAATAACTCATGTCATGCGATCATCGCATGCATGGTGATTTCTTTTGTTATTCCATTCTTTATTATACCCAAATTAGTTAAAACTTTGACTTCTATACTCCATAGAAATTAGTAGAATATCCTCGATATTTGCGTTTCATCCAAATCTTTTCATGGAAATATTCTTCTACGATCATTCTTGAATTTTACTTTCTACAAAACAATATCATGTTGACAATTTGGGCGTTAATAATTCTGGATAAAATAATTCTTGAACTTGTTTTATTGAATTCTTATATCATTGTCATCATCCTCATTTTTATATTTTTTTGAAAGTCATCCGCGTAGCAGAATGGTGCGTAGATGGACTTGGTATGATTATACTGAGAGACTATTCCGATTGTAATCATGGCCGTAATGTTACAAATGATGTGATAAAAATCCTCGATTAGTAGTAGTGCATTGATGGGCCGATTGTTGGCATGATCATGACCATTAATGAATACACAAATATTCTCACCGTAGTGCATTTAATAATTGTGGTCGCGATCTTAAAGAATATCGTTGGTAGTAGTAGTGCGGGGTGATTCGATGATGTGAAATATTTATTAAAAGTTCAGTCTCAACTATAAACAATGATGAAAAACCTTTAAAACCTAAAAGATAGTAGACTTTTATTTTCTACTTGGACTTTTTAATGGATTCGTATTTCACTGCAGATTAAACCCATTGTCTATCAGATTTTATCGGTTTAACATTATTGAAGACTATTGATAATTTATTCTACGCATTATCTTAGTCATAATATTTCTTCTTGGGCTTTGTTGAGCTCACCCTTTCTTTCATTTTATTCTCTTGAAATGATAATATAAATTTGGGACGAGTCGGAAGCGAAAGATGGTCCCGAAGATAAGATTAGTAGTCCTCATTATTCGTAAAATAGTGTGATAATATCTCAGTAATGAGGACTTTTTATTTGAGTTTGTATAATATCTAGTAGATTTATATTTGTATTTAAATCACGATTTATAATCGTATTATGCTACCTACGCTTATGTTAATAAGTTGTTTTTTTAAATTACATGCTTACTATGTAGTGTAATTAATAACAAGATGGGTGATGTATACCTAATTTTGAGGCGTCACATTTATCGTTAGATACATTAACGATATTAAAATTACCATATATTAATACATTATTAATAAATAAATAATATGAGATAAAATTATTATTATTTTAACAACGTATGAACATCATAATATTACTTTATGTATATGTTATTATTTTAATGATGTATTGTAATTTTAATAGTGTTTGTGCATAAATAATCATTAAGTCTACTATCACATAAAACTGCTTATGTGAATATGAATGTATGTGAACGATTTTATGTGATAGCAGTGATTTATTTATTTTTACAAATAATTATCGTAATTTAAACTCACTAATTAATGAAGCCGTCCTCTTTTGTGAAAAGTCGAAAATGCGCTAACAACTGTTTTGTGTTGGATTTTGGGCATACGACTAATGATGTGGACATTGCATGCATACTTTTTGGTGACAATGTCGGTTTGAGTGTATGACGATTATAACCTTGTGTTGGGGAATGGGAGGGGTGGTTTTGTCATTTTGGGTTATTTTAATAATGGTAAAGGTCATTTTCGGGTGACGAGAATGGGGTGGGAAAAGTAGTGGCCGAGGTAAGGCTATCGTGGCGTGCCCAAATCACCAACTACCTCTAAACTTTAAAGGGCATTAAAATATCTAGTGGAATGGAATCAACTTGAGCTGGATTTAGCTAATTTGGGGGTTATTTGAGAAATTAAAAAGTTGTTATTTCGAAATCACCTTTTCTTTTGTGTAAAATTAGTTTTATTTTTGAAAATTAATATTTTTATATTATTTTTTGATATTTTTACATGTAAGGTTCGCATATTAACTGATATGTCGAATTTTTATTAAATAATATATGAGTTCTACATGTGAAAATATCAAAAAATAATGTAAAATATCGATTTCTCTAAATTAAGAGATAAAAAGAAAATAACTTCGATTATTATTAACTACAATCAAATAAGTGAAAATTGAGATAATTTTATCTTCACAGACAATTTTTAGCATAAACGAAACAATTGTTCATAATTTAATATAAAAGAAACGAATTTAAACTTCTTGACCATAATTCAAACCAAAGTTTTATGTGTCAAAAATAAACACAAACAAAATAGGTAATCAAAATTGTTTTGCATATCGAATCGAAAAATAATAAATATTACGAATGTATATATCAACTTTTTAATTATTAATTATTTGAATACGTATCGGTGATAATTTTCCTATTATAATTCTATTAAATTTCATATGTTAATATATTTTATAATTTTAATTCTACAAAAATTTATCACACTACATAAAAGGACTATAAAAAATCATAATTAAGACAAATTTGACTCCGGCTCGGCTCAGACTCAACTGCAATGCCCTATGCCCCCACGCCCACGCCGAAAAGAAACAATCAAATATAGTAATTCAATTCTGCAGCTTGTGTTCCGCACACGAGTCTGCTTCGATCCCTATTCGCTGCATCCAATCTAACCTTCTTATTTAATTCCTCTATAACTACACGTGTCCTATACTCATTGGTGATTACGTCAACCCGAGCCCGAAGAGCAAAAGAGAAAGAGAAATATACATACATACATACATACATACATATCACCACGGACAGACCACACCGGTATCTACTTTTCAACAACCAATCAGAGGCTTGGTAGATCCGTGTTTGTGCCGCGTTTCGTGTGTCCTCACACACACACACTAGTGTGTGAGAGAGAAAGTTAGAGTATGTGTTGTTTTGCTAATAAAAAAAATAAAATAAAAAATATATATATAATATAGGACAAAAAAGGTTGGCGCGGCATGACACGTGGACAATAATGATTGAGTGAAGATTATAAGTTGTACTTTGCTCGAGTAATTTAATACTATAATTATACAAAATACTTATATAATAAGAGAAAATTCACATAATGGGTTTCAAAATTACATTAATTACAAAAATCGAAAAAATGTCAGTTATAGATCATAAGGTCTATTTGACTAAATTAGTATAAGCTGATATACAACCTTATCATCTTTACACTGCACATGAGAAAAACTAATAACCTCAAAATATCTTTTTAAGAATTTTGTGAATGTATAATTATGCAAAGATACTCCATCAAAGAATGCAATTGTTATGTCAAAAATCGTTTCTGATCAAATATAGAATTCAAAAAAATAAAAGTTCCATTTATAACTTGGGACTTGGAAGTTACAACCAACCAATCAAAAGCGTTTCTTCATATTTATGAGGACCTTATCAAAATAAACTCCTCGTTGTTGATCATGTGTATAGAACTAACTTTGGTCCCCATTCTTTTTTTTAAAATTCTAAGTCTGAAATATTTTTAAATTTAAAATTTGTAAGGATTTATTAAATTTTAATTAATTACAAGTATAATAGATCTCTGGTTTGATTCTGACCAAATAAGCAATTAAGTTATAATTATCACATTATGTGTCTAGTTTAATTCTCACTAATTGTGAGTTTATCCATTTTTATGTAAGTTTGTACTACTAATATTCTTCTAAAATAGGATTAAAGGAAGAAAAGTAAAGTGAGTCAAGCCAGCTGTTTTTCTTGTTTTGCTCATGAAATTCTTAACTTACTTTGGGTGATGGGATCTAAATGACATAATGTTGTGAGCATTGATAAGTGGGGTTGGGGAAAAGTTATAAGTTGTTCATTATCTAATGTTATACTAGCTGATAAGGTCTAAGCTTCACATCAACAATGAACCTCCTCAAGTGTTGTTGTCTACTATTCCATTTGTAGATGCATGATTACAACCACAGGGGAGGCCAGCCAGTTGTTTGTTTACTGAAAGCCAATATTAGATCCTCACATTCAAGGAGCTTTTCAAATTTCCTATATGAAGAACATGTACCCCCAATGCCACTTTTCTGTTCCCAACCTCATCCACTAAACTCAAATGCTTGCAAACATCCACATTGAACCTCACCAGTCCTTGAGCTTGTGCTGCCAAAAATACCTTCTCAAACCCCAACAAGTGCTTCTTAGGTGCATTGTGCACTGCCGGAGGACTCCAAAACAAGAAAACCGTGTGGCTTCCGCCCATTTTTCCTGAGTTTTTAACCCTCAAATGAACGTCGAATGCTACCCTCTTGCAACTCTGCTCGACAGCATCGATTGAGTTGCACCTAGATGACTTGCAAACATGGCCTTCCTCTAGTGGTATCGCCACAAGTTTTGGCACTTTGACTAAATGATGATTGAACTCGGAGTAGCTTAGTCCATCCCCAAAATTGTATATTGTTGGGCCTGTGTAGAACCGGTAAGTCCGGCCTGGATAGCCAGTGGCAGGGTCCGGTCTCATGTTCATGTTTGTCATGCTCACCTTGTCTACATAGGATTGTGGATACCATGTCATAGGTAGTCTTCCACCTGCAATAAGAAGACTTTTGATGTGAACTCTATAATTTTTTTTTATTAATATTGTTAAAAGGTAAAAATCACCTAGTCAGCAAAGGCCGCACTTAACTCTTGGGCCGCCAAGGCATTTTCGTGCATAGAGTTTGTTTATACTATATAGAACATACAGTAGATGTAAAGATCTAAATTTTACTTAAAAACTTACTAATAAAAACAATCTTATAAGTCATAACAAATTCATTTCAAGTATTGTAGAGTATCAAAGATTTCATTAAGTCATACGCGGTAGAGGAGCCTAGGCCTAGAGCCAAATCAAGGCAGTAGAGGATCCCCTAGCGTCTTGTTTAAGCAGGAGTTTTAGAACACAGTGATAAAAGAGAGTTTGAATGACTTACTGGGATTATAAAACCCAAAAATCACATCTGCTATTGCAGCTCCACCAGCTTCACCGGGGAACCCAACCCATAAAATGCTTGAGACTTTTGGGTCATCTTTTGCAAATTGTACATCCATTCCCCCTCCAGACATGATAACAAGAATAACTGGTCCCTTTGATGCCTTTGTAACTTCTTGAATTAAAAGCGTCTGTTGTCCGGGAAGATTAATGTCAATTCTGTCATGGCTTTCAGTTTCAATAGATTGATCATCCCCCACAACTAAAATCGTCACGTCTGCTGTGGCTGCTATGTTCTTAGCGGCATCTAATTGTGCCGTGGCACATGCTACATTGGCACAGCCAGGTGCATACAACGTCGGAACAATACCCGTTGCACCTTGCAAAGGAGTTATATATTTACATGGAGTGCCTGCAACATATCAAAAAATTTGAAACAATCAATACTAATATAAATGCCATATTAAAACTAGCTATTGATATTGCCGACAGAGGAAATATACACTTATTATTCTAACAATATCAGCGGCCTTAAAATGTAATACCCTCATAATTTCCAATCATGGTTTTAGTCACATTGGCATTAGGTCCAATTACTGCCAAGGACTTAATGGCAGTGGGAGATAATGGGAGCGATCCGGGGCTGTTCTTGAGCAACACAATTCCTTGCCTTGCAGCTTCACGGGCCAGCTCCTGGTTCGCGATGGTGCACACATCTTTGGGGCCTAATTTCCCGTAGAGTTGCTTGCTCGGATCGCCATCAAATAAGCCAAGTCTTATCAATGTTGCGAAATTGTTGGTTACAGCCCTGTCGATTTCTGCTTCTTTTACTAGCCCCTCTTTTACTGCAGCTTCCGTGTGTTGCCCTAAGAAATCCCCACAGTTGAGATCCAAACCTGTTATATCAAAACATTCACTTAGCACCATTTTAACTTGAAAACCAAAATATTTTCCAAAATTAGAGATACATTGACGATTTTTAAGGATAATTTTATGTTCTCAAATATAGCATTAGTATCGGCTAGGAATTCGGTCGTGACGGTGTGATATTGAAAATGATAGTGAAAAAGTAATGGCAGATTAAGAATATCATGCAACTTTATAGTCTTAAAATAGAAATATAGACTAAAAAAGAGAATGTATCTCTAATTTTAGAACGGATAGAGTAATAAATAGTGAAAATGTAGGAAATTTTATCAGTTAAAAAGCTAACAGATATGGACAAAGTTTTGGCATCCGGATGTTGGACATTTGGTATAAAATGATACCAAATGTCAAAAGTATAAAAATAGTTCTTGTGGTTGTTGTATTACTTCAACTAATCTGGTGGACTAAAAACAAAAAACAACAGTTGTACGATTGTAGAAATTAAGGGTGGAAAAATTTGTCACCAGCTGTTAAAGAAATTGCTGCAGTTTCTTGGGGTGTCTTGGTGTATTGTTGGGACTTGAACATCACATCTAATGAATCACAATCCGAGCTTATGTATCTGCAGAACCAGAAATTCGGGTAAAATAAAGCAGTTAAAGTTAAAATCTTGAATGTTTAGTAAAAATAGATGGTATGCAGCATTTTTTTTATAAAAAAAATACCCATTTAGTTTCCATTCTCCTCGGATAACCCCTGCCAGTAGGTCTGGATCTCCACAAGTTGGCTTGCCATTAACTTGGTTGTAAGAACACATAACACTTGCCACATTCCCATCAATAACACAGCTCTTGAATGGGGGCTGATATGTATCATCCATATCTTGCTTTGTTACCTAAGCCAAATTAAAAATCTTGTTACTAATATAAATAAAAACAAGTAATTTTTTTCAATTACTATTAAAAAAATTTTTTATAAATTACCACAGCGTTGAAATGGTATCGATCAATCCCTTTCCAGTTATCGACATCATAAGCTGTATAGTGCTTACAGCAAGCTCCAACCTTAAGGCGATCTTTATCACCGTCGTCTCTTTCTTGTAAACCTTTGACATATGATGTTGCATATTTACTTGAAAGCAAAGGGTCTTCTCCTGGTGTTTCATGGCCTCTTCCCCATCTTGGATCCCTAAAAATGTTAATGTTTGGTGACCAATATGTTAATCCAGCTAAACCAACATTGTACATTGCTCTAGCTTCAGTTGATACCACCTGCATACATAGAATATCATCTCTTTTTTATTTTCCATTTTTATATTCACATTTTCTTAGTCCTTTTTGTAAATTATTGCACTTTACAAAATGCAATGGCACATACAAAGTAAGGCACTTTCCATACAAGTATGGTCCTATCATGGGGGCATATAACAAACGTCAACACAGATAATAGCATGAAACATAAATCACCACAGTCTCAAATCGGAACATGTGAAATAGTTTGATATGTATATAAGGTTCAAAGCTAACTATCGATATTACATTCTGTCAATGACCTTTTAGCTGAGTCTGTGCCGAGTTAAGATGACAAAAAAAAATACTATTGAGACAGTGGATTTGACTCGAGTTGTTTTATGCATGTATTTCAAAATGGAAAGGAAAATGTAAAAACCTCACTCTTGCAAGCTGTTATCTCTGCAAAGTCCTGAATTTGGTAAATGTCAAAGTGTTCCAAGTACTAAATGCAAGCTGGAGATATTAAGTTTATCTTAGTACTTTACACCGGTCAAAATCAGAATCATTAATAGAGTATGTGTTTTAATTAATTAAATTTTTCCCCTTTTAACTTTAGAAGCTAAAGTAAAAGCCCATGATTGTTTCTAACACGCCGAAAGGCCAAAAACTATGGCTCCATCAGCTTTCTAAAACAAAACATATCTTATCTAAATCAATAACTAGTGGTTGCATACATTCTTAGGACCCAACCATTCACAATTTGGATCTAATGCAGATTAGTAATTTAGAACACATTCTTCAAGTTCTTTTCTTTATCAATCCATTTTCCGATAAACAAGTACCATATGATCAAAACAATCAAAATTTGTTGAAACTGAATACAACCCACTATTGAGGTAGTTCATTATGCCAATCTCCTCAGATTTAATATATAAAATGCTCAGGATTTTTATCATCACAAATAAAGTTCATTACCTTTCCAATGGCTTCAAATAGAGAACTGTTGAATGAAGCTGCAGTGCAGATGACCTGAGGAAAACTAGTTGCTCCGGGAACCAGCCCCGAAAAATGAGTCCCCGGACCGACGTAAGAGACTCCATGTAAAGCTTCAGACCACCACTCATACTTGGGTATCCCAAGCCTACTCACTCCCCCTGCAGCATTCACCAAGTTTATAATTTTCTCTTGCAATGTCAGCCTCTTCACTATATCCTCCACCCTTGTTTTTACGTCTAACGTGGAATCACAGAACGTGTAATTTGCCACTGCTTGATTATTGGCGATATCGCAAGCGAACACAGCAGTATTTTGGGCTGAAACTTGGTTAGAGGTCAAGAAATTATGGAAAATGATGAAACAGAGACAGAGGAAAACAGAGTGTCCTCTGTTTTGAGAGGAGGCCATTGTGTTTTATTTTCGTAGTATCCATTTATTTATATAAATATGGTGAGGCCATAAAGATATATATATATATATATATATATATATATATATATATATATATATATAGAGAGAGAGAGTATAGTATATGATCTTAAATGCTACTCCTTCATTTAATTATGGAGCATTTCAGTCAATCCATCTCACGTTTTTTATTCGATTAAAAAAATTAACGTAATAAAAATGTATAATAATTTTTGAATTGAAAGTTTTTAAAAAAAAATTTTAGGTGTGAAAAAAATATCTTATAGTAAACCATATCCATTAGATAGATTGATCAGAGATATATTTCTAATTCATATTATTATGAATCAAATTCTTACACTTTTTTAAAAAGATTGAATTCTAAAATTATTATACATTTTTTGTTTGATAAAAAATAAAAAAAAAAAAAAAATGTTAAAATCGTATTTCAAATAAAGGATGGAATGATATATATAGAAATGGTCTGATATATCTTTAGCGACGGACCGGCGTCGCTATTGATTAGTGTTTGTACTTTGTTGGGTGTTTTATAGTGACAGTGTAAAAGGAATAAAAAGGTTATCCAACTCAATACTCAATATGTTATTTAGCTGCCCGTGATGGATAATTGTATGATAGCCCACCATTCATCAATTTTAGAATCCCCCTCCCCCTCCCCCCCCCCCCCCACCCCCCCACTCTCTTCAACAGTTCAACTTGCATAAAACTTGCAGCCCGTGATGGATAATTGTATTGTACAAATTATTTTTGTTTTTTTTAATAATTTGGTGAATAAACAATTTAATGAATGTTGTTATAGTATTTTGTTTTTATTTTATGCAATGTTATTAATATTTTTAACGTTTTATTCTTAAAATTATTTTACAAGTACTATACTCTTTGGATGGGTCAAAAGTTTATATTTATTTTTCTTACATAATAAATTTGTTCATAACAATTCAAAAAGTTGTAATAGAAAAATATATACTTATACTCGGATGTTTTAGATAAATAATTATCAAACAATTCCGTATTCAAGAGTTTTTAATTTATTCAAATTCTTTTATAAGTTCAAAACTTTTCATTAAATGTGGTTAAAGAATTAACTACAATTATATGGGCATAGCCGCATAGGACTGAGTGTCAATATGCATGATGTATATAGAATTTTGTACTTGGGAGTGAGGTTAGTTTTCTGGGGGCGTACAGCTGTTGCCATTGATCTGATTTCTGAAATCTCTGTAACTCTCGTGAAATATATTTTTGGGCTTTCGTTCATGCCAATGCCAACCAAGCCATGAAATGAGAAGGTCAAAAAACCTCTTCTTCTTTAATGGAGTACATTTTTCTTACATAAAAAAAGGAAAATGATATTTTAACACAAATAATGAATTTAATGAAATTTTTGGGCTCAAGTGATTGATATTTCCACATAACTTTTGGATATTTTCTCATGAAACCCGTCGCTGTAGATCCTATAACGACGGTTTTTCACGTGAAAATATCAATTTCCGGAAAAGGTATGGAAAGTGTATTAATTAATTCTAGGTCCTGGAAGTTGTTTGCTGATGCAGGTAAACAAGTGTTAATCGAAGCAGTTGCACAAGTAATCCCAACTAACACAATGAGCTGTACTATTCAGATGCCTCAGAAATTAACTTGAGCAGATTTTGGTGGGGTCGAACTGGTGGTAAGTTGGTGTGGTTGGGAGGATGAGTCTAGGTCTATTGTCCATGCATGCCAGCTTGGTGTCTTGCCCTACAGCAGTGGGTAGCTAAGTGGTTTAATATATAGTCCGTTGGGTCTACCAGGTTATGGCTTTAAATTGTGCCTCCAAACAGCTCCCTGGACAAGGATGATCAAATGCTGGCAATTATTTCAGCCTCTATTTGGGAAAATGGGAATGTTGTGGTTCATGGGGAAACATTTGTACGTTTTACCGGATCCCGTTATAGTAAGTTGGTCAATTGACCAATACAGTGTTAACACGCAGACGAACATGTTGTATTGGTTAATATTTCTCGCAATAAATATAGGACGTATTTAAAGGGGACTTGTAGGATTATCACTTGAACTGTGAAGTGTATTATCATTGTCTAATGTTTCAATTGTCTTTTTTCTTCACTTTCTTTTATGTATGAGGTTTTTAGTGTTATTATATGTATGAGGTTTTATGTAATGTATTCATATTACTAGTATAAGGTTAGTAGTTATTGTAATTTTCTCCTAATTAATCTGAATTTATAATATCGAAATTATATATGAATAAGATTCTTGATTAGATCTTTTGAAAATAGGGGTATAAAAAGAAAAGAATGTGTATATTATGTCATCTTTAGCATTAAAAGTTGAAAATTGGGGTATCCTTTCCTTAATTGAATATATCAGTAACATGATTACTTGTCAATTGAAAAATAATTTAAATATTTAATATTATGGATTTAAATTTTGGAGATCATGCCTGCGGCACGTGGAGTGAGATACCAAGAATTTCCCTTCATGGAGAGGCTTTGCGGTGTGTTTGTCGTATAAAAATCATGATCCACCTCCCTCCTTTCCTTTCGGTAATATGTAGTACTAGCTTTTATTTAATTAAACTAATGGAAGTTGATGGTTTATGCTTTATGGCTATGATTACTTCACATATTAATGCCATTTATATATTTAAAAGGTTATGTGCTTAATATTCACGTTTATTAAGTTATATTTGGATATGTGCACACACGCACACACTTTTTTTTTATTTGAGTCTTGTTATGAATTGCGATAAATTTATATTAAATTATAAATTTCAAAATTTGTCTATACATAAAATTAAATAGAATTATAACAAAACTCTATTTATTGCACATATCTTCAGAAGGATTACTGCTAATATTTATCTATGTACCTGAAATCATAATGTCGATGATGTAAGTATTCGTAATATATATATATATATGGGCTATATGTATATACACAGTTGTGTATTATAAAATCGGGTTATGGCGACGGGTTTTTTGGGCTATGACGACGGTTCACCCGTCCTCGTAATTTCATAATAATTATAGCGGCGATTATGAAAGCTGTCATATAAGCGCAAAAAAACCGTCGTCATAACTAACCAGCAGATTCTGAAATACATTTTTCCTTATATATATATATATATTACTATTTTCATATTAGGAAAAAATGTATATACACAATCACTTATGACGACGATTTTTTTGGGCTACGTACGACGACGGTTCAATCATCGTCATAGATATTCTGATCTATGACGATAATTCTATAGTCCAAAAAAACAATCGTCGACTGTACTACACAATTATGTATATACATATTATATACTTTAACTACTTTTTTAAAAAAGTTATTAATATTTGGTCTAATCCGATACTTTCCTTTTCTATTTTCGGTACCCTCCCGAACAAAAAAAATTGATACTTGAAAAGGAAAACCACTAAAAAGTGTTTGCCCAAAATAAAACTAGGCTTAGCATACAGGCTTACTTTCCGCATAGTAGTAGTAGTAGTAGTAGTAGTAGTAGATAATATTGGAAAGGCCGCTGTTATACAATTAAAGACAATATATATTTATTATTATTATTATACAGTAAGCAAATAAATTTAAGTATTCGATATAAATAGAAAAACATTAATGAAAAGTTTGATTTTTCTTGTTGGACATAATTAAACGGCTGAAAGTCATATAATCAGAATATTAATACTACGCAGCAATTGGCAGTATGTCCATATCGACTAGAATTATATTTTAAAATTAAATGACAACTTGATTTAAGGTTTTAGTCAACAATTAATTTATTTTACATTAAACTATAACAAAATACAATTAAAAAAGAGAAGAATAAAATACCATTAGTATATACTTCCAATTTATTTTCAATACGAGATGTCGTAAGTCGTGCACGTGCATGATGATGCTACTATATATATATATAGAGTCAAGATCCTGTCCGGACTCCTGGACAGGACTAAAATGCGGACCCCAAATTTTTATTTTATTTTTGCTTTTTTTTAATACAATTAAAGAAAAATCTTTCTTTTCGTCTCCAAATTAATTCTTTCGGTTTGACTTTTTAAAAAGTCAAATTACCATTTTAAAACTAATCTTTTACTATTTTTGCTAAAATATAAAAGTGAAGAGATTATAACCAAAAAAATATATATCTGATTTATTACTAATCCCAATTTTTATAATTTTAGAAATATATTTATATATGCTTAATTATTAATTCTAAAAATAATCAATTTGACTTTAAAAAAAATTAAAACTGAAGCAATTAATTTGGAGACGGAGGAGTATTTAATATTTTATAAATTAAATTTTTTCATATATCTAATGTTTTTGGACGTGATTTGGATGACGATAACAAAACATGTATATACAGATCTGTCTTGTTGTATCACCATTTTTTGATATAGGTATTCAAATCACCCCCAAAATATTGTATTATGGAAAAATTTCAGTTCCATAAAATATTAAATATTTTTTTTAGTTATTTTTTTTTAAAAAAAAGCAAAAAATAATAATAAACAAACAGAGTTATACAGTCTGTACAACTCTGTTTTTTACGTGTATCCAAATGACACCCTAATATTTTGTAAAAATTTCAGTTCCAATAAATCACATTAATTATTTTGTAGTCAAAAAAAAAAAAAAAAAAATTCGGGCCGATCACTACCCCGGTCGGAAAAGGCCGGTCCCCCTAGAATTTTTCTTTCAGTTTTGGACGTCTTTGTTGCTTTTAGCTAAAGAGCTTTGATTCTTGAAATGGAAATGAGTGGAATTTTATGAGCTTGTTTTTAAGTCTTTCTACAAGGTTTGGTGGACTGAGTTGACTCACACCACCCCTCCCACTTTGTTTCCAAACATTAACATTAATTTTGTTAAAAAGAGCAACCCACGTACAATTCGATATCGAGGAGAACCAAGAAAAATACAAGTAGGAAAATTTAAAATAGTGAAGGGATATAAAAATCACTAGGTAGGTAAGTGTTATAACAGAGAAAGAGAGAGAAAGAACGAACCTTTGACTAAACCTGCAACGACCCATAAAAACCCCACCACTATTTTCTTCATACATGCCCTTTAATTTAATCTTTTTCTTCGCCGGCCCAGATACAGAAAGAAAATACTGAGGGTTTTTTCCCGGGAAAGTAAAGGACATTTCTTGGAAAAAAGATTTCATTTTTATACAATTCAGCTCTGTTACCTTTGAGCTGTTTGCTGTTGAGCTCTTTTGGCTTCTTTTGATTCTTTTTTTGGCACGAGATTAACCCAGTTAAGTGTTTGGGAATTAGGGTTTCAATTACTTCTGTTCATGAAGTAGTTCTGTTAGGTGCATAAGCAGTTGATGTGGAATTTAGGTTTTCTGTAGCTGGGGGACTAGAAAATGGTGATGGATAGGTTGGTATGGGGGATTCGGGCTGCTTTTTGGTTAATTTTGGTGTTTCATGGTTTTTCAAGTGTTTCTGGCAATGCTGAAGGTGTGTGCACTAAATTTAGTAATCCCCTTTTGTTACAAGTATTTTGGATTGCTGATGAGTAAATTTAGTTTACATATGGACTTCGTTTTTAGGTTGTTGTTGCTACATATTTAGTTTGGTATGTGCTTAGCATTATATTTCTTCAATTGAATTACTCAATTTGATGGCTTTGTTTTGATACGAAATTGTGAGCCTATGAATCCTAAATTGAATAAATTTCAAAACTAGGCCTGGTTATGAATCTATATTTGAATTTTCTTTAGTATTATTGCCCAGTTCAGGAAAAATTGTATCTGTTAACAGGACCTAGCCAATATTTTATATGTGTTAGCTTAAGGAAATAAGTGGAAGAGTCATTTTCTATGTTACGGGTCTATGATGGATGGGTTTGTATGTAATTATATGGATAGTGTAGCAATTGATTCTTATACATTAAAAAAAAAGGTTTATTAAGTGGTGTTATTTACAAATACGTTGATTCGTTTTTGTAAGACAGGCGATGCTTTGAATGCACTGAAGACCAATTTAGCTGATCCTAACAGTGTTCTGCAAAGTTGGGATCCAACCCTTGTCGATCCTTGTACTTGGTTTCATGTTACATGCAACAGTGATAATAGTGTTACAAGAGTGTAAGCTCCTTAATCCTGTGACACTTTTATTATGTAATGTAACCTGCTACTAGTAGTTGTGCATGCTTTATGATTCCTGTTGTACAGGTGCAGTATCGATTTATTTTTTTGCATTTGTTTACTTTCAGTGATCTTGGAAATGCAAACCTATCTGGTCAACTGGTTTCACAGCTTGGTCAGCTTCCAAATTTACAATACTTGTAAGTCATACTTTTGCTTGGTGGAAGTTGCTACACTAGTTCTATGCTCTTGTTTTTACTGTTTTCTTCTTCTAAATGTATTTCCTTTATTGTTATTATTGTCTGTGTATGTAATCTGCAGAGCTTTGTTTTATATGATCACTGATGGTTCTTATAGCTGTAAAATTATCTCCTCCATGGGCTATTCAATTCTTTGGTCATGGTGGGCAGATTCTCACCTCAACATTAGGGGAAAGAAAAATGTGATATGCATTAAATAGAGTTTTCTTGAAGAGAAGAGGAACAAAATGCATATATGTGCAGCTTCGACCCCTTAAAATCTTTAAGAAGTTTTGAAAGTTTGACCCCTTGACAAAAAATCTTGGTTCCACCCTGGTCCACCACTCCCCCCCAAAGTGCGACTATATTATAGACTCACGGCTGTAGGTATAAGTTGAACTGTTATAAAATATATATGATATACTTACAAAATTCTCTTCAGTAACAGACATGAAGGGTTACAAATTTGAAACTTTTAATGTTTGGCAGGCACGTTCTAGATGAGTGCCATTAATTTTTTTCTCATTCTTTTTTCCTGCCTTAATATTTTGTATTTGGTTTAATGTCAGGACATATCTCTACAAGTCTACATTTAGGGTTCCAATCAGAAATATGTAGCTGTAGTTCGTAAGCTGCTCTTAATTGACAAAGAATTTGTATTTTTAAAGATCTACTAGATGAAACTTATCAGTCTTTATTTTTTATGCTACAGTATGTTTTTAAATCATGTTTGATTTATGCATTGCATGATTTTAGTTTAGAAATATAGATCAATAAGATAGACTTTACTTCATTGCGAAGCTCAGATCTTCTGTAACTTATTTTATAAGCATAGTTGCAAGTTGATACTTGTTTATTCCCAGTTTCTGAGTCCTCAATACAAAAAAGCACTGTATATCAAAATTTGAAGAACTTGTAAATCCTATTTTTGTGAGTGGATTTGATGTGCTCAAACTGTTAGACTTTCCGCAAATATATTTTCCAAGATTTAAAAAGTATCTACTTTGATGTTAGGCGCACGAGCCTGACCTTTTTAGCTCAGGGATTCAAGCCTTGGCCCCTAAAAGTTATAAAGAAAGGAATTTTGTTCATGTGCATTTTAAGTAAGTGTTTTTGGGAACAACTTCTCGAAGAAAGTATGAAATTTCTTATTAGTTATTGGTTGATGGAACAGTTCAAGTTTGGGTGCCTAGCATAAGACCTCGGTACGAACCATTTTCTACACCTAAAGTTGGATGTTCAGGTCACCTATTTTGTTCCATAGCATCTCATTCAAAGATTTTGAGTTCTGGAAGTTGCATTTGAAAAAATTGATCTATATCAGGGATGAAGATACTCTTGCCTTTGACCTTTGCAATGTTGTGCATATTGTACAAGTGGAGGTCGTTAACTTCAATGTTATTGCTTTTTACTTCTTTCCCCCATTGAGTCTATTTCTTCTACATGTTTTTGTTGGTCTATGAATTATTGATGTCAACATTTTTTTGACTTATTTTGTGACAGGGAACTTTATAGTAACAACATAAGCGGAAAAATTCCTAATGAGCTAGGGAATTTAACTGACTTGGTCAGTTTGGATCTTTACCTGAACAACCTGAATGGCCCAATTCCAGAAACGTTGAGCAATCTTAAGAAACTACGATTCCTGTATGAATTTACATCCTTCACCTTTTTTAATACTACTACTATTAAATATATTTATTTATTTATATGCTGTTGTTACCCTTGGCTACATGAGATTCAACAGAAAATGAACTAAAGAAATCACCATTACTGTCGAGAATGCTCTTTATAATTTGATGTTCCAATTATTGAGAACATCTTAGTAGATTTCGTGGATAAATTTCCCCTTAGAAATTTTATGGATAAATGACTATTGCACTTGTTGTAACATAATGGTGGCTGATCTATATCTCTTCTCTGCAAGGATAGAAGGCTCAACAACAACACTTTGACAGGAAAAATTCCTGCGTCTTTAACTACAATTCTTTCGCTGCAAGTCCTGTGAGTACCAAGTTGATTTGTTCCTTTGTCGTGATTGTTTAATCCCCTCCCCCCCCCCCCCCCTTCTTTTTCTTTCACTCAATTTCAACTGGCTTAGATAACATAAGATTCTACCTTCTTTACATGTGGAATGCAGTGATCTGTCGAACAATCATTTAACAGGAGCCATTCCAGTCAATGGCTCCTTCTCCCTCTTTACTCCCATCAGGTATGTTTCCGGTTATACTTTTTCCATTTATAGTGCATTGGGTGACCATAAAGATGTAATGCTAATTGATAATTTCCATCTTCCAGTTTTCTTAACAATCAGCTGGACGTTCTTCCAGTTTCCCCACCACCTCCTCTTCCACCATCACCATCATCATCTAAAGGTTTGATTTTAATTTTTGCATAGCTACTGACACTGATTTATAGTTAGTGTTGTGTTTCCGTTATGTTTCTCCAAAGTTTTTCAAATATTCTTCTTCATCAGTTATATGATTCTCTGCATTGCCTGATCGTGCCTTTATTGCTAATGACTTGTCTGACTTTGTATTCATATAGTCTTGTTTGCCTTACATACACTCTGGTTTAATCATGAAAATCATACAAATGATGTTTCTTGAGGCAAACTACTGACAGATAAACTTTCATTTTCAAACAGAGTTGTACAAAAAGCAAACTGCTTATTCATTATTTCCTTATCCAGCATGCGTGGTTTATTATTTGATCACTTTGAAAAACACATGACCAAAGCATCTTTATTCTTCTGAGAAATTTCTTTTCTCGCTTTGTCTCAATATTCTTCCTCATATAGTATGTTAGTCTCAAGAAACTTCCAGTAATGCACCAAAGGAACTTTTTGTTGTATTGTAATTGTCAAATGTCATTCCAGTGAGAAACAGTGCCACTGGAGCAATAGCTGGAGGAGTTGCTGCTGGTGCTGCTCTGCTGTTTGCTGGTCCTGCAATTGCACTTGCTTGGTGGCGAAAAAAGAAGCCACAGGATCATTTCTTTGATGTACCAGGTTTGTGCATCTAAAATGGTTTAAGTTGATCACTGTAGTGTAATCTAGAATATTATGTCACTCTTGACTTTGTCTTTGCAGCTGAAGAAGATCCTGAAGTTCACCTAGGACAGCTCAAGAGGTTCTCTCTGCGTGAATTACAAGTTGCAACAGATAATTTTAGTAACAAGAATATACTGGGTAGAGGTGGGTTCGGTAAGGTTTACAAAGGCCGCTTGGCTGATGGCACTCTAGTGGCTGTAAAAAGACTTAAAGAGGAACGTACCCAAGGTGGGGAGCTGCAGTTCCAAACAGAAGTTGAGATGATTAGCATGGCTGTGCATCGAAATCTACTTCGTTTGCGAGGCTTTTGCATGACACCAACTGAGAGGTTGCTTGTTTATCCATACATGTCTAATGGAAGTGTTGCGTCGTGTTTAAGAGGTACAACTTGTTTTCCTATTTGTATTGCAACTTTAGTTTTTTCAACTTCTTTTATCATTTTCTAAAATGAAAATTTATGGTTTTAGTTGTTAGTGATGCCAACTTCCTAATTGATATCAACTATCATTTCTTACTTATTCAAAAATTAAACCCTCTCATGTCTATTTTCTAAACTCCATATACCATTCATATTCAGATTAATTTGGAAGGGAACCCAGCGATTTATTTGCAATTTATAGATTAATGTTTTGGATTTGGTTCTGAAAAAGCTGAGTTTGACTCAGAAGCTGAAAAATATTTTGAGACTTTTTACATTAAAGTTTAATCCATATTCCTTCTTACTGTGCTTACTATCTATAATGGCATTCTCATAAACTAACTGTTGCATCATTACAGAGCGAAATGATTCACAGCCCCCACTAGATTGGCCAGTAAGGCAGCGAATTGCACTTGGATCTGCCAGGGGACTTGCTTATCTGCATGATCATTGCGACCCTAAGATCATTCATCGTGATGTCAAAGCTGCAAACATATTGCTGGATGAGGAGTTTGAAGCAGTTGTTGGAGACTTTGGGTTGGCTAAACTCATGGACTACAAGGATACTCATGTTACTACTGCTGTACGTGGCACAATTGGACACATAGCTCCCGAGTACCTATCCACGGGAAAGTCCTCGGAGAAGACTGATTGTTTTGGGTATGGGGTTATGCTTCTTGAGCTCATTACTGGACAGAGGGCTTTTGATCTTGCCCGACTTGCCAATGACGATGACGTGATGTTGCTCGACTGGGTAAGCATTTACCTGCCTCCCTTGCACCGTGTTTGTGAGTTTTAATATGGACAGAAAAGAAATGAAATGAACATAAAACTTAGGTTTTCTGTTTGTTTCTTGTGCTTGTAAGTTTTTTAAGGGACTGTAAAGAAATGAAAATGACAGAAAACTTGGCAACTTTTTCTGTCCAAAAATGGACAGATTTGGACGCAAAAGAAAGAGTTAAATAAATCTTTTGTGGTCCCTATATTACCCTCTATTTACAATCACAAAAAGATTTAATAGAAAGGTAAAGTGGTAATCTAATTTAAAAGTTTGTGTTTTCTTTTCTATAATTAACTCAAACAATTCAAAAGAAAATTTTCTAGTTTTCTATTATTTTCTTTTCCGTTCTTTTCTTTTTACCCTATGTCTGCTTATTGATATATTGCATCTTCAGAGAGATGAATGGAAAACTCTGTAAACATAGGGTGTAGAGTGTTCATATTCGTTCGGGGTTTCAGTCTAAAATTGTGACCAAAACTATAACCAAGATTGTGTGATATTTGAAGTTTGGAACCGAGTGGATGATGGAAGTGAACTATTCCAGCCCGGCCGTTCTCAGGTTGATTATGTTGTAGGCCTAAATTTTTGATTTACCTTTCATATTTTCAAAATCAAGAACTTTTTTACTCCATTTATATACTATACTCCATCCGTTCCAAAATTAGAGATACATTTGTAATACGACGACTTTTAAGGATAATTTTATGTTCTCAAATATAGCCTTATTATTAGCTAGGGATTAGGTTGTGGTGGCGTGATATTGAAAATGTTAGTAAAAAAGTTGGCAAGTTAGGAACATTATGTCATTTCATAGTCTTCTAAATGTATATCTAATTTTGGAACAGACTAAAAAGGAAAATGTATCTCTAATTTTTGAACCGAGGGAGGATTAACTTAGAACCTTAGTACTTTAAGTTATCAAATGCATGCATGTAAAATTATAGATTGCTTACTTGGTTCGATTCTTGGTTGGTTTTTGGTTGGGTGGGTTATATCGGTTGTGAAAAATAGTCAAACCGAGAGTTAAACAAAGCAGATGCATTCTTGAATATGTGGGTTAAAATGAAGTCTACGCCAATCACGATCTTCATAGTAGTACCTGTATTTACTGTTTCCAGGACTTTAACCGATGACCAAGCATTCAACATGTGAGCACTTTTTGACTTTGTTGGTGTTATGATTTTAGATTAAAATCTTATGTGCTCAAATGCGATAATGTAAAAAGATTTATCAGTTCTTCTCGGTGGTGTGTTTTTCCTAGCGATTAAGGAAAAGAATTAGATTTTCTGCAAGGACTATGTCATTAAATAGTAGTCTTGCCACCTTTAATTCAAAATATACAGCCTTAACTGAGAAAATAGAAATTAAAGAAAGAAATACTTGTCTAAACCTTCGGAACTATAAGGTTTGTTCTCATTTTCTACTCATGTTGCTCTTGCTGCCAACAAAACCTTGACTTGTTTGAGGATTTGCATTTTGGATTATAAAATGAAACATTGCCCATCCTTGACCTACTAAAAAAATTCATTGCGCACGTGCCTCTTGATTCTTCACTAGATTGAAGACAATTTTTTCATGATGAAATTTGGCTTGTAGATGGCAAATTTATATTGGAGAGAATCAAACAAATACTACTTAGTCTGAGTGGTCCTCATCTAGAGGTTGCATTATAAAAAATAAAATTATGTATATAAAAATTCTTTCTCCATATCTTGTTTGTGTTTCTTGAAAAAATTGAGTCAATCGGTTGTTGGCACTTGTAGTGAGTAATTAGAACATCCATGAGTCTGATGGGACCTCTACCATCTACTTCTCGATAACTATCTTCGAAAAATTCAGGTGAAAGGACTTCTAAAGGACAAGAAGCTGGAGACACTGGTTGACACAGATTTGCAGGGGAATTATGTTGATGAACAGGTGGAGGAGTTAATTCAGGTTGCTTTGCTCTGCACACAGAATTCCCCTACTGAACGACCCAAGATGTCTGAAGTAGTGAGAATGCTAGAAGGTGATGGTTTGGCTGCGAGGTGGGAAGAGTGGCAGAAGGACGAGATGTTCCGCCAAGACGTCAGTCATGCACACAATCAAAATACTGAATGGATTATTGCTGACTCCACTTACAACCTCCACCCTGAGGAATTATCCGGCCCCAGATGATCCTTTTATGGCAGGATATATATAGATTTCTCTGAGGACCCCTCCTCCCTTTGTATTTTTATTTTTTGATTTTCCTCTTTGTTCATATAATATTTTTCTCTTATTTTTGATATTCCCAAAGACCCAGTTGTATCATGTGTCCAGAGTTTTGCTGAAGATGTAGCCTGTAGGTTTTGGATATGGCGTTGTAAAAATTTCAGGCTTACATGGAATGAACAGCTGTGGAAGCACTGTGTGTTTTATTGTTATGTACCCAGATAGTGAAAATGTTACAAAGAATAAATGCATTTGTTAACCGAAGCAATCAAGAGCCTTTTTGAAGCTATGTGCCTTGGCATGTTTTCTGCTGCTTGGGAAAATTTTCTAACGAATGTACGTACATGCATACCTGCACCTGCACCTGAACCTGCAGTGAGTGCAGGTATATACAGGTCTTTGCTGCTGATGGGTTATGATTTTCTGCACGGCCTTACTCCAATCATAACACACCTGTAAACAAACGAATGCCATCAGACCTAAATCAGTTCAGCATTAGAAGGCTACACACAGCTAAATACAAACCACATTAAGTAAATTGGGAAAGCTGGACAAATCATGTGACGCCACCAAAATAGGTCCATTCCATTCAACCCATTCTGAGTCGCCAAATACATGATACAGAAATAACTACAACTTTATTAATACATTTGTCGTGCAAAATACGACAACATATATAATGTGAGTTTAAATACAATTATTGTCTTCTAGACAATATACATATCCAAATAAATTTCCATCACAATTATTGATACATTATTTTACAAAAATGGTGAGGACTACTAAACAACTCTCTCTAGAACCTTCATTCCATACCCCACTAAGTCTTCGCTACATTCTCGCCTCCGAGAAGAAAAATGGAACAAAAAGAAAATGGTGAACTCCATTTAGCCCAAAGAAAGAATATTATGACTAAGATAATATACAACAAATTATCGTTAGTCTTGAACAAGGAAAAATCTAATAGAATACAATAGACAACCGGTTTTAAATCAATCTTGTGCAATGAAATAATAATTCATTAGAGCGAGTTAAGTAGAGAATGTAAACTACTATCTTCTATATATGAATTTAAAGTTCATCGTCGATATTTTATCCCTGTAACATCAATCGATATATATACGGAATCAAATATTCATCTTTGCTTTCTGAGACAAAGATATTCATCATTAATTATTCATCTAAACACTTTCTCATCTTTTGCCTACTGGTAAAGATATTCATCAAAAAATCATTCATCTTTGCACTTCTGGTAAAGATATTCGATATATATCATCATTTAGGACTAAGGATGATGAAAAATATTTCAAAAAAAGAATCCATGAAACAAAGAGAAAAATATTAAGGATTAAATTTTTTAAACAATCGAAGTTCAAAAATACTTGGTAAGTAATCGAAATGGAGTAAAATTCAAGAATGATCAAAACATCAAAAATCTGATTCAACTAGTATCCAATAGATATTTAATAAAGATATTCATTTTATTTTAGAACAAAAGAATAAATTTTATTTTTTAATTCATTGAATAGTCAAAATAGTATTAAATGAATAGTAAAATTCAAGAATATCGTGAATAATAACTCAAAACTAGTATCCAAAGATAGAAATTTCTGAAAAAATAAACATCTTCACACACTTAAAAGATGAATAGTACTCATGAATAATAAAGACTCGTGAATAATGTAACTCGTGAATAGTAACTCATGAATAGTAACTTCGTGAATAGTAACTGTGAATAGTAACTCATGAATAGTAACTTCGTGAATAGTAAATGTGAGACCCAGATTTTATCAATAAAGATTTAAATTTTATCGAAATAATTTTAATATTATAGTGTGAATTTGAGATAATATTATAGTTGTGGGTAGTATTTATAAATTTTACAAAGTATGCAAGTGGTTATATTATATTCGATTGGTGGGGAATATTGTTTAGCGGGGAATATTAAATCTAACTATTTCAATCATTGGGACCTATTAATGAATTATTATTTGATTGAGAAAACGACAAAAATATTTTATTGAAATAACGGCGGAAGTTTTACCGCTGATCTTTGTTGAACTACTTCGGTAGTAAAAAATACGATGTCATACGTGTGTGGTTGCGTAGTAGCACACAAATTGATTATTGATCTTTATGTGAGAAGTCACTCGGTTTGATTCCATTATTGTCGATTAATAATATGAATTATTATAGCGATAATGGCGTTTTTTTTATTCATTATTATTAACGTAATAAAGCGAAACATCTTTATATAAAATAGAATCTTTTTATTAAAGTTATTACATAAATAGAATATATTATATTTTATTATACATAGTGTTGTATAGTGTTTTTTTTCAGAGTGTTGCGTATAGTGTTTGTATAGTAAAATATTTTTATATAAATAGAATATATGATATTTTATTTAAAAGATTTTGCTTTAAATATGGATGATCAGATTAAAGTAAATCAATCGGACCGCTTCATGGATTAATTACTTATGCGTTACTATTTTCCTATAAATAGAAGCCCATTCCTTCATTATTTTCTTACAATTCACCAAAACTCAGAGAGAGAAATTATAGAGAGAAGCTATAGAGAGAAAATCTATAGAGATAAAGAAGAAGAGTATTCTCAGTACTTCACTACTTTGATATCCGGTGTCTTTTATGGTAAGGGTATTATTTGTTGTACCGTAAAGAGTGTTATTCTTTCTTATTCATGAAGAGAACTTACATTATTTCATTCATTATTATTACATTGGAATAACTTTTGTAAAAGTGGTATACCTATACATAACTTTTGTATATCTGGCGTACCTATACTTGGTGAAATCCTTATGTTATTCTATTCTTATTTATTACATTGGAATAACTTTTGTATCTGTGGAATCCCCTATACTTGGTGATCTTCTTACATTATTCCATTCTTTATTATTACATTTGGAATATCACATGCATGTGTTTTACAGGACACAGTTCCATTGTTTATTGTATTATTATTGACATTTATTATTACATTGGATCATCATCATCCCGTCATTGTGAATTTCACCGACTGGATCCGTTATTATTATTACATTGGAATAACTGACACATATATCTGCAATCTGCGTGCGTGGTGATTTCCTTTGTTATTCCATTCTTTATTATACCAGTTGGTTAAAACTTTGACTTATATACTCCATGAAATTAGTAGAATATCCTTGATATTTGCGTTTCATCCAAATATCTTTTCATGGAAATATTTTTCGATCATTCTTGAATTTTACTCTACAAAAAACAATATCTTGTTGACAATTTGGGCGTTACTTAATTCTGGATAAAATAATTCTTGAACTTGTTTTATTGAATTATTATGTCATTGTCATCATCCTCATGTTATAATATGTCATCTTTGGCTTACGTGCGTAGATGGACTTAGTATGATTATGACCGAGGATCATTCGGTATAATCATGGCTTGTTATAAATGATGTGATAAAAGTCCTCGATTGGCACAATGCGGTGATGGATAGTTTTGGTATGATTATGACCGGGGGTGATTCGGTATAGTCATGACCATTGATAATTTGATGAAAATCCTTGGCCGTGATACGAGGATAAATAGATATTGTGGTTTATTCATTAAAGCTGAGTCTTAGTGATAAAATTTATGAAAACCTTTTAAAACCTAAAAGATAGTAGACTTTATTTTCTACTTGACTCTTTTAATGGATTGCG
Organism: Panax quinquefolius; assembly: GCA_020205615.1. NCBI lineage: Eukaryota > Viridiplantae > Streptophyta > Magnoliopsida > Apiales > Araliaceae > Panax > Panax quinquefolius. The sequence continues at coordinate 104,034,273 of CM035165.1, forward strand.
TATTCCATTGCAGATTAAACCGGTTTGTCTATTGTATTTTATCGGTTTAACTTTGTTGAAGAAGGCTAATGATAATTTATTACGTATTATCTTAGTCATAATATTTCTTCTTGGGCTAGTTGAGCTCACCCTTTTCTTTCACCGTTTTCTCTTGAGAAATGAGAACATAAATTTGGGACGAGTCGGGGAGCGGAGTAATGGTCCGGAGGATAGCATTAGTAGTCCTCACTATTACGTGAAATAGTGTGATAATAGTTGTAATGAAGACTCCTTTTGAGTTTGTATAATATCTAGTAGACAATATTTGTATTCAAACTCACGGTTTATGTCGTATTGTACACGGCAGTTATATTAGTAAGTTGTATTTGAATTTATGTACCATGTAAGTGGCGACCCAAGATGGGTGCCGTATACCTAATTTTGAAGCGTCACGGTTGGTATCGAGCTTAGGGATATGATCCTGGCTAAGAGGTGAGAATAGTACTAGGAGGGAGGGACGGGAATACCTTCGCTTTAGAATGACCTACCTAAGTTTATGTGTTATTTTATTGGTCGGTCAAAATATAGGGATAATTTGTTACATGTCAATTAACCCTTGTTTTGTGGCGGTGTTTGAGAATGGCATCTGAAAATCTTTGAGATAAGCAATGAAGCACATGAGAGTGTTGATTCACTTCAAACAAAAGGTAACGACCAACAACACGATAATAATCATATTGGTGGCAGCCGGCTATCAAAACAATGATAACCATCGTGGAAATTATAATGCTAAGAATGGTAACCACTTGATTGGTAATCATGACAAAGATAATAGAAGTGGAAATTTCAAGAAGAAGGTCATTTAGCTCGATTTTTGTCGTATATAGTGAAGTCAAGTCCAATTTGGGATAATGGCACCAAAGGCGGATCTGGACAAAACAAAAAGTCGGTGGTTTTCGGGAGAGGCGTTTTTTTCGTGACTTCTCGAAAAGTGGGTAACCGACGAAGTTAGCAGGGTTAGTTAATTATAAATTCTTGCGAAGTCTATACCTTATTGAATCTGGGTTCTACCCATTCTTTTATCTCTCTTGCTTGCGTTCAACGTTTAAATTTGACTCCTGAGAAATTAGACTTTGATTTATCTATTGAAACTTCGTTGGGAGAAACCTTCGTTACCTCCACTGTTTATTAATCTTGTTGTTTCAAATAAACACTTTCACGTTACCTGTCGATCTTATCTCTTTGAAAATACTTGCCTTTGAGGATTAACTACTCATTCTTTTTGTAAGGTTGTTAGCTTTCATATTCCTAACCAACCTGTTATACGAATTCAAAGTAACCAAATCTTAAAGTTAATCACTGTTATATCAAGCCATAAGTAAAGAGCCCGATCCTTTCGTTGTTGACTTCCTTGTGTGGAATGCACCGCCCGGACTTTACGTAAAGCGACGTCGTGAATGAAGATGGCAAGTTGATAGGTATCATTGTGAGGTCTTATCGAGTTAAGGGATAGAAGTCACAGTTGGTATTAATGTGACGTCTTATCCAAGTCTTGGGCCGAAATGTGAGCTTTTGAATGATATTTCTATCATTAATAAATTTCTTGGCGTATTCTTGAAGACTTCCTAGCCTACCTAGGCGTGAAATCGAATTTTGTATTGACCCCGATCTGAAACCCATTTCTTAAACCCTCAAATATTTCTTGAACTAAAAGGATGCATTTACGAGGATTATGATGAAAGTCATAATAAAAGCATTCGACTAATGAAAATCATGGGTATTCGTGGTATTAGTAAGTGTTATGATGAGTTATGTTGGTTGGTATGTGAAAACATGAAAGTTTCTTAGAAATCACAAAGAGTTGAAAATCGATTTTGGTGAAAAAGCGTAACATGAAATTCAATTGACCAAATCTCTTATTATATTTTGAATTTTTGAGTGTGGTCAAGTCCTAGAGTTAGATCTATGAGTTACCTAACTAATCCAAGTGGAATTACTGGAAAAGGTGTTGTAGATTTTTGTGTGGACTGATTTTAGCAAAGGAGTGCAAAGCTGTAAAAAGCTGAAAAAGGCTGCAACGCCATAATTTTAGAGGGGCTGTTTGACCACTTAAATTATGAGAAAAATTCTGGCCTTTTGGGACATGAAGGTATATGGTATAAAGTACCTCCTGTCCAAAAATGAGCTCATTCGACTTAAAATGAGCAAGTTATGACTATTTCAATATTTAGGTTTTTTCGATGAAAAAAATTATATAACCTGAGTTCTATAACTCTCATGACCATGAAATTTAAACTAGAAGCTCACGTTAACATGTGTAAGGTCCTGCCAAGGTTTGGGAATTTTGGTGTTAAACTTGAGGTAGCTAATTTCTTAAGGAATTAATTAGAAATTAATTTTTGAAAAATAGTAATTGAATTTTAAAAATTCGAGAAAAATATATTTCATTATGGGACTATATTATGCTAAATCTCAGAAAAGAAATATTTTTGGGACTAATTTGGTATTTTTCATGAAAATAGTTTAATTCTGAACATATGAGTTAAATATGTTATGTGAAGTAATGAAAGTTGAAAATAGGATTTTATGGCTAAAGAATCCTATATAGAGTATATGCATATTTTTTTGATGAGGATTTGATAATTGGTGATGATATCTTTTGAGTATGGCATTTTGAATGATTAAATGCATTATATGGTAAAAGCGTAAACAATTGAGATAAATTGTTTATAAATTTAAGAAGTTATTAAAATATTGTTATAATATTAATGATATTAGATTATGAGATTATTAAGTGATTGATAACATGGGATATTCTTGAATCTGGATAAATTATATTATAAATGTTTAATATTTATCCTTTATCTCATTTGATTGATTCTTTATATCATTATCCTCGTGTTTATATTATGTTGAAAGTCATTTGTGGCTGTAGGTGCGTAGATGAACTTGGTATGATTATGACCGAGGATTGTTCGGTATAATCATAACCGTAATTGAAAAACTCGATTATCTTTGGTCGTAGTGCATGGATAATTTGTGGTCGTGATACTAATGAATACACGATTATCTTTGGTAGTAGTCATGGATAATTTGTGGTCGTGATACTAATGAATACCACGATTATCTTTGGTAGTAGTGCATGGATAATTTGTGGTCGTGATACTAATGAATACACGATTATCTTTGGTAGTAGTGCATGGATAATTTGTGGTGCATTATGATAATCTTAATGAATACACGATTATCTTTGGTAGTAGTCATGGATAATTAATTGGTCGTAAATCTTAATGAATATCCTTGGCTTTTGTAGTGTAGGGATGATTCGATGATATGGATTAATTATTGAAATGAGTCTTAGCAATGAAATATTAATTCATGGATGTGGTAAAAGTCATCTTTGGTGCGTAGTGCATTGATAGACTTGGTATGATTATGACCACGCGGTTTATTATTCTATAATCCTTGGCGATGGTGCATGGATAATTTATGGTTGTGATACTATTAAAATTTGAGTCTCGATATTATTGGTTTTATGATTATATATCTTTGGCTGTAGTGCAAAGATGAATTGTTAATAAATATCTTTGATGCATGAGTGCAAAGATGAATTGTTAATGAATATCTTTGGTAGGATTGCAAAGATGAACTTAATGTTTTCAACGATAAAGGTATTCAAGGTATCCTCACCTCTTTATCATACCGATGACGTACCCTAATTTTTGGGCGAAATTCCATAAGGAGGGAGATTGTGAGACCCAGATTTTATCAATAAAGATTTAAATTTTGTCGAAATAATTTTTAATATTATAGTGTGAATTTGAGATAATATTATAGTTGTGGGTAGTATTTATAAATTTTGCAAAGTATCTACAGTGGTTATATTATATTCGATTGGTCGGGGAATATTCGGTTTAGCGAGGGAATATTCGTCATAAACGGCTCAATCATTGGTGGACCCCACAATGAAATTATTGTCGGATTGAAAAACGACAAAAATATTTTATTGAAATAACGGCGGAAGTTTTACTGGTTGATCTTTGTTGAACTACTCGGTAGTAAAAAACACGATGTCGTGTGGTTGCATAGTAGCGGTATTGATTATTGATGCTTATGTGAGAAGTCACTTTCGGTTTGATTCCATTATTGTCGATTAATAATATGAATTATTATAGCGATAATGGCGTTTTGTTTTATTAGTATTATTAACGTAATAAAAGCGAAACATCTTTATATAAAAATGTAATACTTTATTAAAGTTATTACATAAATAGAATATATTATTTTTTATTATGCATAGTATTGTTATAGTATTTTGCATAGTGTTGCATAGTGTTTGCATAATAAAATGTTTTATATAAATAGAATATATGATATTTTATTTAAAAGATTTTGCTTTAAATATGGATAAAATCAGTTAAAATAAATCAATCTGGACCGATTCATGGATTAATTACTATGCATTCTATTTTCCTATAAATAAAGCTCATTCCTTCATTATTTTCTTACAATTCACTTGAAACTCTAGAGAAAAAATTATAGAGAGAAGCTATAGAGAGAAAATCTATAGAGAGAAAGAAGAAGAGTATTCGGTACTTCACTACTTTGATATCCGATGTCTTTTACGGTAAGGATATTATTTGTTGTACCTGTAAGGGGTGTTATTCTTTCTTATTCATGAAGAGAACTACATTATTCCATTCATTATTATTACATTGGAATAACTTTGTAAAAGTGGTATACCCTATACATAACTTTTGTATATGCTGGCGTACCCTATACTTGGTGAAATCCTTATGTTATTCCATTCTTATTTATTACATTGGAATAACTTTGTATCTGCTGAATCCCCTATACTTGGTGATCTTCTTCATTATTCCATTCTTTATTATTACATTGGAATATCACATGCATGTGTTTTACACCTACACAGTTCCATTGTTTATTATTCGCATTTATTATTACATTTGGAATATCACATGTTCGTGTGTTTTTACAGGACACAGTTCCATTGTTTATTATTATTCAAAGATTTATTATTACATTTGGATCATCCCGCATGTCGGTGTGAATTTCACGACTGGTTCCGTTATTATTATTACATTGGAATGACACATACATCTTGAATCTATTTCGTGGTGATTTCTTTTGTTATTCCATTCTTTATTATACCAGTTGGTTAAAACTTTGACTTCTATACTCCATGAAATTAGTAGAATATCCTTGATATTTGCGTTTCATCTAGTATCTTTTCATGGAAATATTTTTCTGATCATTCTTGAATTTTACTCTACAAAATAGTATCTTGTTGACAATTTGGACGTTACTAATTCCTGGATAAAATAATTCTTGAACTTGTTTTATTGAATTATTATGTCATTGTCATCATCCTAATGTTATAATATGTCATCTTTGGCTTACGTGCATAGATGGACTTAGTATGATTATGACCAGGGATCATTCGGTATAATCATGACTTGTTATAAATGATGTGATAAAAGTCCTCAGTGGCATGTAATGCAGTGATGGATAGTTTTTGGTATGATTATGACCCGGTGATTCCAGATTCGGTATAGTCGTGACCATTGATAATTTGATGAAAATCCTTGGCCAAGTAGTGCGGGGATGAATAGATATTGTGGTTTATTTATTAAACCTGAGTCTTAGTGATAAAAATTTATGAAAACCTTTTAAAACCTAAAAGATAGTAGACTTTATTTTCTACTTGACTCTTTTAATGGATTACGTATTCATTGCTTGATTAAACCGGTTGTCTATTGTATTTTATCGGTTTAACACTATTGAAGGCTAATGATAATTTATTACGCATTATCTTAGTCATAATATTTCTTCTTGGGCTAGTTGAGCTCACCTTTTCTTTCACCGTTTCTTCTTGAAATGAGAACATAAATTTGGAGACAGTCGGGGAGCGGAGTAATGGTCGAGAGGATAGCATTAGTAGTCCTCACTATTACGTGAAATAGTGTGATAATAGTTGTAATGAGGACTCCTTTTGAGTTTGTATAATATCTAGTAGACAATATTTGTATTCAAACTCACGGTTTATATCGTATTATACACGATGATTTATATTAATAAGTTGTATTTGAATTTATGTACCATGTAAGTGGCGACCCAAGATGGGTGGCGTATACCTAATTTTGGGGCGTCACAAGTAACTCATGAATAGTAAACTTGGAGCACATGAAAAAGTTCCAAATTTGATAAAATTTCCAACCAATATTTTGGCATAATGATATTGAAGAAATAATATCATTTTCGAATAAAATAACATCCCTTACCTCGAAAAGCAGTCTTTAGTTGAAACACTTTGATCTGAGGCTATGACTTGAACTTTTGCACCGTATATAACAACACTCAAAGTATACTCAAAATACTCACAAGAATACGCTCGATAATATAGAGAGAAAACTTGATTTACGGTGTGATTTTCAATTAACCTAAGCACCCTATTTATAGGAAAATCTTTAAACACCAAAAGTAGAAAATTTAATATAATATTAATATATATTTTCCAAAACCTCATACGCACACTTGCCAACTGAATTCAGCTCCTACACATGTTAAATGAGGCCACCTAAACATTCCAAAAACGTTTTTCCTATTTTAAATATTTTAAACTTCTAAAAATCAATTATTTCGGAGCTTCAGAACTTCAATAATTCATAATAAATAGCCCTTTTATCAAAAAATTCGAATCTTGCGAATTGTTATAGGAAATTCAATTCTCTACAACTTTACAGAAGAAAATTTTTCCAAATTCCAAAATGAAATTGGTGAAATCCACAAACAGGCGATTTATACACGCTATAATCAAATTCGGGTCAAGAAATGGGGTCCATGGCAACACACAAAAACATGTGTTAATCATTTAATGCCACAAAAATACTCTTCCTCCTCATATACTCACATATCGCACATTCATTATAAAAATATCACGATTAATATATTATTAAAATAATATATTTAAATGAATTATTTTATCGAAAAAGATAAAATATTAATTTTCAACAATTGTCACATTAAAATTTTCTCCATCTATATCCACATAAAATCAATATTTTCCTCATCATATAAATCAATAATTAATTATTCACAAATAATATTCTGAGAATCACGATATTAACGACCGGTAGTTCAGAGGAAGAGGGCTTTCCAATAAGGATCTCTCACTTCTTGCGGCCTTGATTAGGTGACCAAACCTCTCCTTAGACGAGAACTTTCTATACATTACCAATAATGTTATCCAATAGTATTATTCGATAATATGAATTATTGTTAGATAATGGAAAATCTTGTGTAATGACAATTTATTGAAACAACGATAATATAAAATATCAATCAAAGAATTATTGAATCAATAAAACAAAATCTTTGAGCGATAATTCTTGTAACAATTATTGAGTAGTGCCTTCTTACGTAAGAATCAATAATTGGTGCAATCTGGTGTCTCTTCTTGTTCAACAACGGCGTATTAGTGTGTGTTTTAACCATTTGGGTATTCCAACAATATTAACTTAGTAATAACTACGCCAAGTTATTTATAAACAACTTATATTTGTCGTTTTTTTCATCTAATCGCTTTTTTCGTTATGGGGCCCATAAAAGGCTGCTTGCGTCGTCGTATTTAATATTCTCCGACGATCGAATATTCCACGACAAAACGAATATTTTCCGACAATAATGAATATTTTATAACCACTTGCTTATTCGAAATATTTGCGTATTTTACCCATAACTATTCACATTAATCAAATCAACCTTTACTATTTTAAAATAATAAATAGAGAAAAATAAATTTTATTTATTAATAATTTGGAGTCTTACAAATCATCCAGCAGCTTTCTCGTAGCCAATTCAGATATGGTCATATGAAGCTTTATTTCTCACTCATTTTGATACTTGCAATGATAGAAATTCTTAATGTTTCACCATAGAGTTGGACAAAAACACATCAAAGGAACAACTTTAATCCTTCATATATTTTTAGCCTTGGAAGCCAATCATACATGGCTGCATAAATAAAAATATGAAAGGTTTACCCACTTATTTATCTTCTTTTTTTTTGGTTTAAATGAACAAGCTTGTATAAATAAAATTTATGTTGTTGCATTTATAGTTGCATAAATGTAACTCAGTTTGGCAATTGTTTAGTGCTATGAGGTTGAGGTCTTGGTTTGAATATTGATGGAAGTGAAATTTTTAATCTTAGTTTGACTTACTTACATGTCGTTATTGTCGCATAGGACGGTCAATGTCTAGTTGTCACATAAAAGTTTGTTATTCAATTTTTTTTTTTATAGTAGAGGGTTTGTTTTGCATTGACCAATAGCACAATATCCAAATATACTAAGAGTACAATGGTCATTTTTACATTTTACTCAATATAAATTTGTATGACAAAATTAATAGTGGAGGGAATAATCACTTTTACAGTGACCAACGAGTGATAAATCTAGGGGTGCTCAAAAAATTCGGTTTTTCGATTTTTTTACCGAGCCAAGTTGAAGCCGTCTGCGTGATCTGCCGTTTTTTTCGATTTAATTTTTTCGCTGGGTTTTTCGATTTTTTATACTTTTGATGCAGTAGCGGTAATGAAAATTTTGAATTGATATCTTAAAAAAGAAAAAAAACCAAAAAATTATTGGCCCATAACATTATCTGATAATTGGCCCATAACATTATCTGTCTGATCCAATTATTTGTTAATATATTATTGGCCCATAACATTATGCAATAATTGGCCCATAACATTATACAATCTGATAGAATTTTGTACCAATTATTTGTTAATATATTATTGTAAATCGAAAGAAGAAATTTTTTTTATATTAAATTTGTTAATATAAAAAAATTATTTAATTATCGATATAATCGAAAACCGAACCGAAAAAAACGGTGCTAGATTGTCTATCAAATCCAGATCAAAAACAGGTTATTCTATATCGGTTTCATTCTTGATTTTCCGGATTTTTTTAGGTTGATGCAGGATTCGATTTTTTGATGCAGGGTTGGGTTTTTACTTTAGATGAGCACCCTAGATAAACCCTACTTTCTTCAGCAAAAGAGAACCAAGTTGCTCAATATCTACAGAGAGAAGAAGATTTGAAAGCAAAATAGAGGGAAGAATTTTGGTTGAATTTATATTTATATATTATGCTTATACAAGACATAGTTTTTTCATTCTTTTATTATTATTATTATTATTATTATTATTATTATTATTAGAGAAATGATATTTTCACACGTAATTTTCATATTTATTTTCATGTGCTACTCTCATATAAAGTGGACCCACTCTCTTGTCAAAGAAGGCAAAGTAGAAATATCAAAATTACATATGAAAATAGTGTTCCCCTTATTATTATTATCAGTAGTACTATATCAATTCCAAAGAAAAACAATATTCTTTTTTGTTAAGTCCTTGATAAATATTAAAAAAATTATATTTTTGTTAAGTTTTAAATAAATACTAAAATTTGTATAAGACACAATTAGGTGTGTATATATATATATTGAATTATTTAGTTATTTTAACCAAATTTGGTAATTAAATTTTAACATTGACAAAAAGAATTATTTTGGTAATTAAAGGCTGATTGAAGATAATTACCCTGTTTATTATTATTAAAAGAAACTATGAGGTAATAAATTATTATATTTAAATATTAAGCAACCTTAATATTCTCGCTAAAAAATTAATATGTTAAATAAGACGCTTATATTAAGAATGAGGTCACTAATTCCCGATTTTATTTGTGTGGGTTTATTTATTTTCTTAATATTAAATATATTTATATTTAATTATGAGATTATATCATATCTTTTAAAATGATGGTTTTTAAATAAAAAAAATATAGTTATATTCCCTTATTATTATTGAATGAGTTAACTCAACAAAATAAAATGGTACTAGTTTAAAAGCCCAGAACTCATAAGCCCAACCAAATGACTGGGGTGGTTGCTACCAAGACTTCCCTTTTCTTTTCAAGTAAATGGCCCATATTTAAATAAGAAGATCAATAGGAGTATAAGACTCACATGCTGTTCAGATATATATTTTGATAGTTTACGTGAGAGCAAGTTATGTGGGCCATCAAAATATGTATATGAGTGTATGTGACCGGTTGTATGTGATAGTAGACTTATTCCAACGTTTCTTGTAGAATGGGAAATCGTGCTTTTAATAGAGTAATATATAAACAATTTTTTTTAAAGTCTTTTTGGCTTCAAAAATGCTCCTCAACTTTTAATAAAAAAATTTATTTTATCTTTTTTATTAAGTCCTCTAAATTTTATAAATTTTACTACATATTTTTACCCCCACAAAATTTACACAAGTAAAACTGTGCGTCTTTGGGTGCTAATCTTTTTAATGTGTGTGTAGATTACTCCCTCCGTCCTTAAAAAATATAATTTGCACACACATTAAGAAAAATAAAAATAAATGAAAGATGTAAAAAAAAATTCAGATTTAACTTAAAGGCCCCATAATTTTTGTCCTTAAAATAATAACTTAAGGTACATAAAGTAAAAAATAAATATGTTTCCATTAGTATAAAAAAATAAAAACACTCATTATTTTATGTAATTTCATTGGGCCATTAAGTATAAATTTGAATTTTATTTATTTATTTTCTCTATTTTATTTTTTTAATTTATGTGAAAAATGTATGTAATTCTATCTTTTTGAAAGCGGGAAGAGTAATTGTTTTTATGTTACTTACGTAAATAAATATAAATAATATTTCTTAATATATATATATAATAATAATAAATTATATTTATAATTCTATATATTTTTCATATTTTTCGTAATTCTAATTTGAAGGAAAACTTTCGCACGTAACCGGACTTTCTATCCCGTCCAAGAAGTTGGGGAGTACAACTTTTACCAGAGAAACAGAAGAAAATTCTTCATCAGGTTCTCCCGCCACCGTATTTGTACTACTCCTCATTAAGTAGGTAGAAGAACTTCATACATTTTTATTTATTATTTAATTTAAATGTTTTGGGTCGGAAAATATTTCATATTTTCTAAACCCTTTTACCCAAGAAAAGTCACACTACATTAAATTTCCTTGTAAAAGTTTAGCACAACAAAACAAAGAAATTATGGGTCAATTATTTGTTAGAAATTCACATGCACTGATGCACCTGCCCTTTTTAATGTTATGGGTCAATCTTCTTCTTTTCAAGATAGTAGTAGTATATTATTATATGGAAAATGGTGGATTTTCAATTTAAGGGCACATTTCAATTCTGGCTGACTATTATTATTATTATTATTATTATTATTATTATTATTATTATTATTATTATTATTTCTAAATTATTGACTGATTATCTGGAAAATGCTGGATTTTTTGGGTGATTATTATTATTAATACTTATTTTTTTTATTAACAGATTACCTGGAAAATGCTGGATTTTCAACTCAAGGGCTCATTTCAATTTGGATGATTATTATTATTACTTATTCTTTTTTCTTGACTGATTATCTGGAAAATGTTGTATTTTTAACTCAAGGGTTCATTTCAATCTGGGTGATTATTATTACTAATTCTTTTTTGTTGACTGATTATCTGGAAAATTGTGGATTTTCCATTCGAGGGCACATTACTATATGGGTGATTTTTATTACTATTTTTTTGTTGACCGATTAGGGTCTTAGATATAAAGATTGTCATTTGACATCGTTCGATAACACATTGGAGAAATCATGGTTTCATTGACATTTCTGTATGTATGTTTAGTTTTCAATGCATGAAACTTTGTTTGTATTTATTTGTTATGGGTGTGTTTTAGAATCTGGATTAGTTAATGGACTTTTGTCTTTTGGTCTACTTAAGATTGATTCTGTGAAACTCAAACAAAAAGATTAGGTGTTTACCCACCTTTATTTAATAAATCAGTTCATTTCAAAGGGTGAACTTCTATGTGTTTTCATTCTAAATTTTTCTTCTGCAGGTTCGGTTGACATGTATGATATTATTTTGTTAATTTCCAGAGGTCAAATGACTTTTTGCTTTTAATTTCGTTTCTTTTTTCTGTTTGAATAGTATTAATTTGGTGGAATTCTGTGGTCCAAGTTGCTTGCTGTTGGCTTCGCTTTCCGGTATTTGGCACCTTTGGTAGGAAGAGTGATTATACTTGAGTTGTTTAGCTCATTTGTTTCTTCCTAGCACTTTCCTCTTTCTATTTATCAGTTATCACTTATCAGTGCTGATAAAAGAGGTGTACTGCATATTTGTTTGCAGATGTTTATTATCATTAACTTTTAAAACATGAAACCGTGAGCATATGAAGTTATACTAAAATTTTCCATGAGCAATGTGAGCTTTAGCAGATGTATGGAAGCAAGTCTCAACATTTTTGATGTTCTAATTAAGTACTTGAAACATTAGGACCTTTCTTTTTGTATAATACTCAGTCCATTCCACAAAAATAGCCCCATTTGCAAAACAAAAAAACAAAAAAAAATTCCACAAAAAGAGTCCTCTTTTTGTTGATGCTACGAGAAATCGAGGCGATGTCCTTAAGTTTAACATCATAGTTTCACTACCATGAAACCACTTCTAAACTAAAAACTCATTATATTAAGGATAAACATGGAGGAATAATTATATCCCAAGTTTGCAAGTTTTGCAAATGGGACTCCTTTTGTGGAACGGAGGGAGTAATTGTTTGATTTTAAACCTTGTGCAAGGAAAGCTTCCTTGACTGTCTAAGGTGATCTCTGGAAACCCCTTATCGTGGACATATGAGTATGCTGCATATTGGCTGAAATACAGGACCTGGAATCGTTTATTATCTTGAGGCTTATAGTATCCCCTAGTGCCTAGGGTCAGGGGTCAATCGTTTGAGAATTGCAGTATCTGGCACGACATTTCAATGTTTTGAGTCTTCTCAATAATGTAGTTTGTAAAATACATACACACTTTGTGTTCCACACACACACACACACACACACACACTTTGAGAAATAAATAAATAAATAAGAATGACAGAAAATTTGAGGATGAATGAGTTGGCATTAGTGGTAATATGTATCTGTGCCCATTTTAAGGAACTATGCATGTTCTAGAAAACAAATCAAAGATAGTTTCAACTTTCTAGATCCTTTCTGCCGCCGTGCAGCGACGTAGAATCAAGGAAAGAACCTCCAACTTTTCCCAGCACTATACAAGGCAAATTTGTCACGCAGAGAAAATATGGTGAAGGGAAGGAATTAGGTAGGATGTGTAGAAAATGGACCTGTTCTCTGTTAATTTCCAATAGTTGAGTATACGGATACAACGTACCAACCACTGTCAAAAAAGGACACACCAGATGATGATGAATGGTGTGAACCTGCTGATTCTAAGTGTTTATATGGAAATACTGACTGGTTAAGATGTGTGCGTGGGTCTCACCTTTGACATTTGATATGGATAGGGTTGAGAGTGACCCTTACTTACTTGAGTTGTTGTGGCACGAGTATATATATATATATATGTTTGTAGACACAGATTTTATTCATAATACTCATCTCACATCAACCGAGGACCTTGGACTAGCCACTTAATCAATAATCTATTGAAATATGTACAAGTGTCCAATTAACAGTTTTATGCCTTACACAGGTCTCTTGCAGCCAAGGGCCAGGTAAGGCTTCAATTTTAGAAAGTAGAACCAACTTTTATTGCTTTCTCATGCTACATCTCGCATGCGCCATTTTCATTATGTGCATTTTCCTTATGAGTCATTTTTGTTTGCTTATTGTTATGCAGATTGAGTGTGCAAAAGGAGGGAGTTGGTACGTAAACAGCTTGCTTTATTTGTAAGCCCATTTTTTTTCTCCTCTAGTCAAAAATATTAAGATCTTTTAGGACTTGCAGAATTGCAGGCAGCCACTGGTCGTTGTACAAAGGTAGCCCGCAATGTGAACTTGGAGAAGTTGCAAAATAACTATCTGTTTCCTGAGGTTGGTAGATTTTAACTTCCCAGTTCTTGCACAATTTGTATTAGTTTTTGTGTTCTCCATTTCCTCCATAAAGTGTGTAACATCTTTACGTATTTGTACCACTTCTACCGTGTCCTAATCAACAATAATATCTCTTGATAGGATGATTTCATCTTTCACCTAGATATGTTAAAAGAAATATTCCTTATTTTTTTAGTGAGACTACTATGGAATGGGCGCCTACTCTAACTAGTTTGGGATAAAAGGCGTTGTTGAGTTGAGTACTATTAAAGGATGGACGGTCTATATGTTTACATGAATAGTATTTACATTTTTGGTCAACAACTGCCTTAGTTATTTATTTGTGTACCTTGGTTTACTATTCTATGGTTTGATTCTGATTGCATTACAGATTTCTACACGGGAGCTTGAACACAAAAAGAAGTATCCAAACTCAGAAATTATAAGACTTGGAATCGGTGACACGACACAGCCTATACCAGATATTGTAGCTTTGAGCATGGCTGATGTAAGTTTTGTTTATTGAAATAATTATTTCTCTCGTACTGTCCACATTTGCATCATATAAGAGATAATAACTGACCTGAATTCTCCAATGAGCTTGATTCTTCAACTTAAAAAACTTTTTTGATTTTCTTGTCTAGTTAATAATTTTTCTAACAATGAATCAGATATTCTTCAAAATAGATTGGATGGGAATGATTTACTCTTGCTTATTTTGGTTTCTTCCGTTTCACTGTTATGAAAGATAGCATGATCAGATCTCCAATAAAGCTCTATTATTGTAGTTGAATGGTGATATACTTTATGCAGTAGTACAGTGCAGGTATGTTATGCATGAGTGTGCTGTATTCTTGCCCATGACTGAAATAAGTATTAATGAACCACAAATTACGCGCCAGACGAAAAAAACTATTGTCTTCATATTCAAATATTACATGACAAGTATATACTCCTTTGTTCCATATTATAAGATCAGTATTGACTTTTTGAAGTCAACTTAAGATATTTTAAGACATAGATTCCTTTAATTTTAATCAATACAATGATGAATATTGCAAACTATCTAAAAAATATTAGTTATTGTAAACTTTATTGTTTCATAATTTTTAATGGGTCATCTCAATTTTGAGTTTGAAAATGTCTCAAATTGTCTTTCAAAAGTCAATAATGCTCTTATAATTTGGAATGGAGGGAGTATTTGGTACATCTCTGATGATTTTCCATGGAAACACCATATCAATTGAATTTTGAACTTGGAAGTGTGTTTCCTCATGTTTACTTGTTTGCTTTCTAAAGCGTATTGAGGTATATATTCTTAAGTGTTTTTTGTAATGGTAACAAGGTGTCCCTTTATGTAAACAGATGTGATACTTGATGAGAGTTTTGGCTAGACTTGATACTAACGAAATGTATGGACTAGAACTCTTTACCACATCACAGCCCATTAGTTTACACGTGTCATCATCATCTGGTGGTCTAATTATCATATATTGTCATATAAACATTTAATGAAATTCGAATTATTTAACATTCATTCGCAAATACGATATGCACGTGACCTTTCAACACATGAAGGTTATAGAGGTATGGAGTCGAGCGAGGAACAAGGTAGCGTGGTGCTATTTGGCAATTATTTACGTTGTCATGCGCGCCATATTTATTTACCTGCTTGATGATGCTTGCAATTTTTCTCTTGCTAATTTATGGGTAAATTCTTTTTTTACGAGGAATTGAGAAAGCGATTCTTGATACTTTCTATGGAGATCTAGCGGTAAAAGATTGAAGTTTTTGTATCGAGATGGTTCCCGGTCGATATTTCTCTTCTTGGTAGCCAACTAAATATTCAAAGTGTTAATGATTGTAGATTAATTCCGGTTTTATCAGTCACCGAATGGTGATATACTTTATCAGATAATACGGTCAGGTATGTTATGCATGAGTGTGCTGTATTCTTTCCCATGACTGAAATAAGTATTAATGAACCACAAATTACGCTCCAGACGAAAAAAACTATTGTCTTCATATTCAAATATTACATGACGGTATATATACTCCTTTGTTCCATATTATAAGATCGGTATTGACTTTTGAAGTCGACTTAAGATATTTTAAGACATAGATTCCTTTAATTTTAATCAATACTGATGATGAATATTGCAAACTATTTAAAAATATTAGTTATTGTAAACTTTATTGTTTCATAATTTTAATGGGTCATCTCAATTTTGAGTTTGAAAATGTCTCAAATTGTCTTTCAAAAGTCAATAATGCTCTTATAATTTGGAATGGAGGGAGTATTTGGTACATCTCGATGATTTTCCGGAAACACCATATCAATTGAATTTTGAACTTGGAAGTGTGTTTCCTCGTGTTTACTTGTTTGCTTTCTAAAGCGTATTGAGGTATATATTCTTAAGTGTTTTTTGTAATGGTAACAAGGTGTCCCTTTATGTAAACAGATGTGATACTTGATGAGAGTTTTGGCTAGACTTGATACTTAACGAAATGTATGGACTAGAACTCTTTACCACATCACAAATGGATTAGTTTACACGTGTCATCATCTGGGTGGTCTAATTATCGTATATTGTCGTATAAACCTGCTTAATGAAATTCCAATTATTTAACATTCATTCGCCATGCGGTATGCACGTGACCTTTCAACACATGAAGGTTATAGAGGTATGGGTCGAAGCGAGGAACAAGGTAGCGTGGTGCTGTTTGGCGATTATTTACATTTCATCTTCATATTTATTTACCTTTTTGATGATGCTTGCAATTTTTCTCTTGCTAATTTATGGGTAAATTCTTTTTTTTACACAGTGAATTGAGGAAAGCGATTCTTGATACTTTCTATTGAGATCTAGCGGTAAAAGATTGAAGTTTTGTATCGGATGGTTCCCAATGCGATATTTCTCGCCTCTTAGCCAACTAAATATTCAAAGTGTTAATGATTGTAGATTAATTCAGCTTTTATCGATCATTTGAATGGTGATATACTTTTTATCAGATAGTACAAATGCAGTATGTTATGCATGAGTGTGTTGTATTCTTACCCATGACTGAAATAAGTATTAATGAACCACAAATTACGCTCCAGACGAAAAAAACTATTGTCTTCATATTCAAATATTACATGACAGGTATATACTCCTTTGTTCCATATTATAAGATCAGTATTGACTTTTTGAAGTCAACTTAAGATATTTTAAGATATAGATTCCTTTAATTTTAATCAATACAATGATGAATATTGCAAACTATCTAAAAAATATTAGTTATTGTAAACTTTATTGTTTCATAATTTTTAATGGGTCATCTCAATTTTGAGTTTGAAAATGTCTCAAATTGTCTTTCAAAAGTCAATAATGCTCTTATAATTTGGAATGGAGGGAGTATTTGGTACATCTTTGATGATTTTCCAGGGAAACACCATATCAATTGAATTTTGAACTTGGAAGTGTGTTTCCTCATGTTTACTTGTTTGCTTTCTAAAGCGTATTGAGGTATATATTCTTAAGTGTTTTTTGTAATGGTAACAAGGTGTCCCTTTATGTAAACAGATGTGATACTTGATGAGAGTTTTGGCTAGACTTGATACTAACGAAATGTATGGACTAGAACTCTTTACCACATCACAGCCCATTAGTTTACACGTGTCATCATCTGGGTGGTCTAATTATACATATATTGTCATATAACTGTTTAACAGAAATTCCAATTATTTAACATTCATTCGCCATGCAGTATGCACGTGACCTTTCAACACATGAAGGTTATAGAGGGTATGGAGCTGAGCAAGGGAACAAGGTAGCGTGGTGCCTATTTGGCAGTTATTTCTGTTGTCTGTCATGCATATTTTATTTACCTGCTTTGATGATGCTTGCAATTTTTCTCTTTGCTAATTTATGGGTAAATTCTTTTTTTTACACAGGAATTGAGGAAAGCGATTGCTGATACTTTCTATGGAGATCTAGCGGTAAAAGATTCAGAAGTTTTTGTATCAGATGGTTCCCAGTGCGATATTTCTCGTCTTCAGGTAGCCAACTAAATATTCAGTGTTAATGATTGTAGATTAATTCCAGTTTTTATCAGTCACTGAAATCTACTATATACAGTAGTTATATGTTCAGACGGTGCAATGAGATATAACTTCTATCTTCTGCTAAATCTTGGCTTTCACCATACTAAAACTTCGTAGTTTTTATGTTTATTTACAGCTGCTTCTTGGTTCAATTGTCTCAATCGCTGTACAAGATCCAACTTTTACCAAGATCCAACTTTTCCGGTAATATTATAATCTTTCATCTCTATTTCCAAAGAGTTAATATATTTTGCATGACACGTTTCAGTAATACAAAACAACTGTTCTTGCTCATAAGTTGTATTGTGTTTCTCTCACACTCCTGGTTCCACGATTTCCCTCATCACTTACCTTAAGTTATACTTAGAGAAATTGAGAAGTAAATTTTCCTGAATGCTGCTTCTTTTAAAAGGATAAAAACCAAGAGCTACTTCTTATTGTACTTATAGTTGCTACAGCATGTTGTTACTATCATGCATTGCTTAACCTCTCTATTACGCTCTTTTTGTTAATTAATTGCCCAGGTTAAAAAGTACAGTACAATCCCCTTCCTGATAGAACTATAACAACTGAATTACTTCACAAGGCTTCCAAAATATGTTTTTTAGCACCCCTGATTTTATGACACAGGCTGTGGTTTTGAACAGGCTTATATCGATTCAAGTGTTATAATTGGTCAAAGTGGAGATTTCCAAGATAAAATGCAGAGGTACCAGAATGTTGAGTACATGACTTGCAGGCCTCAGAATAATTTCTTTCCAGACTTGTCAACCACTTCAAGAACAGACATTATCTTTTTCTGCTCTCCAAATAATCCTACAGGACATGTAGCATCGCGGGAGCAATTGGAACAACTTGTGGAATTTGCCAGAGAAAATGGATCAATTATCGTATATGACTCTGCATATGCCGCTTATATAACCGATGGAAGTCCGAGGTCGATATATGAAATTCCTGGTGCCAGAGAGGTAAATAAGTGCCAAGTTTCTTCTTCACTTCGCAAATTTCAAAATTGTTTAAACATAATGTACCTTTTATGACCTCCAAAAATTCAAGAAAGTTCCCTAGTGACCTGATCTGAATGTATTCTTTGAAACTCTGTGCATGTTGTGGCTCAAAAATCATGATAGTCAGCTCTTCTTTTGAGACGAAAACGAGAAAGAACTTGTTTCTGTAATTTAATTTTGTACATGTTATAGGTTGCGATAGAAATTTCATCCTTTTCCAAGATTGCTGGGTTTACTGGTGTTCGTCTTGGGTGGACTGTGGTGCCTGAAGAGCTCTTATATTCAAATGGATTTCCCGTTATAAATGATTTCAATCGCATTGTATGCACCTGTTTTAATGGTGCTTCAAGTATAGCTCAGGCTGGTGGCTTAGCATGTCTCTCCTCAGATGGTCTCAAGGTGAGCTTTAAAATTAACTCCCAAGTTAGAGAGGGTCGTATAAAATTGTGCTGCCTCTGTTCAAAGAGTCCCATTTGCAAATCTACAAATTTCAAGGATTTATTTTATTCCATGTTTCCCCCTAATTTATTTAGCTTTAGCCTTTAGCCTTTAGCTTTGTAGTGATGGCATAATATTGAAATTGTGATCGTGTCATTTTATACTACCATCAAAAGAAATGGTACTTTTTTGAAACAACAAAATTTCACAAATGGAACTCTTTTGTGGAATGGATGGAGTATTACTTTTTAAACGTAAGCAATTAATTTCATTTTTCAAATGCACAGCTACTTTAGTTGGTATTAAAAACATTGGTTTTAGATTTAGGCAATCTCATCATCGAAACCTTTACTTGTAATGAATAGTATCTTACATAGGTTGTTTTATCAATGTGCTCGTGACAAACTTACAAGTCTAATAAATCCCTTTTATTTACCTTTTATGATATTGCAGAGTTGTGGAAGGTCATTCGTCCTAATTCATTTATCATCGAAATTAAAAATATTTGGTATCGCTGATAAATTCTTTCTTTCAAAAAAATTCAGGCTATCCTCTCTGTGGTTGATTACTACAAGGAAAACGCAAATATATTAGTCGACACCTTTGCTTCCCTGGGTTTAAAGGTATACAGTGGTGTAAATGCCCCTTATGTTTGGGTACATTTTCCAGGTTCGAGATCTTGGGATATCTTTGCTGAGATTCTGGAGAAGGCACACATACTTACTGTTCCTGGGAGTGGGTTTGGTCCAGGTGGTGAAGAGTATATAAGGGTGACTGCTTTTGGACACAGAGAGTGTATCATGGAAGCCTAAAAAAGGCTGAGGAGCCTTTTCTGATATTCCTGTTTCATGTCACATTTATTTATATTCAATAAAGAGAAATATGATTTTATGTTTTAATCCCAGTTTTGGTTTTGTTCATGAAAGATTATTATTATCATTTTTGTTTGAGAACTTGTGTTTTTTGAAACACCATCATTCTATGAAAAAATATCAGCATGAGCAGCAGACTTTGTTCTACTGCTTCTTTGATTGGTGTATATTGAGTTCTGCAGATAAGATTTTAAGGTTGACCCACCATATATTTGATTAAAAAAGTTACCATTCTTTTCAAAGAAAAAAAAGTTGCCATTATTCACGTAGCTGTAACAAAAAAACTCAATATATAAAGTCGTTCTCTATTTTCTTAGCAGCCTACTTTTTCTAGCTTTGTTGCCAGCCAACACCTCTTGAGAATCCAGTTCTCTATTGACAAAAGCATAATATGCAGATTGTTTGCTGAAGACTGCATTCGGATGCAAGGATATCGGCTATGGCGACGGTTAACTGATATAACCAATTCTTTTTTTAATTCCATAGGACTGAAAATCAGTTCCACTTTACATCTTCAAATTCCATAAAAATTTATGACAATGAAAATCTCAGTCAGGCAACATGGCCAATCAATTTACATTTTTGGTTCACACGCATGCCTATCTTCCTCAGTACTAGGATGCATCACTAAAACTGAGAACAATACACACACAAATGGATATTAAACAACATAAGTTTTGAGGCCAATCAGCTCACTTTGCTGAGTTAAAGCAGGAAAAGAGTTTAAATCTCAGCAGAACGAGACATCTGAATCTCCTGGAAACAACAAAAATTGTAATGCAGGAATCATCTATACTGTATGTCCGTATCTGAATAAGAAAATATGACAAAGTTGCTGCTAAAAGTCAACTGCATAAAATACATAAAATTTTATCGTCTCAGATGTGATTATCGAATGATACTGGAGAAAATCATATCTAACATCCAGAATATGAAATTTGAATATAATGGGTATACACACAGATCACTTTTATACTTGCATTACGGAAAAATGTCAGTATCATGTCAACTGACCAACCATTTATATGTATTAACACTGGGGTAAACACAGTAAAAGAAAAGCCTTCTCACATATTAGAGTCCTAGATATCAAGTATCTGACAGCTGACCAGCTCCAAAGAACCAGCATTCCTAGTGGCAATGACATTCCACATATTTCTTTCGGTTCCTGCAACTGATTCAGAAATTTCTTGTAAAGAGTCACCTAAAGGAGTCATGGATGTTGACGTAGAGGGCCCTAAATAATTTTGTTTATTCGCCTGCAGAACTAAAATATTATGATTGGCATCTTTAGTGATCACATGAAGCTTTCCAAGTAAACCAGCAAGAAGGTATGGTGATTCTGATTCAGCAAAGTCACGAATGGGTACATCTCCGTCAACCACTTTCCAAGTATCACCTTGATAATCATACATTTTAATCGTAGCACTATCTAAAGAACTAGAAGGATCCAATGCATACAAGTCATCCTCAACAATAACACTCAATTTTGTTCCTGCCTGTCGTGCAGGCCAACCCTCTCCCATGCCAATTGGCATTTCTACCCACACATTTGTTTCAGGATCATAAACTTCTCCTCCAATATCAACAAAAAAAGGCCAGCAGTATAAACTCTGTGGCACATATAGTTTTCCCCTGTATGATGTCATCCCAGTTGCAATCGGCTTGAGTAAATCTGCTAGAAAAGCAGTTGGTAGCACCTGAGCTTTTGAGAATGGCATGCTCGGAACTTCAGACCAGACACCAGTTTGGGGATCAAATGCCTCAACAGATTGAAGAGGAGTCAGTCCACCACCACCCCTACTAACACCTCCAACAACAAAAAGCTTGTTGTTTAGTACACCTGTTTTACAATAAGCTCTACCTACGGACATGGAACTCGCTTCACTCCATGCATTTAGAACTGGATCATACCTCCAGACACATTTCATGGCTGAAGCTCTGGAAAACCCCCCTATCACATAGAGGCAACCATCAACAGCCCCAATAGCACATCCACACAACGGGATTTGGTCCAATGCATCCCTTCTCCCAAGCCAACCCCTTATGGCATCTGCAATTCTGATACTAGAACCCACCATATTCCACATGCGAAAAGCAAATAAGCCCCTTCTTGATCCATCTTCTACAGCAACATTGGGCATTGGCGGCAATCTCTGCCACTTCCTAGACAGCGGGTCTAATGCACACCATAAAAGCTTGTCCTCATTGATTTTGGTCAAAATGTAGAGCCACTGCTCTGCTGTTGCAAGTTCTTTTCGTAATTTGTAAAGTTCAGGACTTGTTATCACGGCTTTCCAGCTCCGTGACACTAACTTTGCCTCCAAATAGCAAATTTTGGGAAGTCTGGCAAGAATCTGAATTGATATCTCATCTGGAAGGCTGGGAATCAAGCGTGGAATCTCCTCCCAAAAACTTGATGAAGTCCTCTGCCTCTTACATGCTTCACTATGGGTAACCTCGTGGAGATCATTTATTCCGGCCTTGGGATTGTTTACACTCAATAAAGCACCCATCAAGATCTTACTTTATATCTCCACACGCACTGAAAACTAAGGGTAACCAGCGTTTTAAATTAGTCACTTTTTTCTAAGTTCATGCGTCATAAGCCATCTTATTTCCTCTTCAAATCAACAACAGAATGCTTAGCTGTAAACAGCAAGGAAGATTGATAGAGGAAAATCAAGAGATCCAATCCCACCATTAATTTTCACCGGTGATGTTATGTTTAAGAATCAAAATATATTTCTAAATTTTCACATTCAAAGCGTTGCTTGGAAACTTAAACATGTATCATCAGATATAAAAACACAGTATAGGTTAGCAAACTGCAAAAGGAAAACAGAGAACGAGATGGCACTGTAATTTAGGTAAAGAATGGTCCCCACGAACTGATCAAGCGAAGGACAGACTAACCCATGTAAAACAGCGGAAAACGTAAAGCACAAACAGCAATTTACTTTGAGAGGTAATAACATAACAGAACCATCACTAATTACAGTGCTTTGAAAATCGGTAGGCGGACCTATGCAGCAGAGGAGGCATCTAGCACGTAGGCGTCTTTGTAAGCGGTATTACTAATTTATTTTTGTATTATACATACTTGTTGTACTGTACAAAGCATGTACTACATGTAATTTTTTTAATTTTAGATGAAAAATCATTAAAAATAAAATAAAATAATTTAAGACTTAAAAAATTCATTTCAATTATTTTAGAGCTTCAAAGTACTGGTCTGATTCCGCCTAAGCGAGGCCTATTCGTCCAGCCAAATCGAGACGGTAGAGTACCGCCTAGTACCACCAAGTTACAGTTGAAAACTATTTTAGCTTAACACACATTGAATTTTTTTCACATATTACCCCATGATTTTCAAATAAAGAAAAAGCAAGAGTTAATCTATTCTAAACTCCCAAAGAATACCTTTTACCAATTAAAAGACAGAAACCACACCATGACTTCAATTGTTCAGTTTGAGGAGACTAGTTGAAAAGACTATATTTTTTGGAGGGCAAAAGAACATAAAACATACTATTGATAACTGTTCTGCTTTTTTCCTTCATGGTTTTCTAAGCGAAAAAATGAGATCTTCTGGAATTTATGTTGTGTCTAACAATTTATATTTGGAGTTATTTCTACTCCAAAGCTGAAAGAAGCTCAACACCCTCTATGTGGTTTCATTTTTGAGGTTCGTAGTAGAATTCATGTTGATCAGTAATTCCTAATTCATGCATATCACTTCTTTTTTCTTTCTCATTTCTCAAAATATGATGAAGTGACAATTAAACTTGGGCAAATTAAATAAAATAAACCACTCTTATCCTTAGTCCACAAAAGTACATTATAACATTTCAAAGATATAAGATTTTGTATAAAGACATAAGATTTGGTATAGTGTATGGTGTATAAACATATACTGACACTCCACTCCATACTCTAGTTCATTCTGAAAGTTTCAAATCTCGTTCTACAAAAATCTATCCAAGGTCTGAACCAAATAATTCAATTCTAAGTCTCAAGCCTAAATTTATTAAAAATAAAGAACAATAAAACATTTACTCTTTATAATAAACAGAAAAACATTAAATTTAATATAAAAATTCTGGGAAAAACAATTTCCTCAAAAACACAACAAAAAAAATCACAAAAAAAAAAAGCAGACCCTCTAGGAAAAAGGTAAATTGGATTCATTTTTTCAATTAATCCTCGATCAAAACTGTAAAATCGTAAAAGAACCCAATTATATTAAACCAAACATAATTGATTATACATACATGTCACATACAGATAAATACAATCATAATACATACATGTCTAAAAAAAGGGGATGAGAAATGAAATTTTTAGGTCTAAAGTAAAAGATTACCTCTGCAAGATGATAAAAGGAAAAGGAAACCAAATTAGGGTTAGAGCAGAATCCGTAGGGTAAATAGATAGAAAATTGAGGGAATTTCAGGATTAGAGGGATTCGCAGCTTTCCATTTCCTGTCTTTCTGATTTTTGTGTAACACACTATCCTCACTCCTCATATAGTTAGTTGCCTCAAAAAACATTTAAATTCAGCAAAAGAATATTTTAATTTTCTTATTCATAAAATTTATTAATCCATCCTTTTTCAAAATATATTTTTAAAATGGCGACTTCTGAATTTTATTTTCATTTTTTTCCAATCCACATTTAATAGAAGTATAATAATGATAACAATGATGATAATAATAATAATAATTATTATCATTATTGTAAAATAGTAATTTTATAATAATAATTTTATGACCGCAGATCGAAAAGTGACCTCTCTACGTTTTAGAACTGTATTGGTCAATTGACTAACTTACCATGAAATTAATTTCATTCGGTTCCTGATAAGATATAAGTAATAATATACTTCCACCGTTCCTTAATATAAGTCGTTTTAGATAATTATTTTTGTTCTTTAATATAAGTCGTTTGAGAATTTCAAGTAAACATTAATTGCTTATTTCTCAATATTAACCTAAGTAATAAATATAACTTTGGTTATTTCATTATTTTTTGCTCAATAAATAACACTATCTTTTTTTAATATAAAGATAATATAGACAATTAATATTATATTTAATATTATATAATTATTTTCTTAATATTTATGCACATTATGTTGTCATCGTATTGCGTAAAATTGTGAGAAATGTGAGACCCCGGATTTTATCAATAAAGATTTAAATTTTGTCGAAATAATTTTTAATATTATAGTGTGAATTTGAGATAATATTATAGTTGTGGGTAGTATTTATAAATTTTGCAAAGTATGCAAGTGGTTATATTATATTCGATTGGTTAGGGAATATTCGGTTTAGCGGGAATATTAGTACAACTACCAATCATTGGTGGACCTATAAATGTAATTATTGTCGGATTGAAAAACGCACAAAAATATTTTATTGAAATAACGCGAAGTTTTACTGCTGGTTGATCTTGTTGAACTACTCAGGTAGTAAAAGTACGCGATGTCGTGTGGTTGCGTAAAGTAGCGCGGTATTGATTATTGATCTTATGTGAAAGTCACCATTTGATTCCATTATTATTGTCGATTAATAATATGAATTATTATAGCGATAATGACGTTTTGTTTTATTAAGTTATTATTAACGTAATAAAATGAAACATCTTTTATATAAAAATGAATCTTTTATTAAAGTTATTCATAAATAGAATATATTATTTTTATTATGCGTAGTTTTTGCATAGTATTTTTGCGTAGTGTTGCGTAGTGTTTTGCGTAATAAAATGTTTTTATATAAATAGAATATATGATATTTTATTTAAAAGATTTTGCTTTAAATATGGAATCGTCAGATTAAAATGTAAATCAATCTGACCGAATTAAATGAATTAATTCTTATGCATTCTATTTTCCTATAAATAGAAGCTCATTCCTTCATTATTTTCTTACGAATTCACCAAACTACAGAGAAAAATTATAGAGAGAAGTTATAGAGAAAATCTATAGAGAAAAGAAGAAGAGTATTACAGTGCTTCACTACTTTGATATCCAAAGTGTCTTTTTACTGTTAAGGGATATTATTTGTTGTTGTACGTAAAGGGTGTTATTCTTTCTTATTCATGAAGAAGAACTTCATTATTCCATTCATTATTATTACATTGGAATAACTTTATAAAAGTGGCATACTACTATCATAACTTTTGTATCTGCAGATATCTTCTATACTTGGTGAAATCCTTATATTATTCCATTTTATTTATTACATTGGAATAACTCATGTATCTGTGAATCCCTATACTTGGTGATCTTCTTCATTATTCCATTCTTTATTATTACATTTGGAATATCCTCATGCATGTGTTTTTACACCTACTTTCGATTCCATTGTTTATTATTCGCATTTATTATTCTATTGGAATATCACATGCGTGTGTTTTTACATCTAACACGTTCCATTGTTTATTATTCAATTTTATTATTACATTGGATCATCTGCAGCCGATTGTGAATTTCACGACACGGATTTAAGTTATTATTATTACATTGGAATAACTTTTATCATCTGCAATCTGCATGCATGGTGATTTCTTTTGTTATTCCATTCTTTATTATACCCAGTTGGTTAAAACTTTGACTTCTATACTCCATGAAATTAGTAGAATATCTTTGATATTTGCGTTTCATCCAAAGATCTTTTCATGGAAATATTCTTACGGTTATTCTTGAATTTTACTCTACAAAACAATGTATCATGTTGACAATTTGGGCGTTAATAATTCTGGATTAAATAATTCTTGAACTTGTTTTATTGAATTATTATGTCATTGTCATCATTCTCATGTTATCTTATGTTATCTTTGCTTACGTCGTAGATGAACTTAGTATGATTATGACAAGGATCATTCGGTATAATCACGGCTTGATATAAATGATGTGACAAAAGTCCTCGATGGCACTGTAATGCGGTGATGGATAGTTTTGGTATGATTATGACCGGGGTGATTCGGTATAGTCATGACCATTGATAATTTGATGAAAATCCTTGACTGTAGTACGTTGATGATTAGATGTGGTGGTTTATTTATTAAAATTTGAGTCTCAATGATAAAAATTGATGAAAACCTTTTAAAACCTAAAAGATAGTAGACTTTATTCTCTACTCGACTCTTTTAATGGATTAGATATTCAATTGCGAGTTAAAACCGGTTTATCATTGTATTTTATCGGTTTAACATTGTTGAAGACTATTGATAATTTATTCGCATTATCTTAGTCATAATATTTCTTCTTGGGCTAGTTGAGCTCACCCTTTTCTTTCACCGTTCTCTTGGAAAATGAGAACATAGGTGGAGACTTAGTCGGGGAGCGGAGTAATGGTCGAAGAGGATAGCATTAGTAGTCCTCACTATTACGTGAAATAGTGTGATAATAGTTGTAATGAGGACTCCTTTTGAGTTTGTATAATATCTAGTAGACAATATTTGTATTCAAACTCACGATTTATATCGTATTGTACATTGTGTTATATTAATAAGTTGTATTTGAATTTATGTACCATGTAAGTGGCGACCCAAGATGGGTGGCGTATACCTAATTTTAGGGCGTCACGGTTGGTATCGAAACTTAGGGATATGATCCATGGCTAAGATGTGAGACAAGAAATTGGAGGGAGAGACGGGGAATTCCTTCGCTAGTATGACCTACCTAAGTTTATTTGGTATTTAATTTGTTTCGATTGAGTATAGGGATAATATGTGATATGTTAATTAACCTTGTTTTGTGGCGGTGTTTGTATTCGGATGTTGTGAATAGGGCTCAAGTATTGGAGCGCGATAATGAGTCGGCATAAACAAAAGGTAACGACCACCAACAACACGATAATAATCATCTTGGTGGCAATTTATCGAACAATGATAACCATCGTGGGGAAATTACCATGCCAAGAATGGTAACCACTTGATGGTAATCATGGCCAAGATAATAGAAGTGGAAATTTCAAGAAGAGAAGGTCATTTAGCTCGATTTTTGTCGTATAAGTAAAGTCAAGTCCAATTTGGGATAGTGGCACCAAAGGCGATATCTGGACAAAACAAAGTCGGTGGTTTCGGGGAAGAGCGTTTTTACGTGACTTCTCAAAAGTGGGTAACCCGAACGAAGTTAGCACGGTTAGTTAATTATAAATTCTTGCGAAATCTATACCTTATTGAATCTGGGGTTCTACCCATTCTTTTATCTCTCTTGCTTTGCGTTCAACGTTTAAATTTGACTCGGAGAAATTAGACTTTGATTTATCTATTGAAACTTCGTTGGGAGAAACCTTCGTTACCTCCACTTTTTTATTAATCTTGTTGTTTCAAATAAACACTTTCACGATCTTATCTCTTTAAAAATACTTGCCTTTGAGGTAATTTTTGAAAATGATTGATTAACTACTCATTATTCTTTTTGTAAGGTTGTTAGCTTTCATATTCTAACCAACTGTTATCTGAATTCAAAGTAACCAAACCCTAAAGTTAATCAACGTTATATCAAGCCATAAGTAAAGAGCCCTTAACCTTTCGTTGTTGACTTCCTTGTGTGGAATGCAAAAGCGGACTTTCTGTAGCGACATCGTGAATGAAGATGGCAAGGTTATAGGTATCATTGTGAAGTCTTATCTAGGTTAAGGGATAGAAGTCACGAGTTAGGTATCAATGTGACGTCTTATCCAAGTCTTGGATGAGAGTCACGAGATTGAATGATATTTCTATTATTAATAAATTTCTGGCGTATTCTTGAAGACTTCTTAGCCTACTTAGGCGTGAAATCGAATTTTGTATTGACCCGATCTGAAAACTCATTTCTTAAACCCTCAAATATTTCTTCAACTAAAAGGATCTGCTTTCTACGAGGATTATGATGAAAGTCATAATAAAAGCATTGGACTAATAAAATCATGGGTATATGAAGTATTAGTAAGTGTTATGATGAGTTATGTTGGTTATTATGTGAAAACATGAAAGTTTCTTAGAAATCACAAAGAGTTGAAAATCGATTTTGGTAAAAAGCGTAACATGAAATTCAATTGACCATATCTCTTATTATATTTTGAATTTTTGAGTGTGGTCAAGTCCTAGAGTTAGATCTATGAGTTACCTAACTAATCCAAGTGGAATTACTGGAAAAGGTGTTGTAGATTTTTGTGTGGACTGATTTTAGCAAAGGAGTGCAAAGCTGCAAAAAAAAAAAAAAGTCTGCGCCATGATTTTAGAGGGGCTGTTTCGGCCACTTAAATTATGAGAAAAATTCTGGCCTTTTGGGACATGAAGGTATATGGTATAAAGTACCTCCTGTCCAAAAATGAGCTCATTACGACTTAAAATGAGCAAGTTATGACTATTTCAATATTTAGGTTTTTAAAACAAAAAATGCTATAACCGAGTTCTATAACTCAGATGACCATGAAATTTAAACTAGAAGCTCACGTTAACATGTGTAAGGTCCTTCCAAGATTTGGGAATTTTTGAGTTAAACTTGAGGTAGCTAATTTCTTAAGGAATTAATTAGAAATTGATTTTTGAAAAATAGTAAATGAATTTTAAAAATTCCGAGAAAATATATTTTCATCATGGGACTATATTATGCTAAATCCATGAAAAGAAATATTTTTGGGACTGATTTGGTATTTTCATGAAAATAGTTTAATTCTGAACATATGAGATAAATATGTTATATGAAGTAACAAAGTTGAAAATAGGATTTTATGGCTAGAGAATCCTATATAGAGTATATGCATATTTTTTTTTTTGATGAGCGATTTGATAATTGGTGATGATATCTTATGAGTATGGCATTTTGAATGATTAAATGCATTATATGGTAAAAGCGTAAACAATTGAGATAAATTATTTATAAATTTAAGAAGTTATTAAAATATTGTTATAATATTAATGATATTAGATTATGAGATTATTAAGTGATTGATAACATGGGGATATTCTTGAATCTGGATAAATTATATTATAAATGTTTAATATTTATCCTTTATCTCATTTGATTGATTCTTTATATCATTATCCTCATGTTTATATTATGTTGAAAGTCGTTTTGTGGCTTTTGATAGTGCATAGATGAACTTGGTATGATTATGACCGAGGATTGTTCGGTATAATCATAACCGTAATTGAAAACACGATTATCTTTGGTAGTAGTGCATGGATAATTTGTGGTCGTGATACTAATGAATACGATTATCTTTGGTAGTAGTGCATGGATAATTTGTGGTCGTGATCTTATTGAATACACGATTATCTTTGGTAGTAGTGCATGGATAATTTGTGGTCGTGATACTAATGAATACGATTATCTTTGGTAGTAGTGCATGGATAATTTGTGGTCGTGATCTTAATGAATACACGATTATCTTTGGTAGTAGTGCATGGATAATTTATGGTCGTGATACTAATGAATACACGATTATCTTTGGTAGTAGTACATGGATAATTTGTGGTCGTGATACTTAATGAATACACGATTATCTTTGGTAGTAGTGCATGGATAATTTGTGGTCATGATCTTAATGAATACACAATTATCTTTGGTAGTAGTGCATGGATAATTTATTGGTCGTGATACTAATGAATACCACGATTATCTTTGGTAGTAGTCATGGATAATTTATGGTCATGATCTTAATGAATACACGATTATCTTTGGTAGTAGTGCATGGATAATTAAATTGGTCGTGATCTTAATGATAATCCTTGGCACGTAGTGCGGGGATGATTCGATAATATGAATTAATTATTGAAATGAGTCTCAATGAATGAAATATTAATTCATGGATGTAAATAAAAAGTCATCTTTGGTAGTAGTGCATTGATAGACTTGGTATGATTATGACCAAGGATTATTCGGTATAATCATGATAAAGATTGAAAACACGAATATCCTTGGCGATGGTGCATGGATAATTCGTGGTCGTGATCTTATTAAGTCTGCGTCTCAACATTATTGGTTTTACGGTTGTATATCTTTGGCTTTGTAGTGCAAAAGATGAATTGTTAATGAATATCTTTGGTAGGATTGCGAAGATGAATTTAATATTTTTAACGATAAAGGTATTCAAGGTATCCTCGCCTCTTTATCATACAGTGCGTACCACTAATTTCGAGGAAATTCCATAAGGAGGGAGATTGTGAGACCCAGTTTTATCAATAAAGATTTAAATTTTGTCGAAATAATTTTTAATATTATAGTGTGAATTTGAGATAATATTATAGTTGTGGGTAGTATTTATAAATTTTGTAAAAAATGTATCTGAGTGGTTATATTATATTCGATTGGTGGGGAATATTAGGTTTAGCGGGGAATATTAAATACAACGACTCAATCATTGGTGGACCTAGCGAAATTATTATCGGGATTGAGAAAACGACAAAATATTTTAATGAAATAACTTGGCGGAAGTTTTACTGGTTGATCTTTGTTGAACTACTTTCAGTAGTAAAAGTACAATAATACGTGTGGTTGCATAGTAGCACACGGTATTGATTATTGATGCTTATGTGAGAAGTCACTCAGTTTGATTCCATTATTGTCGATTAATAATATGAATTATTATAACGATAATGACGTTTTGTTTTATTCGTATTATTAACGTAATAAAACAGAAACATCTTTTTATATAAAACAAAATACTTTATTAAATATTTGAATATCTTTGAATAGGTTGTTCCCAGCTTTGAATAGCTTCAATCTTTGCTGGGTCAACAGATATTCCATGACTTGATACCACGTGCCCAAGGAATGCTACTTCTTGAAGCTAGAACTCACATTTCTTCAACTTGGCATAAAGCTTATATTCACGAAAGCTTTTGGAGTGTCGACCTCAAAGTGTTCTTCATGATCTTCACGGCTTTTGGAATAAATAAGGATGTCATCAATAAAGGCGACCACAAAGTGATCTAAATATTCCTTGAATACTCGGTTCATCATATCCATGAAGGCGGCGAGAGCATTAGTCAATCCAAAGGACATGACTAGGAATTCATAATGCCCGTCTTAGGGAGTTCCGGCCGTCTTTTTGGAATGTCGGTGGTTCTAATCTTCAATTGGTGATATCCTAACGAAGATCAATCTTTGAAAAGAATTTGGCTCCTTGCAATTGGTCAAACAGTCATCAATACGTGGCAATGGATACCTATTTTGATGGTGACATGATTGACTCCCGATAATCAATACAAAGTCGCATACTCCCATCTTTCTTCTTCACGAATAGAAACAGAGGAGCACCCCGAGGAGAAGTACTTGGGACGAATAAAGCCATGTCTAACAATTCCTGCAGTTGGGTCTTTAACTCCTGAAGTTCAATAGGAGCCATTCGATATGGGGCTTTGAAATAGGTTTTGTCTGCACGGGTTCAAGGTCGATACAAAATTCAATTTCACGCTACGGGGGTAGGCAGGGAAGTTCTTGAGGAATACGTCGAAATTTATTAACAATAGGAATATCATTTAAAACCGGCGTATTTTTATTTAAATCATGACATGAGCTAAGAAAAGCTTGACATCCATTTTTCAATAAGCGAATAGCTTTATGGCTTGAGATGACCGTGATTGATTTTAATGGTTTGGTCGTTTGAATTAAGATAATAGGTTGATTAGGAATATGAAAAGCTAACAACCTTAATTTAAAACAATCAATTTTTGCATGATAAGTAGTTAACCAATCAATCCCTAGAATCACGTCAAATGCAAGTATTTTTAATGAAATAAGATCAACAGTAATGTGAGGTACCGATTTGAACTAAACAAGACTTATAAACGATTGGATGTAATGAAGGTTTCTCCCAACGGAGTTTCCACAGATAAGTCAAAGTCTAATTTCTCCTGAGTCAAATTTAATCGATGAGCGCAAGTAGGAGAAATAAAGAATGGGTAGAACCCAGGTATCAAATAAAGTATAGACTTCATTAGAGTTTATGATAAGCTTTACCCGTGATGACCTCATTCGGTTCCTTCCTCTTTGGGAGGTCACAACAAACGCCTCCCTCTTACTTCTGGGTTTGAATTTCTAGGGGATGGCCTTTGGTGCCTCCATCCTATTGAATTTGTCTTGATGGCGACAAAATCGAGCTAAGTGACCTTCTCTTCCACAATTATAACATGCTTTTGACTGGCATGTACGCAGGTTTGGTGATGTGTCCTCTCCTCCGCATTTGAAGCATATGATAGGTGGTCTTTCTCCTTCCTTAACAATGGGTCTTTGGTCTTTGACGTCTTTCCACCATTGTTGAATCTCCGTTTCTTGAAATGTCCATTCTTATTGTTTTGTACCCGTTACCACCGTGGTGGTTACCATATCTGGCTTTGTTGATTCCTCCACGCTTGTTGTCACCGCTTGATGACTACTCATTTGGTATTATAATTTTGCTTACCGCTTCTTTTTAGTTGTGTTGACTCATTATCGCGTTCCACTAATCGAGCCCTATTTACAACATCTGAATACAAACACGGTTTATGAAAATAAGATGTTGGCGTATCTCGACTTCAAACCTCTTAAAAACATTCGTGCCATTCTCTCTTCATTATCCACAGTGGGGCCGAAACCGTGATAACTCATGAATTTTGCCTCGTATTGCGACACCACGGTTATATTGTTTTGTTCCAACTTGATAAATTCCACCTCCTTCGTGTGGCGAATACTTTCGGGAAAGTATTTGTCGTTGAAACGACTCTGGAACTTCTCCCAAGATATCTTGATCTGGCGAGTTGAGTACGTTTCTGGATTCCCACCAAGAATCCGCCTCTCCGCGCAACATAAAAGCGGCAAAGGGAACCTTTTGCTCCTGAAGCATCCCAAACATCAAATATCTTGGTAATCTGCTTTATCCATGCTTCCGCCTGAAAGTGGTTTTGCTCTCCCTTAAACTCCGGTGGTCCCAGCTCCTTGAATTGTTTAGCGGTGACCGCCAGAGAGTTTCCGTGTTTCCACCTACGTTTTGGGCAGAAGTCGCTCTCTTTCTTTGTTGCATAAATTGCATAAAGCCTCTGAACATTTAATCATTCATCATTTGGTCGGTGTTGTTGTTTGCGTGAGGATTATAGCCTTCGATGCACATTATCCCGATTATTGATATGTGGTGAATCAACGATCGCTGCGCTCCATTCTATTCTCAACATTCTCGGATGTCATTTTCAGATACTACCACAAAACAAAAGGTTAATTGACGTGTAACAAATTATCCCTATCTTCCGGCCAACCAATAAAATAAAGACATAAACTTAGGTAGGTCATACTAGCGAAGGTATTCCCCGTCTCTCCCCTCTAGTACTATTCTCACATCTTAGCCGAGGATCATATCCTAGCTCGATACCAACCGACGCCCCCAAAATTAGGTATACATCACCCATCTTGGGTCGTCACTTACATGGTACTGTAATTTAAATACAACTTACTTAACATAAGCTGCGTGTATGCAATCTGACATAAAGCGTGAGTTTAAATACAAATATCGTCTACTAGATATTATACAAACTCAAAAAGGAGTCCTCATTACAATTATTATCACACTATTTCACGAAATAGTGAGGACTACTAATGCTATCTTCGGACCATCACTCGTTTCCCAGACTAGTCCCGGTATATATTCTCATTTCACGAAGAAGAACGGTGAAAGAAAGGGTGAGCTCAACTAGCCCAAGAAGAAATATTATGACTAAGATAATGCGAAATAAATTATCAATAGTCTTCAACAATGTTAAACCCGATAAAATACAATGAACAACCGGTTTAAGCTGCGTGAATATCTGATCCATTAAAAAGAGTCGAGTAGAAAATAAAATTCTACTATCTTTTAGGTTTTAAAAGGTTTTTCATCATCATTATATAAATGAGACTCGACTTTTAATAAATATTCCACATCATCGAATCACCCCTGCTACTACTGGCCAAGGATATTCTTTAGTATCACGACCACAATTATTCATGCACTACGGGCGAGAATATTTGTGTATTCATTAATAGTCATGATCATGCCAACAACGTCCATCAATACTACTACCATCGAGGATTTTTACCACATCATTTGTAACATTACGGTCATGATTACAACTCTAATAGTCTCTCGTCATAATCATACCAAGTCCATCTACATGCACTACAGACCACAGATGACTTTAAAAAAATATAAACATGAGGATGATGACAATGATATAAGAATTGAATAAAACAAGTTCAAGAATTATTTTATCCAGGGAATTATTAACGTCTAAATTAGTAAAATTCAAGAATGATCGGAAGAATATTTCCATGAAAGATCTTTGGATGAAATGCAAATATCGAGGATATTCTACTAATTTCATGGAGTATAGAAGTCAAAGTTTTAACTTATTTGGGTATAATAAAGAATGGAATAACAAAAGAAATCACCACGCATGCGGTGCTTAGCATAGACGAGTTATTCAACGAGAATAATAATAACGGAACCAGTCATGTAAAATTCACACCAAGCAAGATGTTCCAACGAGAATAATAAAGATGGAACCAGATCCTGTAAAAACACACGAATAGGATATTCCAAATGAATAATAAAGACGGTAATAAAAATTTTAACCGGTCCTGTAAAACACACATGAGCAGGATGTTCCAACAGAATAATAATAAAAAGATTTTAACCGGTCCTGTGTAAAACACTGTGAGCAGGATGTTCCAGCAGAATAATAATAAAGAGCGAACCGAAGTCCTTGTAAAACACATGCAGCAGGATGTTCCAATGTAATAATAAAAGAATGTCACCAAGTATAGGGTAAACCAGCGTATACGGGTTATTCCAAATGAATAATAAGCAATGGAATAACAACAGTTCTCTTCGTGAATAAGAAAGAATAACACCCCTTACTTTTGGTAGGAGATTGAATCTTTGCGGCGAAAGTAGTAACAAAATACTCTTCTTCTTTCTCTCTTATTCTTTCTATACTTTCTCTCTATAAACTTGAATGAATTAAATGAAAAATAATGAAGCCTAGGCCTCTATTTATAGAAGATTTCTAGCTTAGCACTTTTCTTAGCCAGTGTGAAAAGGCGAGTGGCTCGACGACTAATGATGTGAAAAGAAAAGTGGTTTGGCCTTTTAATGTGTGAAGCGACAAGTGGTTCGGCGCTTTGTAATGTGAAACGACAAGTGGTTCGGCGCATGTAATGTGAAACGACAAGTGGTTCGACGTCTCGGTAAAGGTAATTACTATTAACGAAGGTAAATACTATTGACGAAGGTAAATACTTATTCACAAGGGTAATTACTTTATTGACGGTAAATTACTATTGACGAAGGTAAATACTATTCACAAGGGTAATTACTATTGATGAATGTAATTACTATCGATGAAGAGACTCTTAGATGATGACATATGAGCCCCCATAAAATAGTCAAACTTACCACAAATCATTTTTTTCATCAACACATATTTAATCTTTCAACAATTATTAATCATTTATAACTTGTCGTCTCAATTATTGATTTAATACTATAACATATTATACGAGATGATCTTGTGACAATAATTGAATCAATAATATAAGAGATATGATGCGAGAATTCTTTGTGTAATAATTGAGCATAAATGGTGACTTCTCACGTAAGCATCAATAATCAATCTGAGTGTCTTCTTGCTCTTTATGCTACAGCGTTATCTTTATACTTTACCACCAGTTGTAAGACCAAAAAATTTTTTAAATAAAAGGAATTTCCTTTATTTATTATCTTGAAATAGTAAGGGTTGATTTGATTAATGTGGATAGTTAAGGGTTAAATCATAAATATTTCAAAATAAGCAAGTGGTTATAAAATATTCATTTTTGTCGGGGAATATTCGTTTGGTCGTGGAATATTAAATGCTGTGAGAATATTAAATACTGACGGTAGCGACCGTGTGTGTGGCCCATAATGGAAAGCGATTGGATGAAGAAAACGACAAATATAAGTTGGTTATAAATAACGGCGTAATTATTACCATTAAGACCGTTAGAATACGGTGGTTAAAATACGATGTCTGGCGTGGTTCTTGCGATGAAAGACACCGGTATTACCGATATTCTTGAATTATTGATCCTTACGTGAAGGCACTTTACTCAATAATTATTCTGATGAATTCTTTATTCAATATTTTATTTTATTGATTCAATAATTCTTTGCGTTGATATTTTATATTATTCTTTGTTTGATAATTGTCCTTTGCACAAGATTTTCCATTATCGGATCAATAATTCATATTATTTGAATAATATTATTAGATAACATTATTGGCAATGTCTAGAAAGTTACATCTAAGGAGAGGTTTGGTCACCTAATTGCAAGGCGCCAGAAGAGAGAGATCCTTATTGGAAAGCCCCTCTTTCTGGAGAACGACTGGTTATCGTAAATGTGATTACATAATATTATTTGTGAATAATTAATTATTGATTCATATGATAAGGAAATATTTATTTTATATGAATATTAATGATGGATTTATTTATGTGGTTATTAATGAAGGAATTAATGTTGAGGTGTTTTATCGATATTTTATCGGATTGGAGGTATTAAAAAATCAAATTAGGGGTTTTTGAGATATATTGCGGGGTTATAATTTTTAATCCGACCGCTGGATCGTTGTAATTTTTGGATATGTTATACATACATAAGTTGAGTATATGTCCACAAATTTTGAACCGTTAAAATTGCACGAATGATTTGTTATGAATTTTAAGAGGTGTCGGATTGGAAATTAGGGTTTATAATTGATTTTGGTGGAAAATTCTAGAATTGAGTGGGCCCCACTTATGGTTGGTGAAAAAATGTGCTGAATTTTATTTCAAATGTGGTGGGTGGCAATAGTAGCGAGTAAAAGCCATCAGTGGCAGTCAAATCTGCCTTGGTAATTTAACATTTTCTATAAATAGAGGGCTAAGTTAGAATTGAAAATCACACGAAACAAAGTTTTCTCTCTTTCTCTCTCTATATTATTGGCGTATTTTGTGAGTATTTAGATACTTTGAGAGTTCTTTGTTGATCTGAAGTTTCATTCAAGATCACTTGAGACCTTTCCTTAAAATCTTGATTCTTTGAGGTAAGGGATGTTATTTTCTTCTCGAATGATATTAATTCTTGATATCATTATCTTTGAAATATTGGTTGGTACTTTTTATCAAATTTGGAACTTTTTCATGTCGAGTTACTATTCATGAGTTCTTATTCACGAGTTACTATTCACGAGTTCTTATTCACGAATTACTATTCATGAAGCGTGAAGATGTTTTTTTGTGGAATTTACATCTTTGGGTGTCGAGATTCTTATTCACGTGTCACGGCCTTATTCACGATATCTGACCTTATTCACGAATCACGGCACTATTCAATAGAAAAATAAAAATTTTTCTTTTAAATCTAAAATATCTATTACGGATACTAGCTTTGATTGTATCCATGTTTTGATCATTCTTGAATTTTACTTCACTATGATTATTTTTGAGGTATTTTTGGGCGTGGATAAAATAAAAACTGAATCCTTAATCCTTAATCCTTGTCATTTTGTTTCCTTTGGATTCGTTTCTTTAAAAATATTTTTCATCATCCTCGGTCTTAAATGATGATATTATTGAATATCTTTGGCTTTATAGTCAAAGATGAAACAGTGTTGAGATGAACATGATGGATTGATGAATATCTTTGGCACAGTGTAGTGCAAAGATGAATATTTGATTTGAGATGAATATTGATTGATGTTACGGGGATAAAATATTGATGATGGGATATTTAAATTCATAGATTATAGTAGATTTCATTCTCTACGTAACTCTTACATGAATTATTATTTAAATTTCTGAATATTGATCTCGAAACTTGTTGTCTATTGTATTCTATCGATTTTTCCTGTTGGAGACTAACGATAATTTGTTGTATATTATCTTAGTCATAACATTCTTCTCTTGGGCTAGTTGAGCTCACCCTTTTCCTTGTTGTTCCATTTTTCTTCTCGGAGGCGAGAATGTAGCGATCTTGAGTCGGGTATGGAATGAAGAGAGTTGTTTAGTAGTCCTCACCATTATTGTAAAATAATGTATCAATAAATGTGATGAGGATTTATTTGAGTATAAATATTGTCTGAAGATAATATTTGTATTTAAACTCATGAGTTTATTGTTGTGATAATAAAGTTGTAGTTGTTTACGTACCATGTATTTGGCGACTTTCGAGAATGGGTATTGTGTATACCTATTTTGGGGGCGTCACAGTTAATATCGAGCTTAGGGATATGATCTCTGGCGGAGATCGGGGAATAGAACTAGGAGGGAGAGCAGGTAAATCCTTTGCTAGTGTGTCCTACTAAGCTTATTTGTTAGTTGGTCGATATATAGGGATATTATGTGATTGATTTCCTTAATTAACCCTTGTTTTATGGCGATGGTTGAGAATGTCGTGAGAATATTAATAGTGGTGTAAATGAGGCCGTGGAGATGCACATGCTTAACAACGAGGAGAATGTGCAACAGTGGCAATGTACCTCATGAATAACACCAATGGCGGATGATGAGCGAGGGGATGTTTAGAAGTTTTTGCGATTCATGCAAAATCGAGACGAGGAGACTTCGTGTTCAAAATACGAGGAGGAGATGATAGCGATTCACGAATGGTCCACGACCCAGCCCAGTTCAAAGAGTTGGGACCACCGAGTGCAGGGGAAAGCCGGATCCGATCATGGCGGAAACATGGGTCAAAACAAATTACCAAGATATTCGATGTCTTGGGATGCGAAGAACGAAAGTTCCATTATTTACTTTTATGTTAAAATGGCGAGGCGGATTCTTGGTGGGAATCGTGAAGCGTACCAATTCATTTGCACTCGGCGTATGTCGTGGGAGACGTTTGAAATGTGATTCAATGACAAGTACTTCCACGAAAGTATTCGTCGTATGAAGGAAGTGGAGTTTATTAGATTGGGCGAGAATAACATGGCGGTGTCCCGATGAGGCGAAGTTTGCGGAGTTATCGAGTTTGCACCTCATTTGGTGGAGAATGAGGAGCGTGTGTGCGGATGTTTACGAGAGGTTTGAAACCCGGCGTACGTCGATATCTCATTTCTCATAAATTTTCTCTATTTAGATGTTGTAAACATGGCTCGATTGTTAGAAGCGAGATAACGAAAGTACGTTCAACCGAGGGACCATAACCGAGGATCATACCAAAGATAGCGATCATCGAAATAACGATAACGGTGGAGAAAGAAGAATACGGACAAAGGCGGTAACCACTCTGGTGGTAATCGTGGCCGTGAAAATAGAAGAAGCGAGTTGGGAGGAGATTTTAAAAGAAAGATTCAACAACGACCATGTGAAGACGTCGGCGCCCGGTGGCAATGGTTCGAGGAGGAGAAAAGACCATCGGTCAAGTATATGTTACAAATCTTGGGAAGAGGGACATATCATTTGGCCGCCTGAACAGTTTAAGGTATGCTATAATTGTGGAAAAAGAAGGACATATCGCTTCGAGATTATGCGATATCGAAACCCTAGTCTTGTGAGGCGGTGACTCAAAGGATGTCCCGAGAAAAGTCAAAGTCAACGATTCTGGAAGAAGCGTTTATCGTGGCCAGGTCAAAATC
This sequence comes from Panax quinquefolius, assembly GCA_020205615.1. Taxonomy (NCBI): domain Eukaryota; kingdom Viridiplantae; phylum Streptophyta; class Magnoliopsida; order Apiales; family Araliaceae; genus Panax; species Panax quinquefolius. Next base: position 104,075,244 of record CM035165.1, read on the forward strand.
TGAGGAACGAGCGAAGTTAGCAGGTTAGTTAATTATAAATTCTTGCGAAGTTTATACCTTCTTAGATACTGGGTTCTACCCATTCTTTTATCTCTCTTGCTTGCATGCTCAGCGTTTGAACTTGACTACGGAGAAATTAGACTTTGACCTGTTTATGGAGACTCAGTTAGGAGAAACTTTCATTACATCCGTTGTTTAGAAATCTTGTTTGATTCGGGTTGGCACTATCACATTACACATTAACCTTATTTCTATTGAGATATTTGCTTTTGATGTGATTTTAAGGTTAACTACTCATCATGCCAAATTGATTGCTTTTGTAAGGTTGTTAGTTTTCATATTCCTAAGCAACTTTTGTTATTCGAACTCAAGCGATCGAAACCATTGTAGTCAAACATTTTCATATCAAGCCATGAAGTCATTCGTTTATTACGGATGTCAAGTTTTCTTAGTCCATGTTATGGATTTGAATAAAGACACGTCGATTTGAATAATATTCTTGTTGTTATTGATTTTTCTGGCGTATTTTTACGAAGAATTTCTTGGCTTACTCCCCAAAGATGATATTAAATTTTGTATCGACTTTGAACCCGAGACAAAACTCATTTCTAAAATCTCATGTCGAATGGCTCTATTGAACTTGAGGAGTTAAAAATTCAACTATAAATTTGGTACTGAGCCTTTATCTTGTGACTTCCTTTGTGGAATTCACCTAAGCGAACTCTCTGTAGGGGGCGTCGTATTAGATGCGATAGTAAATCGATAGGTGTCATTGTGACGTCTTATCGAAGGTTGAGATATGAGTCGCGATTGAGAACAACCTAAGTCGATTAATCGAAATCGTAGTTTTCTGAAGCTTAGTTGGTTATTATCGGAGATTCGTTGAAGGATATTCTCGAATCGCTATCGCGGTGACTTCGTAGAGATACAAAATTCGAATGGAGCAAGGAATGTGGGAAGAGCTTGAAGAACTTCGAGAGAGACTCATTTTGAAGACATGTTACGACCATGCCATCCTCGAAAAGCGAGCGTGGTAGGCGGCGTGTTGAGTAGAAGATCGTATACAAATCTGAGTACAATATTGTCAAAGACTCATTTCGTATAATATACAAATAATAGAGATGGAGATGAAAACTCTAGGTACCCACGTGATGATATCTGATGCGTGATGATATCTGAGTATAATCGACTTTAATCGATAAAGTTAAAGGCATTCAAGCTACACACGGAGGGTGATGAATTTGAAGAAGGAGGTGAAAAAGTTGTTATTTTAAAAGCGAGAATCGGTGAGGTGAAGAAAGCTCGAACCTTCGATTTATTAATCCATTTGAAATTCTCGATCGAATAGGAATGTGGCTATAGACTCGTTTTACCACCAAGTATGTGGCGTGTTCATAACGTTTTTCACGTATCGATGTTACGTAAATATGTAGACGACCGAAACGTCATTAAGTTAGAACCGGACGAGATAGCGAAGACTTAACGCGTCTGAGGAGGTACTGTCAAGATTTTGTAGAGGAAAAAACATGACCTATGTCTGAGGGTTATACCATAAGTTAAAGTTTTGTGGAGAAACCATCTTTATTGAGGAAATGACACAGGAGTTGGAAAGCGAAAATGAAAGCGAGTATCTTTACCTTTTGAAACACCGAATGCGTCGTCGATTTAGAGGCCGAAATTTCATAAGGAGGAGGTTGTAAGACCGAAATTTTTTTAAATAAAAGGAATTTCCTTTATTTATTATCTTGAAATAGTAAGGGTTGATTTGATTAATGTGGATAGTTAAGGGTTAAATCGCATAAATATTTCAAAATAAGCAAGTGGTTATAAAATATTCATTTTTGTGGGGAATATTAGTTTGGTGGTGGAATATTAAATCTTTGTCAGAATAATATTAAATGCGACGGTATGACCGTGTGTGGAGCCCATAATGGAAGCGATTGGATGAAAAAAGCGACAAATATAAGTTGGTTATAAATAACTTAGTAATTATTACCATTAAAATTTATTGGAATACCGTGGTTAAAATCTGATGTCTGGCGTGGTTGCCGCGATGGCACCAGGTATTACAGATATTCTTGAATTATTGATCCTTACGTGAAGAAGGCCTTTACTCAATAATTATTCTGATGAATTCTTGTTCAATATTTTATTTTATTGATTCAATAATTCTTTGCGTTGATATTTTATATTATTCTTGTTTTGATAATTGTCCTTTGCGATGTTTTCCATTATCGGATCAATAATTCATATTATTTGAATAATATTATTAGATAACATTATTGGCAATGTCTAGAAAGTTACATCTAGGAGAGGTTTGGTCACTAATTGCGGCGATGAGAGAGATCCTTATTGGAAGCCCTCTTCACAGGAGCGAGCTTTTGGTTGTCATAAATGTGATTACATAATATTATTTGTGAATAATTAATTATTGATTCATATGATAAGAAATATTTATTTTATATGAATATTAATGATGGATTTATTTATGTGGTTATTAATGAAGGAATTAATGTTGAGGTGTTTTATCGATTATTTTATCGGATTGGAGGTATTAAAAATCAAATCGGGGTTTTGAGATATATTGCGGGGTTATAATTTTTAATCCGATAGTTGGATCGTTGTAATTTTGGATATGTTATACATACATAAGTTGAGTATATGTCCACAAATTTTGAGCAGTTAAAATTACACGAATGATTTGTTGTGAATTTTAAGAGGTGTCGGATTCGGAAATTAGGTTTATAATTGATTTTGGTGGAAAATTCTAGAATTGAGTGGGCCCCACTTATGGTTGGTGAAAAAAATGTGCTGAATTTTATTTCAAATGTGGTGGGTGGCAATAGTAGCGAGTAAAGCCATCGGTGTAGCGGTCAAAATGCCTTGGTAATTTAACAACATTTCCTATAAATAGAAATTTAAGTTAGAATTGAAAATCACACGAAACAAAGTTTTCTCTCTTTCTCTCTATATTATTGGCGTATTTTGTGAGTATTTAGATACTTTGAGAGTTCTTTGTTGAAGACAAGTTTCATTCAAGATCACTTGAGCCTTTCCTTCCGGAAATCTTGATTCTTTGAGGTAAGGATGTTATTTTCTTCTCAAATGATATTAATTCTTCATATCATTATCTTTGAAATATTGGTTGGTACTTTTTATCAAATTTGGAACTTTTTCATGTCGGAGTTACTATTCATGAGTTTCTTATTCACGAGTTTCTTATTCACGAGTTCTTATTCACGAAATCTTATTAATGAAGCGTGAAGATGTTTTTTTGTGGAATTTCTATCTTTGGGTGTCGAGTTCTTATTCAATGATCGGCCTTTATTCACGTATCTGACCTTATTCACGAATACGGCACTATTCATTAAAAATAAAAATTTTTCTTTTAAATCTAAAATATCTATTACGGATACTAGCTTTGATTGTATCCATGTTTTGATCATTCTTGAATTTTACTTCACTATGATTATTTTTGAGTATTTTTGGGCGTGGATAAAATAAAATCTGAATCCTTAATCCTTAATCCTTGTCATTTTGTTTCCTTTGGATTCGTTTCTTTAAAAATATTTTCATCATCCTCGGTCTTAAATGATGATATTATTGAATATCTTTGGCACATAGTGCAGATGAATGATTTCTGAAGAATATCTTTGGCTTTGTAGTGCAAAGATTAGCGGTGTTTAAATGAACATGGCCAGGTTGATGAATATCTTTGGCACATAGTGCAAAGATGAAAGCGGTGTTTAAATGAACATGTAAGCGATGAATATCTTTGGCCTATAGTGCAAAGATGAGCAGTGTTGAGATGAACATGGCCGAATTGATGAATATCTTTGGCACATAGTGCAAAGATGAATATTTGATTTGAGATGAATATTGATTGATGTTACGAGGGATAAAATATTGATGATGGTATTAAATTCATAGATTATAGTAGATTTCATTCTCTACGTAACTCTTACATGAATTATTATTTCCATTACTGAATATTGATCTGAAACTTGTTATACATTGTATTCTGTCAGTTTTCCTGTTGGAGACTAACGATAATTTGTTGTATATTATCTTAGTCATAACATTCTTCTTGGGCTAGTTGAGCTCACCCTTTTCCTTGTTGTTCCATTTTTCTTCTCGGGAGGCGAGAATGTAGCGAGTCTTAGTGGGGTATGGAATGAAGAGAGTTGTTTAGTAGTCCTCACCATTGTTGTAAAATAATGTATCGATAAATGTGATGAGGATTTATTTGAGTATAAATATTATACAGAAGATAATATTTGTATTTAAACTCCTGATTTTATTGTTGTGATAATAAAGTTGTAGTTGTTTACATACCATGTATTTGGCGACTCGAGAATGGGTGTTGTGTATAC